>OU015756.1:43668877-43679357 GCA_907169655.1 Acomys percivali | reverse complement strand
GCATGGCGCTGGAGCAGGGGCCGAAAGCCTCCATCTCACTCACAGGGCAGACAGGCATGACGCTGCAGCAGGAGCCGAAAGCCTCCATCTCACAAGGCAGAGAGAGAGAGACTGGGCCTCGTGTGGGCTTGTGAAACCGCAGAGCCCACTCCCAGCGACACGTCTCCTACAGCAAGGCCACACCTCCCATCCTTCCTAAACAGTCCCACCAACTGGGGACCAAGATTCAAATATATGAGTGTGGGGCTAGTAAGCCTGCCTAGAGCAAGAGTGAGGTTGAAACGTGTCCGAATCCCAAAACTCTTGTCCTGTGACTAGCAGGAGCTGGACCACTTTTTCCCTGGTCTGTGGGACTTTTCTGGGCAGAGGTCTGAGTCAGCTCCTCTCCAGAGAATCCAGTTTTACCTGCACACAGGTAAGAGGAAGCACTCCCTCCTGCCTCCAGAAAGAAACCATAAAATACCATTTGGCAAAAGGTGTGACTGTTCTGAGTCCATTCGGACACTTCAAGGGAACCTCTGAATTACCAAGAGATTACCCCGGAGATCCTGGGTACACCTCCCGCAACGTACAACCTAGGGCCTTAACCCTGGGTCCCCTAGTCGGGAGACCTTTTTTGTCCCTTTTCTCTGTCTTCTTGGCCCCAAGCCTTCTGGCCTTTCCTCGGTTTTCTTAGGCGTCTCTTTATCCTTTTGTCAGCTTAGCTCAAACTCTCGCCTCTAGCCCAAATGTATGAGACTTAGTCAGTGAGTGAAAACCTAGCTCTGTTTCTCCGCTGTCTTATTTTTAGCCAAGCCTCGGCTACCTTCTCTTCCTCAAGCCCCAGGGCTCCCTTACCCCGTTTAGAGCGACACAGAAGCAGAGGCCGAGGAGGGCGGTGGGAACCTGGCTCCCCTCAGCCCACCTTTATCCCGGATTGATTCTCAGCCCTCTGTGTGACTGGGTCATGGGGCAAGCCTTCCCCCAGAGCTCGGAGGAGCACAGGTGGAGGGAAAACGCCGCTAGGGGTCGCGACCCAACGTGGGCCTGTATGTCCCCTGCACATGGCATCCTCTGACCCGCTATCTCTGCCACCCTTGAGGTGCCCACACGGCCTGGTGACCAGGTTTCAGGTTAAACTTCCCCTCTCCTTATAAGGCTATGTCCAGAAAGCACCTGGGATTCCCCGTCATGCAAACGAAGCGTTCTCAACACCTCGGCCCAGACAATAACATACGCTCACCCCAATACCTCTATCCACTCCCCAAGGTATATATGTAGCCCTTACCTGCCCCTCAATAAAAAGAGCGGTTTCAACCAGGTGAGGTGGTGCACATCTGTAATCCCAGCTCTCAGGAGGCAGAGGCAGGCGGATTGCTGAGAGTTCGAGGCCAGCCTGGTCTACAAAGCGAGTCCAGGACAGCCAGGGCTACACAGAGAAAGCCTGGTGGGGGTCAGGATGGCAGTGGGGAGAGATGTTTCACTGAAAGCTGTCTCCAGAGAAGGCTGTTTCTCTCGCATTCAATGCTGACCTGCCTAACCCACCTCCTAGTCGAGCCCGGTGTGCCACGGTGCCAGGATAACCCAAGGGGAAACGCAGCTGCCGAGAGCGGCAGCTATCACCCAACGTTAATAAGACAGGCCCTCCGGTTTGACAGGGAGAGGTGAGTGCCCCTGGCCTTTACCACCATCGCAAAGGCCCTAAACCACCCCATGCCGGGGGCTGTCAGTTTGTCTTGTCTTGCTTTCTTTTCAGTTTACATCATCTCATTGAGTTCAGACAGTTTGAAAGGACAACTGAAACCTTCTGGCCAGGGGAGTCCTTGGCATGGGTAGAAGGTCCTCAAACCTCTGTCTGTCGGCAAAAACCTGCTTTTGTTGCTGTTGTCATTGTTGAAAAAAAAAAAGAAAGAAAAGAAAAAAATCTGTTATGCAGAGATCAGTAAAAATCACTAGGGTGGTTGCCAGAGCTCTTTAAAAAATATATTTTATTTAATTTTTAGTTTATGTGTATTGGTGTGAGGGTGTCAGATCTTGGGGTTACAGACAGCTGTGAGCTGCTGGGAATTGAACCCGGATCCTTTGGAAGAGCAGGGAGTGCTTTTAACCACTGAGCCATCTCTCCAGCCCTGCCAGAGCTCTTAAACCTGCTGTCAGGCTGACCTTTCTTTCTTTCTTTTTAAAAAGATTTATTTATTGTTATGTATACAGTGCTCTGCCGGCACATACACCTGTAGGCCAGAAGAGGGCATCAGATCACATTATAGATGGCTGTGAGCCACCATGTGGTTGCTGGGAATTGAACTCAGGACCTTTGAAAAGTGCCCTTAACCTCCGAGTCACCCATCTCTCCAGCCCCCAGGCTGACGGTTTTGGGAATGAGCGTCTGTGGGCCATTCATATTCCACTCCCTGGCCCCCACACACTCCTGGCCATGCAATAATGCAAATGCGGTTAGTCTAACATCAAATGTCTCCATAGTCCTTAAATTTCAACACTGTCTCAAAGTCCAAAGTCTTCTGAGACTTCAGGCAAGCTCTCTCTTAAAAAAAAAAAAAAAAAAAAAAAAAAAAGGATTTTATTTATTTTATGTATGCATATACACCTGTGTGCCAGATGTTTGTGAGCCATGTGGTTGCTGGGGATTGAATTGAGGGCCCCTGAAAGAGCAGACTGTGCTTTTATCTGCTGAGCCATCTTCCCAGCCCCTCAAGGCAATCTCTTAATTGTAAAATCAAAAAACAAATTGCACTTCCAACAGACAGTGGCATAGAGCATACATCACTGTTCTAAAAGGAAGAAAGGGGACACAGGGAGAGAATACAGGACCAAAGCGAGACCAGAACCTAAGTTCTGATCTCTGTGCCTGATGTTTCCTTTTTCTTTTCTTTTCTTTGTGTAGCCTTTGGTGTCCTGGAACTCATTCTGTAGACCAGGTTGGCTTCGAACTCACAGATATCCACCTGGGTCTGCCTCCCTGAATGCTGGCATTACAGGCCTCTGCCACTGCGCCTGCCTCTGATGTTTTCAAAGGGCTTATTAGGTGGCTTCTCAGGTCTCCCTTTCTTTCCAGTTTTGCTGACTGCAGCACGTTTTTTTCTTTTAGGAGTTTTCCCATGGCCTTTCTGCAGCTCTCCCTGGCTCTGGTGTCTCCAACACCCTGGGGTCTCCAAGGCAATCCGGGTTTCATCTTTACAGCAGCACGCTATGGCGCCTCTAGGCCTCCAGGCACCCGCCTGGCCTCAGCAGCATTTCTTAACCTCAGTGAAGACTCCACAGCCCCCTTTACTCCTGTGTCCTTCTTGACAAAGCCACAGCCCCACGGCTGATGCTGCCAAGTTCTCCTGTCTGCTGGGTCTAGAACCTGCCCCCTCCTTGAATTACAGTTGCAAAACCTTTCCTTTCAGAAATTGCAGGATTAGCTGCGTGGGGGGTCTTGTCCTGGGGACACCACTCCCTTTATTCAAGGCTTTTCTTTAAACCTCTTATCTCTGTAAGCTCAAGGCTTGGCTTCATGTTTCTTTCCTTGGTGCTTTTATTCTCCTCTAACTGCACACTTTGCATTTATTTTGGCCTTGCTTGCTGGTTTTCACTGTAGACCTGCATAAGAATGATTGTTACAAGCCCCCGTCCCCGTCAATATGAGGCTGTCTTGAAACCTCCTCTGCCAACAACATTGATCTAAAATTCTTCAATTTAGCCTCAGGTAGATTTTTAAGACAAGGCCAGAAAGCAGACACATTCTTTGCTAAAACATCACAAGAAAGGTCTCTAATCCAGCCACTGTTATTGCCCCCTTCTGGAACCTCTTGAGCTGGGCCTCCATTGTCAACACTGCTCTTAGCACTACAGTCTTTCAACCTCCTAGTCCCAGCATTCAACTGGACAGAAGTTCACATCCCACTAACCAGCAGCATGGTCAGGCCTGTCAAGGCAGCATGCCCCTCCCTGGTACCAACTTCTGTCTTAGCTACTGTTCTATTGCTGTGAAGTGACTCCAGGACCAAGGCAACTTAGGAAAGAAGGTGTTTAGCTGGGGGTTTGATTTTAGTGTCTGGCAGGGAGCTCTATGGTGCTAGAGCAGTAGCCAAGACTTATGACTGATTCACAAGTTAGAAACAGAGAGACTGGGTCTGGTGTGGCCGTTTGAAATTTCTAAGTCTAGCCAGGCAAGGAGGCACACGCCTGTAATCCTAGCATTCGACAAGGCAGTTGCAGGCAGCCTGGTCTAGAAAGCGAGTCCAGGACAGCCAAGGCTTCACAGAGAAACCCCGTCTCAAAAACAAAAACAAAAACAAAACAACAACAACAAAAAACCCCAAAAAAAACAAAAAACAAAAAATACCAAACGAACAAACAAAAAAGAAAAGAAAGAAAGAAATCACCATGTCCACTCCCAGGGACACACTCTTCCAACAAAGCCATGCTTCCTGTAATATGGCCACATTTCTTTTTAAAATATGTATAATTTATCAATTTTTATTTTATGTGCATTGGTGTGAGGGTGTCAGGTCCCTTAGAACTGGAATTAGACAGTTGTGAGCTGCTATGTGGGAGCTGGGAATTGAACCCGGGTCCTATGGAAGAGCAGATGGTGCTCTTAACCACTGAGCCATCTCTCCAGCCCTGAGGCCACATTTCTTAATCCTTCCTTAACAGTTCATCAACAAAGCATTGAGATGTATGAACCTATGGCAGCCATTCTCCTTCAGACCAACACACTCCCCGAGATGCTGACAGTTATGGGGTTTATCGCAGTGGTAGAAACCCTGACACAGTATCTCAGGGCCTGTGCACCTGTCCTGTCCTGCACTGTACACCACTTCCTGTCAGGACCCACAGAACCAGATTGCCTCAATGGTTCCCACTTTACTGAAGTTTTTGAAAAGCTTTCTTCCTGACTGAACTGAGACCCCCCCAGTACTGTCTTGAGGAAGGAAGATAAATCAGACAGATTCTGGCTCTGAGGAGAGAGGACGGTGCCTCGGGCTCAGGGGTGAGAAGTGTGTAGATGAGACATGGACCGTCTGCTCCAGCTGACACAGGGAGGCAGGGAAAACAAGCTGCGTTTGAAGTCATCAAATGCCTTGTTACAGCTGCTATTATAGCAGAAACATATCTGAAGGAAAAGCCACCGAGGAGAGACATGCATAAGGGACCAGAAAGATCGACAAAGTCTACAAGAACCACAGAGAAAGGGAAGCTACAAAGATGTCATTGTACACAGTGTGAGAGTCCATCAACAATGCTGTCTTCCCATGTTCCCACTTCCTTCCACCATCCTTCACATCCTCCACATCTTCTACCATCCATCACAATCCTCCATCATCCTCCACTATCCTCTACCATCCCCCATCCTCCCACAAACCTCCACACCCTACTATCCTCCACTAACACCATTGCCCTCCCACCATCTCCCGCCATCTCCTGCCATCTCCCACCATCTCCCACCATCTCCCACGATCTCCCGCCATCTCCCCCACTATCCCCCGTCATCTCGCACCATCTCCCACCATCTCCCACCATCTCCCGCCATCTCCCGCCATCTCCCGCCATCTCCCATGATCTCCCGCCATCTCCCACTATCATCTCACCATCTCCTGCCATCATCCCACCATCTCCCACCATCATCCCACCATCTCCCGCCATCTCCCACCATCTCCCACCATCCTCTGCTTATCCATCCTTTATCTGCTTTTATCTGTCTTCACCTCATGTTCACGTCTTTCCTTCCCAGTATCCCTCCATGGCCCTGCAGACAAGCTAGGGCTTGTTCTCCTTCCGTCCACCAGAGGGTGCGTGTGAGTTCCCCGTGCCAGGAGCCCCAGATTCCACCAGCCCTCAAGCCTTCCTCTGCCCTGTGTCAAGGCATGGTCCTTCCTGCCCCGAGCAGGCCTTCCACACCTGTCCCGCTCTCTTTCTGCCTCACTTTCCACCCTGTCTGTCTCTCTCCCCTCTCTCTCTCCACGCCCCTGAACCAGGTTTATGGACTTCTAAGTTCCTCTTCTCAATGTCCTCACCTCAAACCTTCCCTGGCCACCATGGAGAAACAGACACCCAGGGTTGGGTCCTGGATTCCTGCTGTCCAGGGCTGTCTCGTGGCCCAGGCCCAGGCCCAGGCCCAGGCCCAGGCCCAAGCCCAGGCCCAGGCCCAAGCCCAGGCCCAGGCCCAGGAAATGGCCTTGGATGAGTTTCGGAGAACTTCTCAGGCCTGGTACCCTCTCTCTGCCTTGCTCTGGGCCTATGGCTGTCAGGGCTTGTATCTTCCAGCCTTTCTGACTGGCTTTGGCCACTGGGGGGCTCTGGTCTTAGGGGTGCAGAAAGGGGCTCTGACCATGCTGGGCCTTATCCTAAGTTACTCCATCTTGTATAAGACAGTAGTCTTTCTCCCAGATTGTTTATGGTGCTAGGTGACTCTACCATCACCCGGTTTACCAGCAGCCTTTGACTTTGTTCTGAGGGAGAAGAAAGCCCCTGGATGGGCCCGGAAGCTGGGCTGTCTATGTGAGTGATGCATGGTTGGCGTGACATATTTCTGGCAGGAGAAAGGAAGCCACTGTATGCTCAATTTTTTAAAACCAATATATTTCATTAACAACTTAGTGACCGAGCATACGTCACTTATAACTTGACTAACCAAACAATAGGAAATGATTAATGGACACAATAACAAAACCGTAAGGATATCAGTTCTGAGGAACAATTCTCCTGGCACAATCTGCAGGATTTCTTCTGCTGGAACCTAGAGTAACCAGAACCCAGAACCTCAGCAGGATCCGGAGCCCCGAAGCCTTCCCTTGAGCAGTTCTCTCTAGGAGCATCTTGAAGTGCAGCAATGAACAGTTAAAACTATCCCAAGTCTCCAAAAAGCCCCGCCTCCAGTTCTGGGCTCATTTATATGTCTCCTCCCAGAGTCTGTTCACGGGATCTTTTCAGCTGGCAGCAATCAAGCTCCCGCAAGAGGTGGTCGGTCTTCTAGTGGATTAACCTCACCTGTTCTTTCACAAGACCATTCCAATCTCACACCTGGGATCCTAAAAAACAGGTTTATCTCTCCTTTAAGCCACTCTGTGCTTGTTGAGGTGAATTAAGGCTGTGGAGGGACACATGGGCATATCACACCACACCAGGCAAAGTGGGACAACATATTTACACCAGGCCAAGGAAAAGTGTAAAGTCCTTTACCTGGATCCCTTAAGGATCTCAGAAAGTGACGGACACTGTGGTGTCATGCCTGGTATGTGTTTCTGACATTGCAGAAAGACATCCATGTATTTGCCTAGGTTTCCGGCATAGTGAGCTCAGGACAGGCAGGTCCTTGCTCCTTGCTGCCCTGACTGCTGTGGTCTGGAGTCCAGCATTTCATGATGGGAGCTGGCAGGAGTGAGTTGTGAGCCACTACCACCGGATGGTTGACTGAAGAGCACTTCCTGCGGGAGGACCTGGAGTTAAAGCATCCTGGGGGCTCCAGGACCAGGCATCTAATCCCATGTAGAGCTGAGTAGAGTTGGCCAAGAGGACAAGAATGTGCATGTTGGGCTTGTGGGCCCCCCAAGACTCCTGGAACCCACAGAACCCCGAGAATCAAGCTGGGCCTAGGATCCAAAATGGCTGACGTGAGAGTTGTTGGAGAGTTCAGGGCTCAGGACTGCTGCATGCTTCTGAGGGACTGAGAGTCTTGATCATGTGAGCCTCCATTTCCTTCATCTGCGACCAAAGAAGAACATGATGCTGTGCTAATTCCTGAATGGGATCCTAGCACTGGGGAAGCTGAGGCAGGAGGATCAAGGGTCCAAGACCAACCTGGACTACATAGTGAATCCTTGTCTCAAATAAGACAAGAACAATACAAAACAGGGCCCCTAAGGCATTACATTTAAAAAACACCCAACAGCATAGAAGCAAACAGGAAAAAATAATCTGAGTGCTGTTCCGTTAACCTTCCCAGAACTCTCTGGTGGGGACACAGTAGTAGCCTTCAGCAAAGGGGAAAACAGGATTATCCTGGCTTGCTTTGCCCTCAAGTTGGCTGCAGGACCTTTGAAGAGCTGGTGTCTTTTTTTTTTTTTTTTTTTTTTTTCGAGACAGGGTTTCTCTGTGTAGCCTGGACTGTCCTGGACTCACTTTGTAGACCAGGCTGGCCTCGAACTCACAGCGATCGAGTGCTGGGATTAAAGGTGTGCGCCACCACCGCCCGGCAAGAGCTGGTGTCTTATCCTGACACGGGTCTTCCTTCTCAGTGTGGCTCATACCAGGACAATCTGTCTATTGAATTTATCGATTAGCTTCTCTCCCCACCCCAAGGATACCCACCCTTTACCGGTCTATTCCTGTTTTGCTCATAGCAATCTAAACAGACTCTGGGATACACCAGGTGCCCAGGATGCGCTTGCTGATGAATGCAGGCACTCATGTGCACCTGGCTGGGTCGGGGACATGCTGTACATAATCCTGGGCTCTGTGGAAATGGGGCGCAGTGCCCTTCATCCATGCTGCTGCGAGTGTCCTGTTTGCAGTCCTGGCTCCCTGGGGCCTGCTCTGGCCCTGTGGCCCAGCTCAGCCGACTCCCCGGGGACCTGTTCGGCTGACACTGGAGTCTTTCCTGGACCATCCAGCCACCTGGCTGACACTTGATCTCAGCTCCACTTCCAGGCCAGCGTCCGGCCGAGCAGCCTGGCTCTGGCCAGGCCCTGAGATCCTTGCTTGGGGACAAGGGGCTGTCTGTGCGGTGGGGAGGGTGTGGTGAGGCCAGGCTTCTGCCAATACCAGCTGAGCCGTGAGGATTGGGGACAGTGCCTGGTTTGTGGCACCAGCGTAGCAGGGTGCAGGAGCCCACACCAGGCCCTGTTGATCATGGGGACCCTCAGCTGTGACCCAGCGGCTAGGCTGGCCACCATGCCCCTGGCCCGGCGGGTGGCTGAGGGCCACATTCCTGAGACCGGGCTGAGGAAGTCCTGTGGAATGGCCACCCTGGAGAATGGTTTGTGCTGGCCTGGCGGGGGAGGGTTCCTCCTGTCCCCCTACTGGGATGGTCTAGAGTTCAGTAGAGGCAGGATGTGCAGGCAGGTCCGTATGTCTCTTGTGGGATCTGCTGGCCTTGCACACTTGCCTTGCAGGGGTCAGGTTGAGCACAGGATGGCAGAAGCTGAGGGAAGAAGTTGGAGGAAGGTCCATGTAGGGGACTACAGAGCTATCTTTGGAGTGTGTGGAGTGGCCTGAGGCTGGGTGCTAAGCAGAGGGGACATTTGTATATGATTCAGCCTGCAGCCTGTGCCTCAGTTTTCCATCCTATGATGGAGAGGGGGTCAGATCTACCCTAGCTTCCATCTCCCCATCTCTGAGGTGATGTTTCTCTATGACTGGCCTCAGTTTCCCCTCCAGAACTATTTCTCTGTCTTGGGCTCAGTTTTCCCCATTTACCCACAAACCCTGTGATGATCTCTCTCTTCTGGTTTTGTTTCCCTCCCTCCATTGTTTCGCTGTCCCCAGCCTCAGTTTCCCTGCCTGTGGTGATCTTTATGCCCTGGCCCCAGTTTCTTCTCCTGCAGTGGTCTCTCTGCTCTGGCCTCTCTGCTCCTAGCCTGTGACAGTGACAGCCTTTAGCTTTAGTAACCCTCAGGAGAAAACTGCTGTGTTCGTGGCCGCCCCAGTGTCAGCACCAGTGAGGTCTTTGCTCCTGCCTGCCTCCTTCCTGTGCCTGTCTTCCTTGGTCGCTGTTCTCCAAGTCTCTACAGCCCCTGTGACTCTTGATTAGCTCACAATGCAGGTGTCACCAAGTCCTCCAGAACCCCCATTTCTCCTCTGCCATGGAGGTGGCTGGGCTCCATGGTGGGGCCCTTTACCCATCCTCTCGGGGTTCCAAACACCAGCCCTGATCTGGTCTTTGGGTCTCAGGCTCCGGACCTGGCTTGTATGTTCTTCCATCCACTGTTGGCTATGTCAATCATGACTGCACCAAGGCAGCAAGTCCCGCCTACTCACTCGCTCAGAGGCCCAGTGAAGGTAAGGCTTGGCTGAGGGGTACAGGATGCCTCCCTGAGCTGCGAGAATCTCTCTGAAGTCAGTCACAGGTTGAGCAGGCAGGTCCCCCACCACTCACTGGGCCACATCTGGCAAGGTGTTACCTTCTCATGTAGTTCAGGATGACTTTAAGCTACTGATCCTCCTGCCTCCACCCCTCAAATTCTGGGATCACAGATGTATATCACCACACCTGGTCAGATACCAAGATTTTGATGGGTCAACCAGCATTGGATGGTAAGGGTGCAGGATGGATCTCAGTGAGTGGAGCGCTTGCCTACAAGGTGTAAGGCCTGGGGCTTCATTTAGAAAAAAGAGGAGGAGGAGGAAGAGGAGGAGGAGAGAAGGAGAGGTGGAGGAGGAGGCGGGAGGAGGGAGAAGAATAGAGGAGGAGGGGGAAGAGGAAGAGGAGGAGAAGGAAAGAAGAGTAGGAGGGTGAGGAAGGGGAGGAGGAGGAGGGGGAGGAGGAGAGAGGAGGAGG
>OU015756.1:43616451-43660262 GCA_907169655.1 Acomys percivali | reverse complement strand
TTGCAAGATGTCTCTCAAGTGATGAGACTTGGAATTGTGGAAACTCCTGGAAGAAAAGAGCATAGGAGACATTTCTGGCCGGACATAGCCAGTGCAAAGGCCCTGTGGCGGGGAGCAAATCTGGAATTTTCCAGTAATAGCGGAAGGCCTAGAATGGAAGGCCTACGCTGGATACGATGGAGCTTGGGGTTTCCGAAGGATCTTTTCAGGGGCATTGTCAGGGCAGCATCATGGGGCTCAAGGGGGCCCTGGGATGTGTGAGGAGAGCTGACAGTGTCTTGGACCTGGGTGACAGGCGGTTATCAGAATGTTATCCATGCTAGAAATGGATGGAGCAGCTGAGCCACCTGCCTGCTCCCAAGCCTGAGCTTTAATGACATCCTCCCATGTGGGGAGCCAGGCTGGCCTCCTGCCTGACCATAGGGAAGGTCCAAGCAAGGAGCGAACGGCACGGGCAGTGACTGCAAGGGTCAGTGTGAGCAGGCCTTTCTCCCCTGAGAGAGGATGCACCATCCTTACTTACAGATGGGGAAACTGAGGCACACAGGCTTGGGACAGAGGTTGCTTTGTCAATGTTGGCGAGCCCTGGAGCAGAGGCTCTGCCTGCAGGTGCCCATCCCATGCTCTCTCAAGTCGCCGTGGCCAGTACACCGATGACGCTCACATTGGGTCCTTTTGTCCACAAGCCCGGGGCAGAGGGACCGTGCAGATGAGCTCAGGCTAAGCCCTTGCTACTTAGGTTTATCCAGGGGTGGGAGGGTGTTTAGCTAGTGCCACCACACCAGGAGGTTTTTTTGAGCGCAGAAGCCCAGTAAAACAGAAGAAGATCATCTGAGGCTTTCCCAGAAGTGCGGATGCCATCGTATGTCACTGCCAGCCTGGCTCAGTCATTCAAACCTGGTGGAGCGTGTCAGAAGACAGAGACCCTCAGTGGGTGGCTTGACCTGGCTACTCAACAGCTTCGTCACGCACCTGTGTTGCGGGTGTTTGTATTGGGGTGAGCAGTGTCCCTCCAAATTCACTCCCACCTGGCACTCCAGAATGCAGCCACACTTGGGCCCAGTGTCTCAGCAGTTGAGGTCAGTGGAGACAGGCTTGGAAGGCTACGCCCCAAGTTTGGTGACTGCTGTCCTTAGAAATACCACAGGAATAGCTGGGCCGTGGTGGCGCACGCCTGTAATCCCAGCACTCGGGAGGCAGAGGCAGGCGGATCTCTGGGAGTTCGAGGCCAGCCTGGTCTACAAAGCGAGTCCAGGACAGCCAAGGCTAACACAGAGAAACCCTGTCTCGGGGGGTGGGGGGGAAGAAAGAAAAGAAAAGAAAAGAAAAGAAATACCACAGGAAGACACTGGTCAGAAGGCCGTGGCAGTTCAGGCACAGTGAGCAGTGTAGCCATGGAAATGCCTGGGAGAGTTAGGAGGGCCCTCTGCGGGCCTTCCGGAGGTGGCTCGGACCCCAGCAGGCCTGGGTCCTGGTCTCTGGCCTCTAGAATGTGGCTGGAAGTATGTCTAGTGTTCTAAATCCTTCCCTGTGGGAATTGTCATACTGTCTCTGGAGACCTACTCTTTGTCCTCCGGGTCACAGCTGTCCTCGGCTAGCGCATCTGCTGAGGTGGCTGTGGTCCTGGAAAGAAGCCTCACTTCCCGTGGGCCATGTTTGTGGTGCTTTCCCTCACTGACCAGGCAGAGCAGGGCCACTTGGCCCCGGAACCACACCTACTGGGGCCCTTGCATGTTTGTGTCCTGAGGCATGGCAGCTGATGGTGACTATGTGACGTGGTTGTTTGCTCTGTCCCCTGTAGCATAGCCCTCCTCCCCCCTTCAGTATGCATGTGTGTTCGCGCGTGTGTGTCCTGAGGCATGGCAGCTGATGGTGACTGTGCTGCGTGGTTGTTTGCTCTGTCCCCTGTAGCACAGCCCTCCTCCCCCCTCAGTGTGTGTGTTGTGTACGTGCATGTATGTGCATATGTATACTTACTGGTGCTGGTAGCGCATCAATTGGGCAAGGCCAGCCAGCAAGTCCAAGGAATGCTCCTGTCTCTGCAACTCCAACAGTGGGGTTATCAGTGGGCCCCATTTTTTTTATGTCAGTGCTGGGGGTTCGAACTCAGGTCCTCGTGCTTGCATGGCAACGACTTTACCTTCTGAGCCATCAGGGCCCTAGGCCCTGTTAGGGGATTGTGGGACATCATCAAGCTGCAGCTGCAGTGTCAGGCACTGGGTACCCAGTTCCTCGGGAAGACCTTCCCAGGCCTCTGCCGCTCTCTTTGTGGGAGGCTCCTCACCTGTCTCCTGCCGTTCACGGTGGAGAGACTCCTTTCAAACACTGGTGAGCACAGTTGTGGCCCGCAGCCCCCACAGCAGGTCTCACTCTGTCCACCTGGGACAGTGTCACTGACAGAGGCAGGGGCTAGGAACGAGGGATGTGGCAGCAGCCAGGCCCCCCCCCCCCCCGTTTTGTTATTTCAAGACGTGGTTTACTCTGTGTAGCCCTGGCTGTCCTGGAACTCGTTCTGTAGACTAGGCTGGCCTCGAACTCACAGAGATCCGCCTGCCTCTGCCTCCGGAGTGCTGGGATTACAGGCATGCGCCACCACCGCCAGGCTGCTACTGAGCTCTTTCAAAGCCGGGAACCTGGCCGGTGCTTAATAATGAGCCATGTATGAGACGTGACAGAGCCTGCACTGGTCTGTTCATCTGTTACCTTCTCTATCCATGAAGTGACAAGCTCTCCATCAGCGTCACCCACCCACCCGCCTAGTCAGCCATCCATCCCATAAGTGGGGCACTCAGCTCACTTGTGTCTGTAGCTCCCCCATACCTGTTCCATCCACGGCGAATGAACCCCCTGCCACCGTGATGGCAGAGTCCTGCTGCTCTGGTCCCCCAGCCTCCATCCTCTTGTTTCCTCCAGTTACTGTCTGCTCCCCCTTCTGCCGTGCCACCGCTGCTCCGCTCAGCCCCTGGCCTTGCACCCCGAACACTCACATCACCTTAGTTAACTGCCAGGGAGGCATCCAGGGTCCCTGCGCGCTCCCGAGACCCTGTCCCCTTACTGATACCATCTCGGCAAAGTCATCACGTGGTCTGCGAGGGATGGTGTGTTGTCAGCGGCGTCCTGGCCCTCTGCCTGGATGCACCCCCTGACTGCTGAGCCCACGTTCCTGCCAGTGCCAGCTGTGTGCGAGCAGGCTCCACGTGGTCCTCCTGCATGTCGAGTCAGACCAATGCTCTCCTGACGACGCCCTCTTCCCATATGTCACCCGGCAGCATTTGGACATCATTTCATATAAATTCATAAAAATAACTTGTCTCTTTACAGCTGCGGGCCACTCTCTCCCACGTGCCGTGTTTGGTCAGCAGCTGCTGAGATGTAACCGTCCAGAGAGAGCACCGGCAGATCTTAGTGTCCACGTGTCCCACACGTGGGCATCTACTTGGGCTGCAAAGCTATTTATTTGCTTTTAGTGAATTCACCTGTCACCGAGTACCCTTTCCCCGAGTCGGCTCATGCTTGCCGGGAGTAGGGGGTCCTGTTCCGGAACCACAGGGCCGCTACTCCTTAGGAGAAACCAAGGCAGTGGCTGAGGGAGGAAGGCAGAGTGTTGTGGTGGGTGCTGTGCTGGGAGGGGGCGCCTCAGCAGGGTGCCTCTTCCCGCCTGTGGGATACCTCCTCACGTGGCACGGGGCTGATGGGCTGTGGAGTAAAATTCTAGAAATGGAGTCATGGGGTGAAAACATATACACATTGATTTTTTTTTTTTTTAAATTGAGAGCTGGTCACGGTGGCACATGGCACTTTGAAGGCAGAGGCCAGACGATCTAGAGTATAATGCCATCCCTGGCTGTATAGTGTGCGCGAGGCCAGCCAGGGCTACGCCAGTCCCTGTCTGCCAAACAACCTAAGTCTATAAATAACATAAACGTACACAGTAAGCTGCGCATGGTGGCGTATACATTGTCCCCGCAGTGGGGGATGGGGAAGCGGCAGCATCTCTTAAGCCCAGGAAGTCTGGGGTTAAGCCTCTGCAACACGCAGGACGCCAGAGTAAATTAATGAGAGGAACACAAAGCAGCGACAGGCTGGGGAGAGGGCCTTGGCCGACAGTTAGAAGCCCTTCCCGCTCTTGCGGAGGGACCTGTCTGCACTTGGTTCCCAGCACCCACAGCTGCCACAGCCTCCCAACTTCCTGTAACTCTAGCTCCAGGGCGTCTGGTGCCTGGAAGACTCCTGTGCGTACCCACACCTGCAGCCTGTGGATGGCTGCGCCGTGACCCTCCCGCTGCCAAGGTGGGGTTGGAAGGAGATGGGCAGTCCTGTCTGGTCGCTTCCTCTTCTAGCTAGACTCCTCCCTTCTGTCCTGAGTGCTAGGATGCCTGGTGTGCACCCCCATGCTGGCTTCCCTTCCAGCTTGGAAGCTAGGTGGTGGGAGTCCTGAAGGTTCCGCTCTGTTCTTCCCTCTGTGTGCCTCTGACTGTGTGTCCCTTTCCCTGGAGATGTTCGTCTAGTCTACCAGGGTCTCTGTACCCCTAGTTGGCCTCAGGCTCTCTATATAGTCAAAAATGATGACCTTTGCCTCTTGATTCTGCCCCGCTTCCTCCATCCCAGTGCTCAGATGGCCACGCTGAATTTATGGGATGCAGCCCAGGGCCTGACACATGTTGGGCGAGTGTTCTGCTAACTAAGCTAACTGCCCTGTGAGGTTTCTGTGGAAGGCGGATGGCTGATGTTTGCGTCTTTGCCAGCCAGATGGTCCCCGTCTGCACTGTCTGCCAACCATGTGGGTGGTGGCTGGACTCTGAACATGCATGCCACCAGCCAGCGTCAGATTCTGGGCATTGAAATTGAGCCTTGGGATTGGGGCTGGGGGGGTGGGGCTCAAGGCTGGGTAGGGGAGGGGACATCCAGGACCTCAGACCCAAAGGTCCTGGGGCAATGGCTGTAGCTGTCAGAGGGAGAAGAGCCCTGGCTACCTGGAGAGGGAGTAGATTGTGTGCAGGGAGCCAGCTCTTGGGCTGGACTGTGCCTGCTGACGGACCACACTCTCTTCCCAGTACATGGGCTGCATTGAGGTGCTCCGATCCATGCGTTCCCTGGATTTCAACACCCGGACGCAGGTGACGAGGTGAGGCCTGGGGATGGCGCTGGGAGGCCAGGTCTCAGTTGGCCTGTCCGGCGTGGGGCCTCTTGAGAGTGGCATGGTGGGTTGGAGCCACGGTGGGTGGCCTGGGCTCAGCATGGGCCCTACTTCAAGTCTGTGTCTCAGCTCTCGCTGATTTATTGGGCATGGCTATGACAGACCCTCCCCAGACTCGATTTCCCTTCAGCCTGCCCTACAGGGCGGTGTGATTTCAGGAGGGTGATGGGAAAGGCTTCATTTGTCCCATTTGCTGTGGACTAGAAACCAGGACACAAAGCCAGGTGTGTTGGCTCATGCCTGGAATTCCAGCACTTGGGAGACAGAGGCAGGAGGTTTGTCATGACCAGGCTAGCCTAGGCTAAACAACGAGACTGCTCCTGTGCACTGCAGTTCTTTGCTTTAACATATTTCTGCATAGTGTTTCATGGCCACCCGACCTGTCTACTTCTAGAACATTCCAACACCCTAAAAGGAAGCCCCATTCTCACGAGCAGTTATCCAACCTCCAGTCCACCCAGCACCTACAAATCCACATCCCGTCTCTGGGTGTTTCTAGGCATGGAGTCCCTCACTGTGGCTTTTTGTCTCTGTCTCTGTCTTACTCACTCTTTGTACTGCTGTGATAAACCCTGACAGAAGCAATTCAGGGAGACAGGCTTTATTCAGCTCATTCAGTGTGTCATAGGGAAGTCACAACGGCAGAAGCTCGAGGAATCCGCTCATGATAAGGGCATAATAAATAATAAATAACGTTAAATCTGCTTGAGGGATCGCATTCATAATAATGAACAGAGAGAGAGAGAGAGAGATGAGTTAATGAATGCATGTGTGTGCTGGGCTTGCTTTGTCCACTTTTTTTTTTTTTCAAGACAGGGTCTCTCTGTGTAGCCCTGGCTGTCCTGGACTTGCTTTGAAGACCAGGTTGGCCTCGAACTCACAGAGATCTGCCTACCTCTGCCTCCCAAGTGCTGGGATTAAAGGCGTGCACCACGACGCCCGGCCGCTTTGTCCACTCTTACACAGTCCAGGATCCTCTGCCTAGGGGATGGTGCCAACCACAGTGGACAGACCTCCCTACCTCAACACATCAACTAGATTTTGTCAAGTTGACAATGAACACTGACCACAGTGTTTCACTGAGAACAGTGTCCTCACAGCCTGTTAATGCTGTGGTGTATGCCAGACCCTTGCTCCTAGTCAGGGCAGAGTAAATTCCCAGTGGGTGGACGGACTCTCTTGTATGTCCACTCACCCCTGCTGGACCCCGGGTGCTCAGGACTCTACTTCCTTCCCCTCAGGCCTGTGTCTTATCTCTGCCCCAGCCCTCTGTGACCTCCTGAAGCCTAGGCTGGCCTCTAACTAACTTGCTATGCATCTCAGGCTAGCTTTGAACTCATGACCTTCCTGCCTCTGCCTCCTGAGCAAAGGGATAATCAAGCCTGGCATCCCACAGCTTTCCTCTGAGCCCTCACCCTGCTGTTTCTAAGTAGGGTGTCATTCTTTCACAGGGAAGCCATCAACCGGCTCCATGAGGCTGTGCCAGGTGTCCGCGGTTCCTGGAAGAGGAAGGTGGGTGCGGGCTGTGGCCTGCAGAGCTGGTGTGTGCCTTGGGAGGCTGAAGGGAGCACTGTGGACACCCAGAGCCCTTCTGGTCCCAGGCATCTGACGCAGGCGGCTCACTGTACCCTCCCAGGCCCCCAACAAAGCGCTGGCCTCCATCTTGGGGAAAAGCAACCTGCGCTTCGCCGGCATGAACATCTCAGTCAACATCTCTGTGGATGGCCTCAACCTATCTGTTCCCGCCACTCGCCAGGTGGGAGCCGCTGCCCTCCACCCTGCACACCACCCTGCAGTAGCTCTGGAACCTTCACCCGCAACCCCACCTTTGTCCATCCCACAACCCTGCTACCTTCGACTCTGCCCACACCCTGATGGCTCCACCCACTGCCCCACCCACAGCCTCACAATTCATTTTTAACCCACAGCACAGCAACATCCTTCTTAGTTGAATACTAGGAGACAGGGTTTCTCTGTGTAGCCCTGGCTGTCCTGGAACTCAACTCTATAGGACAGGCTGGGCTCGAATTTAAGAGATCTGCCTGCCTCTGCCTCCGGGTGCTGTGATTAAAGGCATGCGCCACCACTGCCCAGCCTAGTCCTATGCTTTGGTCCCTCCAT
Source organism: Acomys percivali (assembly GCA_907169655.1). Classification (NCBI taxonomy): domain Eukaryota; kingdom Metazoa; phylum Chordata; class Mammalia; order Rodentia; family Muridae; genus Acomys; species Acomys percivali. Next base: position 43,652,944 of record OU015756.1, on the reverse strand, counting down.
CCAGCTCCATCCACAGCTCCGCCCTCAACATTGCGGCCTGGACGGACTGTCAGCCCCACCCACTAGGGAACCAACCCCTGGGCCTTGTGTTTAGCTGCACCTATCCACAAACCCTTCATCCCACCTTCAGCGCTGTCCAACCTCAAAGCCCTCAGCCACACCCACCAGGCTGGCCTTTTCTCTAATCTGTAGAACCGTTACAATGTCCAGAAATAGCTGCTGCCCACTGAGGTGGAGCCAGGACGTGAGGGTTATTGTTGGCACGGAGTCTCCAGTAGCCAGGATCTGAGTGGCATATTTGCTGCCTTTACGCAGGGCATTGCCACCACGAGGGCGGTTCTGAGGGATACCTGGGCCAGAGTGGGTGGCAGTCAGCGGCTGTTCTCAGCACGCTGCACTGGCTGCCCAAGGGGAACATCTCCTCCGGGAAAGGGAAGCATGGGTGGGGAAGGGGGCAAGTTTGGGGTCTGTCCCTAGAGTAGTGACAGTGGCATTGTAGTCTCTGCTGGCAAGAGGGCCATGGCCAGGTCTCATGGGGAAGGCACAGCAATAAGGGCAGATCTGAGAGGCAGAGTGGACAGGCCCTGCTGAGGGGAGCAGACAACTCATCTGCCTCAGGAAGACCTTGACCCCAACCACAGCCCTTACCCCAACTCTACCCACCCAAACCCCAAGCCCAGCTCTTAATTCTGGTTACCCTAACTCTTAATTCCGACCTCCACCTCAACCCCACTTCTTTGGAGGCAAAGTCTCACCACGCAGCCCTGTCTGGCCTGGAACTTAGAGAGACCCGCTTGCCTCTGCTGGGATTAAAGGTGTGAGTCATCACGGTTGGCTTTAACCCTGTTTCTAACACTAACCCCACTTTCAGTTAACCTTAACTCTAACCTTAACCTGAACCCCTAACCTTAACTCTAAGCCTAACTGGGGCAGGCCTGGTCTCTCAACTGTGGGCACAAATCCTCACGTGGCCTTGACTGACCTGGGATTCAGGGAAGTCTAAGCTGGAATTGCATCAGCAAGGTGGGTGCAAGCTGTGGCTGTAAACAGTGGCCCTAACCGTACTCCCGCAGTGAAGGGTCCTTCTACCCACGTGTCTCTGACTCTCCTGGGGGTGCTGACGTGGGCACATGTTGTGGCGGGCACAGGGGCGTGAGTAGAGCTACACATGGCGTCTCACATCAGATATGAGACAAGACTAAGTGCACATCAGAAGTGGCTGGTGCCAAAGAAACGTGTGTGTGTGTGTGTGTGTGTGTGTGTGTGTGTGTGTGTGTGTTGCCATGTCTACCCTTAGGTGGGTACAGTCATATGACCCCAACACTTGGCCTTCCTGTCCTTTTCTTAGGCCTTGTCCAATCCTCATGGGGCCTCAATATCCAGGAGGGACTCTTAGACCTTAGCTATGTTAGACAGACAACAGTCAGAGAGAGAGGGCTACACCTCCCTCCCCATGTCCCTGCCACGGCCACCTCTCCTGGGGCTGTGGTTCACCTGCCAGAGCTATCAGTGACCACATGTGACCACACCTGCCTCCCTGTCCTCACAGATCATCGCCAACCATCATATGCAGTCTATTTCCTTCGCTTCAGGTGGTGACACGGTAAGAGGGGGATGGGTGGACTTCTGTGCCCTGTGTCCCTGCAGCCTTCCCCGACTCGACATGCTGGCCCCTCTGCCCCTCTGGGCAGCTGAACCCTATTAACTTCTTCCACCCGTCTCCCCAGGACATGACTGACTACGTGGCCTATGTGGCCAAGGACCCCATCAACCAGAGAGGTGAGCTGAGTGGGAGCTCCGGGCCCTGGGCCTGGAGCAGGGCTGTGTTGGATGGTTTCAGGCACACTGTCACTGTCACCTCCCTAGCCTGCCACATCTTGGAATGCTGTGAGGGTCTTGCTCAGAACGTCATCAGCACTGTAGGCCAAGCCTTCGAGCTGCGCTTCAAGCAATACCTGCACAGTCCCCCCAAGGCTGCAGTGCCCTCCGAAAGGTAAAGAGACTGTAGGTTCCCTGGGCCAGGCGGCTAGCTTGACGCCCCCAGAGGCAGGCTGCCTCTGCTGTCTTTACCCGGAGTCCCTTGTGTGGCTCCGTCTCTGTCTATCTCATCTAGACTGAGGGCTGGCAGGTGGCAGCCCCCTTGTGCTCTTGTAGGATGAACTCCCACTCTGACCGCAGATGAGGGTGGGATGTCTCACATCTGGAGTGCTGCCTGCTGCTTTGTTATATTGGGTCTAGTACAGCTGTGAGGGTTTGTGCCAGTCTTCTGGCCAGGGCACCCCCTCCCATCTCATAGGCAGGTTACTGACACCAGTGTCACCTGAGGTTGGGAAGGGATGGCCAAGCGCCCTCACCTGGATACCCTGCTCTGTGTCCCCAGGGTGACTGGGCTGGAGGAGTCGGCCTGGGGTGATGACGACGCTACGGACCACAATTACTACAACAACATTCCAGGGAAGGAACCACCTCTGGGCGGGCTGGTGGACTCCAGACTGGCTGTCACACAGCCCTGTGCCCTGGCGACACTCGGGGGCCTCGGGCAGGTCAGCCTCCACTATCCTGCGTGGCTGGAAGGGGTGTGGCACTGTCATGGGGTGGGGAGTGGGCCTGGAGCGTATGAGGGTCATCACAGCTGTCTTGCAGGGAATGTCACCTGCACGGAGAGAGGCCCGCGGCTTGCCTTGGGACATGGGTCCCCCTGGAGCAGGTAGGTTGTGCTGGTCTCCGAGAGCCCAGCTCTCCCGCATGTCCTGTTCCCAAAGAACCTTTCTGCATGCTATTATCCCCTGCGGGCGTGTGCTTCTAGCCCTACCCTGCCCGTGCCATCTTCATTACCTCACACAATGAGGTCATTGCAGTTGGGGGCACCTTCAGCTTCTCACATATCTAAACTCCAGCAGGCGTTGCCCTCGTGCGAGACCGTGCCTGTCGCCCTGTACCCTGACTAGGCAGGCATATTAGTGGCTAATGACTCTGGAGCTTTCCAGAATTCTCTGTGCACACTCTGTGTATGAACTACTTCCATTGTGTCTCCAGGTGGAGTGTACACATAGTTGACACCCTTGACTTTTGTCCAAGTGACAACCCTTTGTGGAGTCTTCCCACACCCGTATAATGCAGACCTCGGGTTTTTCATGACTGTATAGTACTCCACCATATAAAAACAAAACAATGTGACTTCTCTCTGGTGTGAGGACTGTGCACTCGCCCTCAGGTAGATTGGGCCCCTGGGAACTTGACAGAGAACCCCGGTGCCTTACGAAGCTTCCTGCCTCGGCCTGTGGTTACTTCTCCCTCAGCACCCACTTTAAAAAAAAAAAAAAAAGATGTATTCATTATGTATACAGTGCTCTGCCTGCATGACAGAAGAGGGCATTAGATCGCATTGTAGATGGTTGTGAGCCACCACGTGGTTGCTGGGAATTGAACTCAGGACCTCTGGAAGTGCTCTTAGCCTCTGAGCCATCTCTCCAGCCCTATGATTAAGCTCTTACTGTTCTTTTACCGAGGCTAAGTGAGGTGTCTGGGCTCTTGGAGGGCAGAGCCATGCTGTCTGCTGTGTTACTGTAGCTGAGGACTAGGCAGGCTCACACCCCTGCCCCCAGGAGGGCTTAGGACCTTCTGACCCTCATTCCTGCCTGGGGGGGTTCTGAGAGGCACCTGGATCATCCCTGGGCTCTGAAAAATCTGCTCAGCTGAGTGCAGATGGGAGAAATGAATGATAAAAGTCAGAGTGTTCATAAGGTCAGCATAAGCCCCAGTGACGCCGAGGGGTGGGGCCATGGGGACAGAGCATCCTGCTACCCTTGGGTGGGGTGGAGACATCGTGTAGGACCTGGCAGGGTGTGCACAGCTTTCGGGAAGCCGAGAGCCATTCCGGACATAAGTGCCCAGAAGAAGAGAGCACAAAGGTCCGAGTTCGATTCCTGTCACCAAACTAAAAGCTAAGAGAGGCGCTTCATGTCCGGAGAGACAGAGACAGAGAGTCCCCTTGCTGTTCAATCATTCTAGCTTAATCAGAGCTTCTGGTTCAGTCAGGGACCTTGTCTCAAAAGAAGAAAATGGAGAGTGATTGAGGAGACACACACACATACACACACACACACACACATGAGGAGGAGGCCACCAGTTTTGTGTTTTGTTGTTTTTTGAGACAGGCTTTCTCTGTGTAGCTCTGGATGTCCTGGAACTTGCTCTATAGACCAGGCTGGCCTCAAACTCACAGAGATCTGCCTGCCTTTGCCTCCTGGGGGTGCACCACCACCGCTCAGAGAAGGCCACCAGTTTTAAAAATAGGAGCAGAGAGTGGTAACAGCCCAGTCATGCGGCAGCATAGTATATAAATGGCAGGATTGTCAGAGCCATGGCGGCTAGTATTTAAAAGGAATGCCCCTCGTTGGAGCCTGGAGCCTACTCCGCCCCTGGCTAGAGAGCTGTTCTCTGCAGCATATCTGGGCTCTGGCTTAAACTTGCACATGTGGCCTGCCTCTGTTCCCAGCTGCAGCACTGTGTGGCTTTTTGCTCCTGGGAGAAGCCTCGGGTTGGCCCCCGTGGAGTGACACGGGCAACGTCCCTGCCCACGCCTACCGCCCTCTGGGTCTCACTGTTCCCCTCGCTCCCCTCCCCAAGTCCTCTGGGTTTCTGCCTGACCTGCCACCCTCCAACCTTTCCAGCCCCGCCAGAGGACATCTACATGCAGGCAGATGCTCGAGGGCCACATGACTACGAGGAACATCTGTATGTCAACACGCAGGGCCTGGATGCTGTGGAGGCTGAGGACACCCCTGAGGCACCTCTACCGCTTGAGGACAGCCCCAAGAAGGACCTGTTTGACATGCGTGCGTGTCCCCTGTCCCTGTCTGCCCTGGGTTTGCATGGGGGAGGTCCCTGGGAATCCAAAGTGTAGAGGGTCCCAGACTGTGAATCTCGGCCAGGAAAAGCTTCTTGTGCTTAAGCTACTCTGACGGGTGAGCCTGAGGCGCCTTCTCTGAGCAGCCTGGTCTCTGCCTCAGGGGAGAGAGAGAGGCCTGAACTTCCGTCAGCGAGGCCTGTCAGTCCCCACCTAGTTGCCTGGGAGATCTTGGGTTGTCTTAATCTATGCTCAGGTCTCATGTGGGTGTGGGAGAGCGGGTCCAGCTTTTCCCTCTGGGAACCCCAGTCTGGAGGGGGGGGCCACTCACTAAAGAACCTCATCCTGACGAGGGAGAACTGCTGTGGAGCTGGAGCCTCCCCCCAGGATGACTCGCCCGGGCTAATCTGTCCTCCCAGAAGGCTTTGTAACACTCTCCGTATTCTCATGTCAGTCCCTCCACCTTCCCTGGGCACTGTGGGACCTCCCAGATGCCTAGAACTTTCTTCCTCCAGATCTTTGCAGAGTTGATCTCTCCTCACCATCGTTTCTTTGGTGTATATGTGTGAGCTTGTGGAGGCCAGACGACAGCCTTGGCTGTTGTTGCTCAGTGCTAAGCTCTTTCAGTGGCCTGGGATCTACCAATTAGGATAGGCTGACTGCCCAGGGATCGTCCTGTCCCCACTAGGCTGGCTGCCCAGGGATCGTCCTGTCCCCACTAGGCTGGCTGCCCAGGGATCGTCCTGTCCCCACTAGGCTGGCTGCCCAGGGATCGTCCTGTCCCCACTAGGCTGACTGCCCAGGGATCGTCCTGTCCCCACTAGGCTGGCTGCCCAGGGATCGTCCTGTCCCCATTAGGCTGGCTGCCCAGGGATCGTCCTGTTCCCACTTCCTCAGAGTTGGAGTTATCAGGACACAGCACGGTGCTAACTTTCTACATAGGTGCCGGGAACCAAACTTGGGCCTGCTTGCTTGCACTACAGGGACTTTACTGAGCCGTTTCCCCAGACCTCTGCCATTGCATTCCATCTTATAAATTGCAACCATGGCTTGAGGCAGCACCTGCTGAGTGCCTGCTGTGTGCTGTGGGCAGTGGCCGGAAGAGCATGGCCTTTTGGTTTCTAACAGTGGGACGGCAAGAAGACAGAATTCTAGGCTACCCTTGGCAACTTTGTGAAGTCTTGTTGAAAAGTAAAACAAGGGCTGGGGGGTGTGGCTCAGGGGTAGAGCTCTTGCCTGTAATCCCCCAGTAAAGACCTAGGGGCGTGGTCAGGGTGGAGCCCCGCCTAGAATCCCCCAGTGAGGGGCTGGGGGCGTGGTCAGGGTGGAGCCCCACCTAGAAACCCCCAGTGAGGGGCTGGGGTAGTAGATCTAGAGTGTGCCTACCTGGCAAGCCTGAGGGCCCTGGTTGTGTCCCAGCAATAGGGGAAAAAAAAATGACCCACAGGACCCTTCGAGGATGCCCTGAAGTTGCACGAATGTTCAGTGGCAGCAGGCATCACTGCAGCCCCACGGCCTTTGGAGGACCAGTGGCCCAGCCCCCCTACCCGCAGGGCCCCCATTGCACCCACAGAGGAGCAACTGAGGCAGGAGCCCTGGTATCATGGACGCATGAGCCGTCGAGCTGCGGAGAAGATGCTTCGTGCCGATGGGGACTTCCTTGTGAGAGACAGCGTCACCAACCCTGGGCAGTATGTCCTCACAGGCATGCACGCGGGGCAGCCCAAACACCTGCTGCTGGTGGACCCTGAGGGTGTGGTAAGCTGGCACGTGGGGAAGAAGGGAGGGCAGGGCCCTGGGCATCAGGGTTGGGCCATTTTTTAAAAAAGATAATGGACCCCTTGCTATGGAAGAGGTGGCTTATTGTCAGTTGCTTCAGAGAATTACAAAACACTTTCCCCTTAGTAAGGAACGTGGAGGGCCTGGAGAGATGGCTCAGCTGTTAGCAGCACTGTCTGCTCTTCCAGAGGTCCTGAGTTCAATTCCAAACACCCACATGGTGGCTCACAACCATCTATAATGGAATCTGATGCCCTCTTCTGACATGCAGATGGGGCACTCCTACACAAAAATAAACAAATACATAAATCTTTAAAAAATGTTGAATCCAAGTGTGATGGCTCACGCCTGTCATCCCAGCACTTAGAAGGCTGAGGCAGGAGGATTGCTGTAAGTTTCAGGCCAGTCTGGAACTTCAGGGTGAGAACATTGTCTCAAAATGATAATAAAACATTTTAAAGGAATTTCTACTTTGTAAGGCATTTTGGGGTTCACAGAACCACTTCCACTCCCAGCCTCTCAGAGCTCCCACCCGGGGGGGGGGTGCCTGCTCCCCACAATGCAGTGTGGCAGTTGAGATGTGCTTTTCTGGGTCTCTAAGTAAGTTATCAGGCCAGAGCCTTCCCAGAATCAGTTGCTCTCCTGCCTCCTCCCCTTTTTTCAAAGTCTCATTATGTAGCCCTGGCTGCCCTGGAACTGCTTCTAGACCATCAGACTGAGAGATCTGCCTGCCTCTGCCTTCTGAGTGCTGGGGTTGAGGGTATGTGCTACCACACCTGCCTCTGTTTATTTTCCTCCTTTTAAGTGGATTTCTATTGCTATTTTATGCATTTGGGTGTGCTCTGTCTGTGTGTGGTACCCACAGAGGCCAGAAGAGGGTCCCAGAGGACTGGAGTGACAGATGGTTTTGAAGGCCCTTGTGGGTGTTGGGAATGGAAGCCCTGTCCTCTTAACTCCTCTGCTCTCACCTGCTGAGCCACCGCCCCAGCCCCAGCTTACTTATTTATCTGTTTTTCTAAACTGCCATGTGCCTCTGGAACAGCAGCATGGCTCAACTTGGGTTTCCTCCTTCCTGTTCCTCTGGCACAGACGTTCGTCATGCCATGAGAACCCCCAAATGCCTGCTTCTGAAACACTCGAGGCATCAGAAAGCCCTTCCGCTTCATGGGAACTGAGAGGCTTTTTCGAGGGTCCTGATGAGGAAGGATTGGGCCTTGGAGCCTTCTCAGCCACAGAAACCACAGTTATTTATTATCTAGCTGGTCCATCGTGTGATTTCAGGGGTGTCTTGGTTTCCTGGGGCTCTGAAGCACATGACCACCAATGGTACAGCTAAAGAGAGGGCAGGGCTTGTCCTGAGGAGGAGGCCTCTGTCCTAGGCCTTTTCTGGAGTCTGGGTGGTTCTTGCTGTCTTTGGCTGTGGACACATCAGAACCATCTCTGTGTTTGTGTTCATGGCCCTTTCTCCTGTGGTTGACTTCTTCCTTGTCTTGTGTGCGTTCGCATGGAAGCCAGGGCACCACTGTAGCTTCTACCTTTCTTTCTTTCTTTCTTTCTTTCTTTCTTTCTTTCTTTCTTTTTTTTTTTTGAGACAGGCTCTATTATGTAGCAGCGGTTGTTCTGGAACTTGTAGATCAGGTTAGCCTCTGCCTACTGGATGCTGGGGTTAAGGACACACACCTCCATCTTATCTTTTGTGGCATGCTCTCTCTCTGGAGCTCAGCTTTAGCTAGACAGGCTGGTGAGCAAGCTCCAAGGGATCCGTCTGTCTCCTCCCTTTCAGTGTCAGGGTTACAGATGCACGCAGCTTTCAAGTGGGAGTTGGGAGGTCCAAACTCAGGTCCCCATGCTCACACGGCGGGCACTTTACTGCAACTTCTTCCAAGCTCAGCATTTCTGTTTTTTATTGTTGTTTTTTGAGACAGATTCTAAGAGGCTGTCCTTAAGTTTGAAATCCTCCTGTCTCAGCCCCAGCCCCCTCCCCCTCCCCACCGCCCCCCCCAGCCCTGGGATTGTGGGTGTGCCTTACCACACCCAGCCTATGGTTCTGTAGTCTTGGGGCTGGTTCTGGGGTGGAGTCCAGCAGGTAGGATGTGGCCTGTGGGATGCTTCGGGGATGGGGGATGGGTGATGGGTGCTGAGGTCTCTGCCTACAGGTGCGGACGAAAGATGTGTTGTTTGAGAGCATCAGCCACCTCATAGACTATCACCTGAAGAACGGGCTGCCCATTGTGGCTGCAGAGAGCGAGCTGCACCTGCGGGGAGTGGTCTCCCGGGAGCCATGAGCCAGGTGCGTAGTAACTGGCCACATCTGCCAGTCTGGAGTTTCTGTGTTTAAAGACTGATCCACAGACATTAACTTCACTCACTGTCTTGTGAGGCCCCCGCAACAGCTGATTGCAGAACATTTTATCATCCCAAAGCAAGCCTAGCCTCTAGAAGGGGTCACCCCGTCCTTTAGGGGTTGATGATTGAAGTTGCCTGACCCCACTGACTGCTTTGTGGTCAAGCTTCCTGTTTGGTGGAGGGTGGGCTTGGCCTTAGCCTTGGGCTGTTTGTTGGTGTTAAGGGGATGGAGGGCTGACTGACGGGGAGAGAAAGGAGGTCTGGTGACCTCAGGGTCTCTGGGCAGAGCAGGAGGAGAGAGGTGGCTTGGTTGGGGGGGTGGCAGGAGGCAGCAGCTGAATGTGGGGGCTGGGTTGAGGTGGAAAGTAGGGGGTAGTATGGAATTTTCCCAGCGCTGCTGGCCGGGTCAGGCTGTTCTTCGTCCCCATGACAACGTCTCCTTCCTGTCCCCTTCTGCCCTCCTCCTCCTGCTTGGGGGCCAGAGCTGCAGGCAGAACTGCTCTGGTTTATATGGAGGATGTGGCCCCGTGAACCTCTCACATATCTGTAACCTGCTGGGCCAGCGCATGCCACCCAGACGAAGGTTCTGTTCTAGCCTCAGAGGAGTTTGAGAACCTTGAAGTGAACATTCGGGTTTGCCGTGGTTCAGTGCACCTCTCATAGACAGTAGGGTTCTGAGGCAGGCACTGAGGCTGGCGTCTTTGCTGCACTGCGAGATTAAAGTGTTGCCCTGGGGCACAACCCTGCAGCTTGGGGAACCCCAAGGCCCGGGTGGCTGAGTGCCCATGCCACCAAGGCCCTTTCTGTACAGTAGGCACCGAGGTGGCTGTTGCCATGGTCACCCTGACATCACCTCTTTCTGCCCACAGGCGATAGTCCTCAGCTCATCTCCTACCCCCAGCTGCCCTGGCCGTGGCCTCGAGGGCTCACTCAGCCTTTCTCTCAGAACCTGAAGCCACCAGAACCAGAATGACTACCGTCTCTCCTTCTGCATGAGCCTCAGGAAGCCGCCTTTTCCTGGCTGCGTGCTCGCTCGCTGGCTCAGCTGGGCCAGTGAGACCAAAGTCAGGGTCCAAGCCCCTGGTCCCACCCCGAGCCCCAACCCTGAACTTGGATGAGGCTGTATAAACCAAAGACAGACCGAGTCGCCTTTAACAAAGACCAGGCCCCGCGCCTCTGGACACCAGGCTGTGTCCATAGAGTGAAATGGACAGCTCTGTTGTGAGCAGGGTCACTTCCTGCCTTGGCTGGGCTCTGAGGACCCGGATGCACTGTTGCTTTTGTGAGGGGGGGGGGCAGGAGGATTAAGGTGCTTTTGGGTCTCAGATCCCTGATGGGGGAGCAGCCTTGGGGCTCACCTGCAACGGCAGGGCATCTGGGTGAGAAGAGGCAGAGGAACCTTGCTGAGGTGTGGCATCCACTCAGCACCTCCCAGCTGTCACCTGCCTGGACCATCTACTGTAATTAAACCCGGCATTGAGTGTGAGCCTGCTGTGCCTGTGCGGACCTGCCAGGGGTTCCCCGGGCGGACACCTGAGTCTGAGGGGGAAGCTGGAAGGAACCCCAGAGGTGGGCAGTAGGTGGGCTAGGCAGGCCTGTGGGGTCTGAGCTCCGCACGGCACCCCACCCCCTGTGCCCCAACTCTCAACAAGGCTCTGGTTTGACTCCAAGATAAAGCAGGCCTCTCTCCGTTCCATGTTTCCCCGGCCCCTCTTGGGAACACTGGCTTACCTCCTAGAGGCCCCACCTGAATGAACGGCTCCTGTACACAGGGGCCCTGGGGAGGACTGAGCTCCTCTCTGTGGTTTCAGAGTACCTGCCAGGCAGGGCATGGGAGTAAAAGCTTCCATCGGCCCCAAACATGGGACACCATTAAAAGCAGTTACAAGTCACTTTGATACCCTCTTCTTCCAAACACAGAGAGGCTCAGAGCCCCATCCCCACCACCCATCTTTCTACCCCCCGACCCATCCACCTCTTATCTATCTACACACTTGTCTTTCTACCCACCCATCATATGCTCATCCATCCATCCACCCTTCCACCCATGCATCCATCTATCAATCCACCCACCCATCCGTCCATCCATCCATCCATCCACCCACCCATCCATCCATACATCTACACACTCCACCTTCAGCCCTACCCACACCCCCCCCCCCCCCTCCCCCTACTTCCTCCCCTTCCCACATACCAGCTCATCCACTCTTCTCACTGTGGTCCTTTGAGCATGTCATCTACCAGGACTTTGGGTGGCAGCAGGGATGCAGGACTACCCCAGACACTGATCAGCAAGTCACCACTGTATATTTTCTAGATAGATAACATCTGGGAGAAAGAAGAGTTCTGGAGCTGGGGGAGCCCAGGAAGTCTGGAGGGCTTCCTTGTGGGATTGTCAGTGATCCCCAGGTGGAGGGGCTAGAGTTCTGGGCAGAGTGAGAGTGTGCACAGACACCCCTTGTATGTTAGCTGCCTTGTCCAGGGACTGGTGAGGACACGGGCCTGGTGAGTGGCTGGGTACCACAGAGAGCTGTGTGAGGCCGTAAACTTGGTTTCCAATGAGAAGAACCGCCCTGGCAGGAAGTGACTGTTGACAGGACAGGTACATCCGGGAAGAGGCAATGTAGTTAGATTCTGGAACCTGCGTGAAGGAGGGGTCTCAGTGAGCGAGCATTCATTCATGAAGCCATCTGTAAGCCAGGCCTTCCCAAGGCTCCGCGCCCATCCTTTCGGAAGCCGTGTCTGGTGCCCCTCTGGGCATGTCTGAGGGAGTCTAGGAACTCCAGATCACTGTGTAGGAGATGCACACTGGGAGAGCGGGCTACTAGCTTCTTATCCGTGGTGAGGGGTGGCAAGGATGGCAGAGCTGCCAGGCTGGTCATCTCCCTGATTTCTGGGCCAGGAGAGTCTAGGGTACCCATATCAGCAGGGACCAAGAAGCCCACATGATCGGCTGCTGCTGGTGGTAGATTCCATGGGAAGTCAGTCCTACTTTTCATACAATTAACTACTAAGTTAAGTGTTTGCCCCGAGGGATCTTGGGGTGGGTGGAGGAGAGTTCCAAAGTCCAATTCTAGGTTTGCCTTCCTCTGATATGTCCAAGCCCCCTACACAGAGACAGGAGGCCCAGCTCCCTGTGGGCCAGCCGAGCGCTGCACATGGCTAGAAGTGAACAGGCTTTGGAGCGGTCAGGCCCCTATGACTACAGCACACAGTTCAGAGAAGAGAGTGTCCTGGCTACAGCTGTGTGGCCACAAGGATTGAAGATGTGTCTTCAACCCTGCCTGAGTCTTGAATTCTATCGTACTGTATTTTATGTGTGTGAGTGTTTTGCCTGTGTGTATGTCTGCACACCATGTGGGTACTGGAACCTGGGTCCTCTATGAGAGTGCATTCTCTTCAGCGCTGAGTCATTTCTTGAGCCTTGGATAGGAGCAGAATGCTGCACAGCCCTCTGAGAAATGCCCCTCCCGTTGGCCTGGGTGCTAAGGTCAAACGGCAGGAGGTGGCACGACTCAGGATGCAGGATCAATACCACCTAATCCTGGAGCTGTTTGCATCGTGAACTGAGCCTGAATTCTGGAGAGGGGGGTTGGCCACGTCTGTGTGCCTCTGCCCTGCTCAGAAAACTGCAGCAGACGGCTTTGTTGACCCAGAGGCTCCTGTTTGCCATCTGCCAGCTAGAAGGGCCGGGCTCCATCATCTCTGCAGGGCGGGTCCACAGGGCCAAGAGGGTGGGTGTGCACTCTGGATACCTTTTCCCATGGGCTGCCGTTTCTTAATTTCTTTTTTTCTTTTTTGGTTTTTTTGAGGCAGGGTTTCTCTGTGTAGCCTTGGCTGTCCTGGACTCACTTTGTAGACCAGGCTGGCCTTGAACTCACAGCAATCCACCTGCCTCTGCCTCCCAAGTGCTGGGATTAAAGGCGTGCGCCACCACGCCTGGCATCTTTTTCCATGGGTACAGGAGGCAGTGGCTGGGCTCAGATGTGGGAGCCAGCTTCTGGGGTCCTTTGCTGCTTGGCTCAGGACCCTTGGCTAAGATACTTGCTCATCTACGGAGGCTGGGAGAGGTTGCGAGGCTTGCCTGGCATCAAGGGTATATGACCACAGGATGTGAGTCCAGCCATGCAAGCCCAAGGCAGCCTGGCTCCTGGGGTCTGTGATCCTGTAGCTACCCTTGGTTTGAGGCCTGGCCTGACCCTGCTAGCCCTCTCATCTGCCATGGCCAATGGCAGCTTTTTCTGTTCCCTTCTAGATTTCCTGTTACAGTTTTGTTGTTGTTTTGTTTGTTTGAGACAAAGCCTTACTATGTAGCATTGGCTGACCTGGCCCTTACTATGTAGACCAGGTTAGCCTCACTCACAGAGATCTGCCTGTCTCTGCTCCCCTAATGCTGGAATTAAAGGTGTGCGCCATCACTCTGGGTTTGCTATAGTTTTGTCATAGAGAGCCACACACCTACACTGCCACTCGCCTGTGTGTTGCTCTGTGGTACTTGTCTCACTGGGCACCAGCATGTCCATCAGACTTCCCCCAGCATCTGGGTCATGTGGCTATAGGTACCATATAAACGTAGGCCCATGGAAGGTGCATCCCTAATGACCTGATGCTGAGCTGTTGGAAACCCAGTTCACAGTCACCATGCCTCCCTCTGGGCGGTTTCTTCTCCTACAGAGAAACCAGCACCTCGTGACCTCCTGCTGGGTGGCTCTGGGAACCAGAGATGGAGACGGTCATTTAGAAGCTGATGGGGGGGGGGGGGGTGCTGGAGAGATGGCTCAGTGGTTAAGAGCGCCACCTGCTCTTCCAGAGGTCTTGAGTTCAATTCCCAGCAACCATATGGTGGCTCATAACCATCTAATGTAATCTGATACCCTCTTCTGCAGATAAAGCACTCATATGCAATAAATAAAATAAATAAATCTTAAAAAAAAAAAAAAGAAAACAAAAGAAGCTGATTGGGACTCAGTTCTTAATTCCAATCATTATAATTACTATTATTGGTTGAAGAGCGGCTGGCTAGTGAAGGGGTCTGTTGTGTTCCCCAGAGCTGAAGGGCGAGGCCGAGACCAGACGTGGTATAGCCTGATTCAGCCGTATCCAGTGTCACCAGCCCCCTGCCCCTCAGCCTCCCCATGCAGACTGTATTCGACTCAGTGTAGTACCCGAAGGCCCAGATCAGTACTGTGGGTCCTGCCCAGGACCACAGCTTATACAAGCTGGTATCAGGAGACCCCGTCCAGAGCCCAAGACTTGCCCCAAGCAGATGGATTCACCCCTGGCTTGTACCAGTAGGTTTCCCTAACCTTTATAGAATGCTCTCCCTGTACCAAGAGGTCAGGTCTCACTCCCTGTACCAGGCAGGTGTCCACTGCTACCAACCCATGCCCCCCCCACACCCAGGGCCCCGGAACAACAAAGTCCTGGCACTCCTGCGAGCTCCGCCCCTTCTTTAGGCTCCACCCTATTTACCAGGAGCCCCGCCCACCCCCTATCCTGAACCAGCCGATATCTCCTAGGCCCCGCCCCGCACGCAGACCCCGCCCTATATTAGGAACCCCGCCCCCGACACCCCACCCTCGGCCGGTTCCGGGAGGCCCCGCCCCTCGTGGACTGCGGGGACGCGGGCGCGCGGCCGCATTCGGAGGAATACGGCTTAGTGGGCGGTTTCCCGCGCCGAGCGCAGAGCTGGCCACTGCGCTGCCGCCTAGCTCGCAGCTGTGCTAAGCCGTAGCCGAGCCCCGCGTTCCAGAGTCGCCGCAGCCCGCGCGGCAGGTGAGCCCAGCGCGCTCCGCGGTGCCCAGACCCCGCGCACAGGGCGTCGGGGGCGCGGTCAGCTCACTGCGCCGGGCCCAGGGCTGCCACCGCCTCCCCCAACGCAAGGTGCAGCAGCTGAGTGAAGCCACAGGTGGGTGTAAGCTGGGGACGGGGCCGGGACAGCTCAGGCCTGAGGTTCCTAGGGGACCCTGAACCCTTCAGGTGGGCGGGTGGGTAGGTGCGCAAGATACAGGCCGGGCCCAGCTCTTATGGGAGACTGAACCTGCTTAGGGTGCCCCAAGCGCTCAACGTGACCTATGCTGGCCTCGACCCTGACAGGTGGTGACTCCTGAACCAAGTGTCAACCCCATGAGGCCCTGGCAGATGACCCCTGTGTACAAGTGACATCTCTTGAGAGTCAGTTGACACCTGGGCACAAATGCCAACCTCTTGATAACCCTAACAGGTTAACCCTTAACACAGGTCCACCCTCTGACAGCCCTGACAGGTGGCTTTTGAGCACAAGTGTCACCCTTGACCACTATTTCTCTTCCCAGACGTCCTGGTCTCTTGCCCGTTGTCCTCATGAGAAAAACCAACATGTGGTTCTTGGAACGACTTCGGGGGTCTGGGGAGAATGGAGGCAGCCGCGGTGTGGGTGGCGAGGCTGGGGACAAGGCCTCCAAGGGCCCTCTTTATAGCAACGTGCTGACTCCGGACAAGATCCCGGATTTCTTCATCCCGCCCAAGCTGCCCTCAGGCCCCACAGAGGCTGAGGGGCAGGCGGACCTGGGCCCATCCACCTCAGAGCAGAACCTGGCCTCACCTGGGCCCCGCCGATCACCTCGCAGCCCCCGGCTGCCCGTCAAGTTGGCCTCAGAGAGCAGGAGCCTGTTGAAGGCAGCCACACGACATGTGATTCAAATAGAGAGTGCGGAGGACTGGACAGCCGAGGAGACCACTAACGCCGACCCCCAGGCACAGGGGGCTATGTCATTGCCCTCTGTGCCCAAGGCGCAGACATCCTATGGCTTTGCCACACTGGCAGAGAGCCCCCACACCAGACGCAAGGAGTCCCTTTTCCATAGTGAGCACGGGGCCCTGGCCCAGGTGGGATCCCCTGGTGCTGGGCGCCGCCGAGCAGGGGCCAAGTCCAATGGGGGTGATGGGGGATCCCGGGAGGTTGGGGGGGGCCCTGATGAGCCCTAGCCGCTACTTCAGTGGCGGGGAAAGTGACACGGGGTCCTCTGCTGAGTCCTCCCCCTTCGGGTCCCCTCTGCTCTCTCGCTCTGTGTCGCTGCTCAAGGGCTTTGCCCAGGACAGCCAGGCCAAAGTGAGCCAGCTGAAACAGTCTGTGGGGCGCCATGGCTCCCTGTCTGCCGATGACAGCACACCAGACACCAGCCCTGGTGTCCGTCGCCGCTTGACCCGCAGGGCAACCCCGGAGCCAGGCCCTGAGGCTGGCCAGGCGCCACGTGGAGAGCACACCGTTCGCATGGGCACCAGGGGCAGCGTGAGGCTGCTGGCAGAGTACGAGGCGGCTCAGGCCCGCCTGCGCGTGCGCCTGCTGGCGGCTGAAGGTCTGTATGACCGGCCCTGTGATGCCCGGAGCATCAACTGCTGCGTGGGGCTGTGCCTGGTGCCGGGGAAGCTGCAGAAGCAGCGGAGCACCATCATCAAAAACAGCCGCCATCCCATCTTCAACGAGGACTTCTTCTTTGACGGCCTGGGGCCAGCCAGTGTGCGCAAGCTGGCCCTCAGGATCAAGGTGGTTAATAAGGGGAGCAGCCTCAAGCGGGACACACTCCTGGGGGAGGAGGAATTGCCACTAACCTCCCTACTGCCCTTTCTGTGAGGCCCTCCTCTTCATACAGCTCTCAGCCGAGGGGGTGGGAGTGGGAGGAGCTTGTGGCCCAGCGTTCCCCGGCTGGCTCTTAGTGGATTGCTCTTTTCTTAGCAGATGGGCTGCTGTACTCGCCTTCCCCTTCCACCCTGTGATACTGCTTGGCCCATCTACGTAGAGTTGTGGGGTTCTTAGGGGGTCTCAGGTTCCCGTCACGTAAAGCAGCTGGGACTCAGAGCTGAGTTCATTGAGTGGGAAACTTGGTGTTCTCCCTTCACTGCAATGGGGTGTTTTCCTCCACAGTCTGGTAGCCCTCTTTGTGATAGTCCCCAGTCTGTGGGAGGTCATCCTCCCTGCCTAGGCTGGCACCAGTTAGGCCCAGACTCCCAAGTTCTGGCTGTGGTTCCATCCGGAGCCACAGGAGGGCTTGGCCTTCAGGCTGGAGCTGGGGAAACCAGCAGGCCAGAGTGCACTGGAGCTGAGGGAGGCTGCTTCTCTTGGCTGATGGCTCTCTGGCACAGGCTTCCCGCCACACCTGCTGACCAACCAGAGCCACCTGTAACCCAAGAGCTTCTGCCTCAAGCCTGTGTGGCTCCCTCCCCAGCCTGCAAGCTACAAACCACCTTCCCAGGGTGCCCTTGGCCAGCTGCTCTCTGCTCCAGAGTGTAAACAGTCCCTGGCAGCGGTGGGTGGGAGGGCTCTGGGCTGTGGGTATGTGGCTTTCCTGCACAGGAAACCCTGTGTGGCTTGGGATACATGGCTCCTTGAGTGGCTGCTGTGTTTTGTACACTCAGAACAGAATGGACTGCCTTGTTGGGCACTGGTGGACCAAGGAGGCGCCTGCATCTCTTCCTCATTTGCTATCTCCTCAAACTTCAAAAGCCCATGTCCCTTTAGAAAAGGGCATCAATTTCTTGAACCCTTGAGGCGGGGCTGAGCAGCTCCTTCGGGTTGACTAATTTCTGTGTCTGGTCTCCACCATCTCTGGAACTGGGGCATACCAGGGACCTGGGCTGGTCAGTTGGGGAGGTGGGCAGAGGATCACATGGGTCTCCTGCTGTTTTCTGTCTCTCATCCTCTATGCTCTGTGGGTTCCGTTTTCTACACTCTGCACTGTTTGAAATCTTTGTGTTTGCAGTTGACTGTATGTGAATCTTTAAGATGCCGCCTCCCCCAAATGTGTTTGTTTATAATGCTGTTTTTAGTGCAGTAAAGGTGTTTGGGGAGTGCGGGGGTGCAGATCTGCTTGCATTGTGTTTAATAACAACAGGAGTTCCGCTGTGGATGGCTGGCGGGGTGGGGGAGCCTGGGATGAGGAAGAGCTTTCTCACACTCCTACTCTGCTGCTTGGGACTGGACAGAAGAGGAGGGATACCCCGGCCTGTTGTGACTAGGACTCACAGGTCCTAATGCTGGGCTCTGGCCTTGGCCTGCATCTAAGTCTGCTCAGCCTACGGAGTGGACATTGCGGATATCCTGGGAGGTGCTGGAGACTGTCTGGTCGAGGTTGGGAGCAGAGTCCAGCTGTGCAGTCCCCCGAATGCTGCCCCTTTTTTTTTGCCATTTTTGGTCTTGCCAATTTGGGGACTCTTTAGCTACTGTCAGTTGCTTAAACTAGGAACTGGCCTGGTCCTGTCTGGCCTAATGAGACCCCAAGACAGGTCTGGGAGGCTGCTGCCTGGGCAGTAAGCACTTCCTACAGGAAGCCCTCTGGGGCCCCTCAGCTGGAACAGGTTTTTTTTTTGTTTTTTTGTTTTTGTTTTTCCTGCAGTGAGTCACTGTGCGGGGATGCACCTGACACCTGAGTTGGGACAGGATCATCTAGTCCCTGGGAGTCTCCATTCCTCATGCACACATGCACAGGGTGTTGGGTGAGGGTCCCTCAGATGGGCAGCAGATCTGAGGCAGAAAGTCCCACTGCCCCTCTGGTTAATGCAGGCTCCTAACCTCTGTGCTATGGGTAGGAGGAACCTCTGCTAAGGGGAAAAGCTACCATACTGTGGCACCTGCGGCCTTCTGTCAGCCTGGACATGAGTAACAGCAATGGAAGAAGGCAACTGGGAAATTCCTGACTGGGGTGGGGGGTGGGGAAGACTGGGCTGCCTGTGTCCATGGTTACGGGAGAGAGCCAAGCAGAACCCAGGCTGGGTGCCCCACTGGCTGAAGCTTCAGAGCTGTGCCCCGACAGGCCTCCTAGATTTCCAGGATGGGGCACAGCTCCTGCTGTCCACCCTAGGCCCTGTAGCCTCTCTGATCCCCAGCAAGGGCCCTGTGTCCCTCTGATCCCAGGACAGGACCCCGTGTCTCTATCTGCCCAGGACTCATCAGTTTGACTTACTGCCCCAGTCCTTATGCTGCCACTGGGGTCCCCCTGCTGGCCCCTCCCGCCAGTGCTCAGATGAGCAACACCACTGAGGCCGAGGACTTGGGATGTGTTGCCAGGGCAACTGAGCTTCTCCTAGGCCACCTGTGTACCCTTCCAGAGCTGATTCATCTCCTGGAAACAACTGTTATGTGTGTCACCCTGACACCCTGTGTGATTCCGAACACTTCTCGGTCTTGGTTTATACACTTGTGTATTTACCTGTGTCCATACATAAGCTGGGTGCGCCCCTGGCTTCCCTGGGCCAAAGCACAGGGCCTTCCCTGGGCCATCTCTGCCTGGAGCTGAGAGCCCCTTTGAGCCTGGTCCTCAGCCTGTCTCATGCTGCCTGGGAGGACACCCAAGGGAGCACGGACAGTATCCAACATTACCCATTGACATGAACCCCAGGAGAACTTCTCTGCCTCGCAACAGCCAAGGCACTCAGGCGATATGGAGGCAGGTATGTGTGAGTGTCAGCGCCGTGCGCCCTGCCAGCACGGTGCCCGACCTGTCTCGAAGATGCAGTGTGCAGCCAGGTCCTCATAGGCAGAAGCCTCTCAGTGGATTCTACTCAGAGCACCTTCCTCAGAGGGAACTCGCGTAAGGGAATGCAGAGCTGAGGGTGACGGTTCCATCCGTGTTGGTTTCCTGGGCCCAGCTGTGCCTGACTATCCATGGCTGGGAAAGGTCAGATGAAGATTCCTCTGTGCTCTAGCACAGTGACTTCCAGCAAAAATACCGGGGCAATTAGCCTCATGGCTGAGGGGTGAGGTCCCTGTCCTGGGGCTCCCCAAGACAAAGCAGAAAGGGACACAGTTCCAGAAGCCTGGGCTGTGGAAGCTTGCAGAGCAGGGGAGGAAATGAAGGGGGCATGCGCCTCCTGCCCAAGATGTGCAGCCGGCTCTGGGACCAGGGAGGGCCTCCCGCAGTATGGATGCCCTTGCTGGCCCTGCCCCCAAGCCTTCCTCGATCTCTGCCCTCCCTGCCCTCCCTAAGTCCACTCGATGGCAGAGCATGCACCAGCGCAAACCTCTCTTTTCCACTTGACCGTGTGGGGTTCCAACTGAGCACGCTATCAGGTTGGAAAGCTGCCCCGTCTTCGTGTGTGTGTCGTGTGTGTGTGTGTGTGTGTGTGTGTGTGTGTGTGTGTATGTAGAGGCCTCAGTCCTCACACAGACTCTGCAATCGTAATTAACACAATCGTATTAGGTGGTAATTGCAGGTTGTCTGAGGCAGGGTCTCCAGGGATGGTGGTCCCTTCTCCCTTCATGCTCTAGGTGGGAGGGGCCTTGGCCAGGTCAGCTGACTTTGGGGTTCAAACTGCTGGAGTTGCAGAGGAGGAAGGGGAGGAGGGAGAGGAAGGAATGGGCCGGGCAGTTGAGTAAACACTGCTATAAACAATGTGTTTAAGGTGCGGTTTGTGAGCAGGCCACCTGCTTGCCCACTTTGGTTGGTGTACGCTCTTGCCCCAGGGCCACTGATGGTAGGCCTCCGGTTCAGGACTGCTCCTCACGAAGCCTTGGTTTGCATTCTGGCAGGTTGCCCCTTCTCTGTGACTCAGTTTCCTCTCCAGCACTCTGCATTCTACCCTGATGGTGCGGTGGGAGGGGGCAGAGACTGACCGGAAGTACTTGTGTTCTGTTGACTGGAGTGCTGAGGTGGGAGTCAGTCTCTCCCATTGCCAGGAGGGAGGGCAGGGCTGGGCCTGACTCCTGCCGGGGCGGGGGGGGGGGGGGGCCGTCAAGTCTCTTGGGTGTCTTGGTTGAAACACAGAGGATTTCAGACCTCAGGGTGATCAGCCTGGACTGCCCTGCCTCGGAACTCACATGCCATGCCACAGGAGAGCCTTGATCTAGGGCTAGATCAAGAAGGCTCTGGATTTTTTTTAGCCTGAGAAGACATGTGAACAGTTGGCCACATGACACAGCCAGCACTCAGTGTACTAGCTGCATGCAGCGGGTGCTCAGTACATGCTGGCTGCGCACAGCAAACGATGTCGTCCGTGTATACAGAAGGTGCTCAGTATTGCTATCCAAACCTGGATATTGAGTCTCTAGAAGAAGGTGGCAGTCCATGGTAGCTCATGTCCCTGGGATGGTGTTCCAGATGACATCTCCAGCCCTCAACGTGAGCAGCTTAGAGCAACAGATGTGGTGTGATCCCCAAGACCTGGTGACAGCTGGATGCGTTTAGTTACTCCCTTCTGCTCTCTATCAGGTCCCAAAGAAACCCAGGACAAATGGCCAACCCTGATGCCAGTTAGCATGCCAAAGTGCGTGTGGTGCTTGTGCTCGCTGCTCTTCTCAACCCCCTCCCCGGCCCCCCCTTGCCCTCCCCCCACCCCGGCCCCTCCTCCCTCCCCTCCTCCCCACCTCCTCCCCCTCCCCTCTCCTAAACTTCTCCAGCCAGGCGGGCTCCATTTCCCTCCCAGCTTCTGACTCCCATAAAAATCTTCCATTTCCTGCCTCCTGGTCCCCTCTCTTGCCCCTCTGTCTTCTCCTCCTCTCTTGCTAACCCCTCCCCCTCCCCCCCCTCTTCTCCTCCCCTTCTCCCCCCCCCCTCCCCCTCCCCCTCCCCCCTTCCCCACCCCTACCCCTCCCCTTACTGGCCTGGTCTATTCTGCTGGCTGTGTTAAGTCCACTACTCTTTTTCTCCCTTTTATTTACAATAAAAACCTTCTCCTCAACCATACCTTGGAGGGGTCCTGTCCTCACTCTCCACTTACTGAGACCCTGCTGCCTCGCTGAGGGTAGGCCAGGCAGCCAAGCAGCCAGCCTCAGTGGGACAGGGACAATGTCCCTGTGTGCCTGAACTGCTCAATCGAGTGATCCAGCCGGGACATGGTTGTGTTACTAGCGAGGATGAGGCTGGGGGCTTCCTGGAGTGGGAGGTGTGAGTAGCATCAGGATGTGTGAAGGGTGATGTCTGAACTGGGACAGGCCGGGGCCTCATGCACTTGTTCTGGGTAGCAGCTTTATTTTAAGTTTAATTAATTACTATTATTATATCACTATTATTATTTTACTCAGGAGGCAAACACAGGTGGATCTCTATGAGTTTGAGGCCAACCAGGTCTACACAGCAAGTTCTAGGCCAGCCAGGGATACCTAATGAAACTTTGCCTCAAAACCTCAAAAAAGTATGTATGTATGTGTGTATGTATGTATCGTGTGTGTGTGTGTGTGTGTGTGTGTGTGTGTGTGTATGTGTAGGTCAGAGGGCACCCCATGGTCGTTGGTTCTCTCCTTTCACTATGTGAGATCAAACATAGGCTGGTAGGCCTGGCTACAAGTGCCTTTACCCATCTTGCCAGCCAAGGTAACGGGTTTTGGTGATGTTTTAGAAGTCCCCTGCCTTGGGGCTGGAGAGATGGCTCAGTGGTTAAGAGTGCGGACTGCTCTTCCAAAGGACCCAGGTTCAATTCCCAGCATCCACATGACAGCTCACAACTGTCTGTAACTCCAAGATCTGACACCCTCACAGAGATATATATGCAGGCAAAACACAAATGCACATTAAAAAAAAAAAGAAGTCCCCTTTCCTATTGCCAGAGGTCTGTGGGGGCAGGACAGACATATGGAGGGTCTGGCACTGTCTGATGAGGAGAGTGCAGAGTTTGCAGTACATGTTTGAGAGACTGAGAAAAGACCAAATCTATGCCCATCCAATTAAAGCAAGCTGTATTTTGGGGTGCACCCTGGACTGGCCAGCCAGCTGTCTCACCCTAAGTCAGAATTTGAGAGAGATGGTGTTCACAGGGGCCAGAGAGTTGTTGGTTATCCACTGTCAAAAGATTTAAAAAAAAAAAAAAAAAAGAAAGAGAAGGAACAAGAGTTCCATCGTGAGAAAGGGGGTTGCAAGCAGTTTACATCAGATCTGAAAAACAGGAACGTATTCTTAATTATAAATAGGAACGTTAACTTGCAAGGACTTAACACAGGGCAAACAGGGACTTAATATTTAACTACAAACAAAAACCTTAACCTACAGAGGACAAACAATTAATTACAATAGAAACCTTAATTGGCAAAGACTTAACTTAGGACAAACTTTTTATTTATTTATTTATTTTTATTTTTATTTTATTTATTTATTTATTTATTTTGGTTTTTTGAGACAGGGTTTCTCTGTGTATCCTTGACTGTCCTGGACTCACTCTGTCGACCAGGCTGGCCTCAAGCTCACAGCGATCTGCCCACCTCTGCCTCCTGAGTGCTGGGATTAAAGGCATGTGCCACCACGCCTGGCTTTATTTATTTATTTTTAAAGACACGGTTTCTCTGTGTAGTCCTGACTATCCTGAATTCCATTTGTAGACCAGGCTAGCTTGGAACTTACAGGGATCCTCCTGCCTCTGCCTCCTTCAGTGCTGGGATTTAGTGCGTGCGCCACTATTCCAGGCTAGGAGCTTATTCTGAATAATTGCCAACAGAACCCTAAACCTGCAAGGCATAATTTTTCTGCCTTGGTTTCCTATTAATTTGTAAGATATATTGTTCCTGTTTTTGGTGTCATACAACATGAAGTATGGAGCAGGCACTTCCTAGGGTGGCCACAGAGGAGACAGGGGCCTCTTGGGACACCAGTGCTTTTTGTTTTTTAACAATACAAATGCTTCATTTAACAGTTGCAGGTCATCCCATAGATTAAGTGGTGGATATCTGGGACCCAGCAGCAGGGTCAGCGCAACCTCCCAGCCTCTCTTTCTGACTCCAATAGGGTGAACACATCACGCTCTTGAATGGGACATTTGATCTTCCAGATGATAGAGCAGCTGGCATCATCCATAAATTGCACATGCATCTGTGTGCACTGTCCCTGCGAACGGGTCCTGCCCAGCACTTTGGTTACTCTAGCCAGCTTGATGGGCCGCACGTGGCTCCTGTCCATGATGGCTGCGATCTGGCGGAGTGACATCAGTGTTCTTATCCATGGGTGGTGGCCACCAAGGCAAGGTACATGTGATCTCTGAACTCCAAAGGGGCGAGTGCCCAGAATCCATAACGTGTGACAAATTAACAAGAACTGTTTATGTATCCACTCAGTTAGTCTGTGTCTTTTTATTGGAGAATTGAGACCATTGATGTTGAGAGATATTAATGACCAGTTACTGTTAAGAGTTTTAATTTTGATGTTGGTTCCAGTAGAGCATTTGTGTGGTTGTGTTTTTGCAAATGGTGTCATTATCTATTTCCTGTATAGTTTTGGTTATAGCTTGTCCCTTTGGGATGGAGTTTTCCTTCTAGTACTTTCTGTAAAGCTGGATTTGTGGATAGGTACTGTTTGAATTTGTTTTTGTCATGGAATATTTTGTTTTCTCCGTCAATGGTTATTGATTGTTTTGCTGGGCACTCAGAGGAATGATAGCAGGCTACCAAGAAGAGACTTGATACCCTATGAGCATATACAGGGGGAGGAGGTCCCCCTCAGTCACAGTCATAGGGGAAGGGAGTAAGGGGAAAATGGGAGGGAGGGAGGAATGGGAGGATACAAGGGATGGGATAACAATTGAGTTGTAATATGAATAAATTAATAAAATATATTAAAAAAAACAAACAAGAACTGGTCAGATAGCTGGGTGGTGGTGGCACATGCCTTTAGTCCCCAAACTTGGGAGACAGAGGCAGGTGGATCCCTGTTGAGTTCGGGGCCAGCCTGGTCTACAGAGTGCTCGTAGGTATGCACAAAAGGCCCACCCCACAAATCTCATTCATACTTGCCTTGTTCACATACCCCTGCCCCACCCTCCCTCCCTGTTTCCCCCTTCCCCCTCCCCAGAGAAGGAGAACCCCCCACCCCAGCGTATCAAGTCGCATCAGGACACAGGGCATCCCCTTCTCCTGTGGCCCATCAGGGTGGCCCCGCCAGGGGAAAGCGACAAAAAGGCAGGCAGCAGAGTCCATGTCAGAGCCAGCCCCCACTTCCCTTGCAGGGGGGGCTCAGTCCATGCATGGTCCCTGGCTGGAGCCCCAGACTCCACAGGTCCCCTGGGCCCTGGTTGGTTGGCTCTGTTGGTCCTCCCGTGGAGCTCCTGTTTTCTCTGAGTCCTCCATCCCATCCCTCCCCCCTTTCCCAAGACTCCCTGTGCTCCACCCCATGTTTGGCTGTGAGCCCAGGAGTACCTCTTGGGATGACAGAATAGAGCAAGGGCTACAGTTGCATGACACTATGAGTGTTTTGAGGACATAGAACTAAGGTTTATAATATAATTAATTCGATGTTGTCTGAATCTTAACTGCAACTACAGAGAAGTTCATTGAGTCTGTACTATTGGTTGTCTATTAGTTAAAGAGAGATGAACAAAGAGTGTGTGGCAGCCGGGCATGGTGGTGCATGCCTTTAATCCCAGCACTCGGGAGGCAGAGGGAGGCGGATCGCTGTGAGTTCGAGGCCAGCCTGGTCTACAAAGTAAGTCCAGGACAGTCAAGGCTACACAGAGAAACCCTGTCTTGAAAAAAAAAAAAGAGTGTGTGGCATCTACTCAGCACACACCTGCCGTGGTACCTGTCAATCAGCATTGTGACGGGAATTAGAGTCACCTTGAGGCCAAGCCACTGGGGTGGGAAGACCTGCCTTAACTGTGGGTGTCTTAGTCAGGTGACAGTTACTGTGCTGAAACACCATGAGCAAAGCAACTCAGCGAGGATAGGGTTTATTCTGCTTCCACATCCACATCACAGCCCAACACTGAAGGATGTTAGGACAGCAACTCAAACAGGCCAGGAACCTGGAGGCAGGAGCTGATGCAGAGGCTGTGCAAGAATGGTCCTCATGGCTTGCTCAGCCTGCTTTTTTTTGCTTGTTTGTTTGTTTTTTGAGACAGGGTTTCTCTGTGTAGCCTTGTTTGTCCTGGACTTGCTCTGCAGACCAGGCTGTAGGCTCAATTTTCTTATCAATTATATTTTATTATGAGCTTATTAAATGAGCCTACCTCCCTAACAACCCTACTAACCCAAATAATCGGAAAAGGATATTAAAGAACTCTATAATGAAACCTTAAGGATATCAGTTCCGATGAATGATTCTCCTGGCGTAGTCAGCAGGATTTCAGCAGACCAACAGTAAGCTGGTCTTGAACTCACAGAGATCCACCTGCCTCTGCCTCCTGAGTGCTGGGATCAAAGGTATGAGCCACCATGCCAGGCTTCAGCCTGCTTTCTTATAGAACCCCTGCCCCCCAGCCCAGGGCCACCACATGAGCTGGGCCCTCCCACGTCAATCACTAATTAAGAAAAATGCCTTATAGTCCTGCCTACACCCCTATCTTATGGAGACATTTTCTCAGTTGAAGCTCCCTCTTCTCTGATAACCCTAGCTTGTGTCCGGTTGACATAAAACTAGCCAGCACAGTGGGTTGTGTGCAAAGCACGTACTGGTTCATGCTTTCGGGACCCTGAACTGAATAAAAAAGAAGACCATGAGCCTCCACTGGCACTTAGCTCTCTATGGCTATGATATGACAGTCACCTCAGGCTCCTGCACCCTCACACTGGGAGACAGAACAAGCCTTTCCCCCTTAAGCTTCCCTTGTCAGGACATCTAGTCACAGCAGCAGGGACAGTCAGAGTCTGGACAGTCGGTGGTATCGTTGCTTCGGTGGATCTTTCAGAACAGTTTGTGGGAGGAGCGTGGAGGAGTGGAAGCTGGGCCTGGGAGCCCACACGCATGAGCAGAGCCTAGGGGCCTGTTTGGATGGGTGCTTGGAAGAGCACAAGGCTGGGGAGAATATGGACGGTGGAGGCCTGCCTCCCTAATATACTAATATACTTTCTTCGTATTCTGGTGACCCCCCAACCATAAAACTACTCTGTTGCTGCTTCATCGCTATAATTTTCCTACCGTTATGAATTTTAATGTAAATATCTGATAATCAGGATATCTGATATGTGGTGTTCGAAAGGGTTGAGAGCCGCAGGTTGAGAACCTCTGTTTTAAAGGGTGACACGGGCTAAGGGGTACTCATGTGTTGTTCTGGCCAAATTCTGCCTTGTCTTGAGAACTTGAGTGAGGTTGGATTTAAAGTTCATAAACTCAGGGCTGGAGAGATGGCTCAGTAGTTCAGAGCACTGGCTGCTCTTGAAGAGAACCCAGGTTCAATTCCCAGCACTCACATGGTGGCTTAGAACCATCTGTAACTCCACTTCCTAGGGATCTGATACCTTCTTCTGGACTCTGAGGGCATTAGGTACATGCTGAAAAAAAGTAAGCCTCCTGTTGCACGGGGACAGTAGTAGGCAGTGTGCCCTCAGGACAAGACCCTATCAGAGGCTCCCACTGACATACATGCAAATGTCTCTGAAACCAGGCAGCCTGAACCAAGGTGCTGCTGAAAGACCCATCTGGACAATATATGCTCGGTGAAGCCCCTCCCCCCATCAGATTCAGCCACTAAGACACATGGAGGCTGCTATGTTGGCATATTTTTAAAATGTATTTTTACTTTGGTTTCTTTAAACCTCTTTCTCCTTGCTCCTCCCCAGTCACTTCCAATACCCCAAAACCATTTAGGAGAGAAAGACTTGTGGAGAGAAGTGGTGTAGTCTACTTCCTGCTGTTGAGGGTTGTCCTTGCTTGGGAGCAAGTCCAACCTTCATTTCAGGATCTCTCAGACTTCTTCTTCTTGTTACACTGTATCAACAGCAGCCAGGAGCAGCAGGGAGGAGCACTGCAGCCATCTTCTTCCTCAGAGCCCCCTGTCTCTCTATCTGGGTCTGGAGTTTATTCCCACTGGCCAAGACTCCGCCCCCGCACGAGGCAGTTCCCAGTGGACAAAGATCACGCGCCCTCTCATGAGGCAGTTATCAGCTGTGGACAAACTGGAGCAGCCCTCGTATCTCACACCTGGAATTAAAACAAAAACATGTGTGTTACACATCACAAACCAAAACGTCCTCAACACAGCTACAACACAGCACATGTCAGAGGTGCCAGCATCACCCACAGTTTTCCCAGGTGTGAGACATGCAGGATTGAGCAGTTATGTAGGCTTATCTCATGGTTCCAGAGAGCTATTGTGACAAGGCTGGAGTCTCTGTGTGAAAGTGAGCTCTATGCTTCACTAGGAATGATGCCAGGATTGTAGTACCCCAGTGTGAGAGAGCTGTAGGCAGGAGTGGAGTGAGCCTAAGAGAAAGATTGCATGTGTTTCAGGTGGCAGAGCTGGAGGGGCGAGGCTCTCCGAGCATCCTGGAGCCCAGATGATCCTGGCATGAACTCCAGATGCTGGACATGGCATCTGCATCCTGCATTTTATTCCTATTTTGGTCAGGTAAATTCCAACTATATCCCATCTTTTCCTGTTTTGGAAAGGAGTAAAATTAAGTATAATTTGGAATGGCGTAAAATTTTTGTAAAATATTAAAAAAAACATTTATTTATTATTATGTATACAGTGCTCTGCCAGAAGACGGCACCAGGTCTCATTATAGATGGTTGTGAGGCACCATGTGGTTGCTGGGAATTGAACTTATGACCTCTGGAAGAGCAGTCAGTGCTCTTAACTGCCAAGCCATCTCTGCAGCCCTTAAAAATATTTTTTAATTAGTGAAAACACATTTAACTACAAACACCCTTGATTAAGTCCTGCTGACAAGACATTTAGATGCAAGGCACCAAAAACAATGTCTAGACCATGTAGAAGAGACAAAACAGACTTCATCTCAATTTACAGGGGCCCAATATTGTTTTATCCCATGTGTATAACTGCTCCTGTCACCGAGAGACTAGAGCAGCAAATAAATGGGAAAGGAATGGCATAAAATTAAGTATAATTTGGGGGCCTTTTCTAATCACTTGCTCCCAAATAATGATGCAGGCACCTATTAGGTTTATTCAACAAGCTTAAGAGCAGTAGAGCGAGCGGACATTCATCTATTCTAATCCTCTATGCTAGTCTGGCAGCTTCCCAGCCAGAGCTGTCTGTCCCGAGCCTGGAGCACACCATTTCAACCTTTTGCAAAAGGATATGGGGTGAACTAATCATCACAACTACTTCCTGCTGACAGTAGGGCAGCGATAGGGGGTTTAAAAGGCTGAAATGTTAGCCAGGTTCTGGAAGAACAGGCTGCTGATTTGCTGTCCAGGGTCTGAGAACATCTGCAGCTGGGAAGGGCAGTGCAGGGCCAGCTAGGAGGAGCAATGCAGGTCCAGCTGGCGCGATTTCTGAGGGTGCGCGGGAGCACTTGTGGGTAGCTGCTTTGATGGTGTCTCAGATATAGGCAGTCTGGCAGGATACTGGAACATATATGTGGGCAGAAGACAAAGTTAGTAGGTTAGGGAGAAAGTTCCCTTTAGGTGTGCATTTGAAACCCTTGGGAGAGCAAAGAAAAAAGGCTTGAGGCAATGCTGACAATTCGTGAAACTTTTGGGAGAACAAAGAAAAGGTCTGGATATAGGGAGCTTTCTTCCTCTTTACCTTAGGAAAGGCTTGAACATGGGAGAGCAAAGAAAAGGTCTGGATATGGGAGTGTCCTTCCATTTTTACCTGATTGCTGGCAATAATTAAAACAGTTTAGTTTTGGATTTGTCCAAGTTTGGTTGCAGAGGCGTGTAAGCTTAGAAGCCCTTAATGTGGCCGTAGGGATTTGAGATTCACAGAAGGCATCCCAAAGCCATGTTAGGAGGAACAGACGATTGGACGTTTCTCATGGGGAGGTGAGGTCAGTAAACCATTAGGGCGTCCCCCCAAAACAGATAGTGACCCAAGGGACAGGTTCAGACCCATGAGAAGCTCATCAGCACTAACCAGCGACCAACAACATCGCTCAACAGATGAGGTAGTCTCAAGTATGCAGCTTCCTGAAGCACCAGGATTCCAATCAGACAGCGGCTGCTGCAGAGCAGCGGAAAAAGCTACATCAGAAAACTCACCTGATGGGGTTGAGCCTAGTTGGAGGTCACCCCCAGTGAAGCAGAGAGGTGCCGGCAGTCTCTTGGACAAAGGGAAGCATTTATGCGACTAGGAAGGGGGGATCTAGCTGGTGTTGGGTGCAGAAAGGTGGCAATCAGGTAGTTAGGCAGAGGGGAGTCCCAGAACCAGTGAAAAGAGAGAGGAAATACCACCCTTAGAGACAGGTGACCAGTGAGAAGCTTCGGCTGTGGATCATCAGTACTTATCTGGGCTCCATTTGACCCGAGAGGTGGAGTTTCTGTAGCTTACAAGAATCCTTTTTAAGATCATAAAGGGAGATGAATTTAGCATCATCACTGTTTGTAATCTGCAGTGAAACGCACATTGTCAGACATGTACACACTGTAGGAAAAGACAGTAGACATGCAGCCTAGTGAAGGTTGGGGGAAAAAACCACTCTGTGTTAAAAGCATAAATTCTTTGAAGTCAGTTTAGAAAGCCAGAAGCCCGTTTTGGCCTCTGTGGATCAGTAACAAAAGGAAATTTAAAATCTTGGAACTCTGGTAGGATCGTATAGTGGGATGATTTATCATAATTAGATTAATAAATCAGAGCTCCATTGATCAGCCCTAACACTCTGAACAGTGAATACAGCGATAGCACAGCGACAGGAAGAAAGAAAGCATCCTTTAGACACGTTGACCTTCATAGCTCACATTTGCCAACTTAAAACACCCTCTTAAAACACCTTCTTGGGCCGGGCGTGGTGGCGCACGCCTTTAATCCCAGCACTTGGGAGGCAGAGGCAGGCAGATCGCTGTGAGTTCGAGGCCAGCCTGGTCTACAAAGTGAGTCCAGGACAGCCAAGGCTACACAGAGAAACCCTGTCTTGAAAAACCAAAACAAACAAACAAACAAACAAACAAAAAACCAAAACAAAACAAAAAACAAACCACCTTCTTGGAAGCTTTAAGCAATAGGTGAAATTGACCGTTAAAGTTCAGTCTCTTGCACATGAAGAGGGCTGGTAAGGTGCCTGAAGTCTCCCATGATAGAAGCTGGCTATGAGACTGTGCAGCCCGAGTATGAGTTTAAAACAGACCTGTAGGGGCTGGAGAGGTGGCTCAGAGGTTATGGGCACTGTTTGCTCTTCCAGAGGTCCTGAGTTCAATTCCCAGCACCCACATGGTGGCTCACAACCATCCATAATGTGATCAGATGCCCTCTTCTGGACTACAAGTGTACATGCAGGCAGAGCACTATAAAGAAATCTTTAAAAGTAAAATAAAAATTAAAACAGACCTGTTGCATTACCCTGGATGACGAGGCTGCTGAATCTAAGAGCCATCTGTACTCCACCAGGTCAAGGACTGTGAAGGCTGGAAACATTTAAAGCTCTTGTGCTGCCTGAACCTCCAGTGGCTTGGCACAGAGAACAAGCCTGTGTGTGAGCAGTGACATCCATAGGCCAAATTTGCCAACAGGCTAGGCTGTGGGACCAGTGTCCCGTTCTGACTGTAGCAGCTGGGAGACCCCAACAGAAGGCAAATGTTTTTTGCCTGCAGTATGCAGTGGTGTTTGATTTTATAGGCACTTATAATTAGGGATATCTTGGACTTTTTTGATTTTGATTTTTTTTTTCTTTTGGTTTCTGTGTAGCCCTGGCTGCTGTAAATTCACTTTGAAGACCAGGCTGGCCTCAAACTTACCGAGATCCCCCTGCCTCTGCCTTCAGGTGCTGGGATTACAGGCCTGCACCATCATGTCTGGCTTTATCTTGGACTTTCTTTCTTTTTAAAAAAATTTTAAATAATTTATTCAGATTACATCCCAACTGTTATCCCCTCACTTGTACCTTCCCATTTCCCCCTCCCTCCCTTTTTCACCCTATTCCCCTCCCCTACGCCTCTGACAGAAGGGGACCTCCTCCTCCATCGTATGACCACAGCCTATCAGGTCTCATCTAGATAGCCTGCTTCCCCTTCCTCTGTGTGCCACCAGGCCTGTGGTCAAATAGGGGGCACCAGAGGTCATGTCAGAGGCAGTCCCCGCTCCCCTACAACCATGGAGAATGTGCTGTCCATTGGCTAGATCTGAACATGGGGTCTAGGCTCACTGCATGCATTTTTGTCCTTGGTTGGTGCAGCAGTTTGTGCTGGGGCCTTCTGGGTCCAGATCCTCCAGCAGTGCTAATCCCAGCATTCTGAGGGGCAGAGAGGCTGGTGGATCTCTGTGAGTTCAAGGCCAGCCTGGTCTACACAGCGAGTCTAAAACAGCCAAGGCTGCACAGAGAAACCCTGTTTCGGAAAACCTTAAAAAAAAAAAAAAAAGAACTCTTAAAAAACTATGGGGAACCTTGGGTCTCAGGGGACCAGGAAGTAAGATAGGTTAGAACTCAAAAGTGCTGAGCTTAGGCGGCACAGCGACAAGAGGAGTAGGCTCTTCTAGCGGTGCGTGTGGGGAGTTCTCGAGATGAGCCGAGCGGAGGTAGGAAGTGTCGCCTTTCCTGGGCTGGGATCCTGGCCTGAGTAAAAGGGAGAGAGAATGAGAGCTGGGCAGTGGTGGCGCAGCCTTTAATCCCAGCACTCGGGAGGCAGAGGCAGGCAGATCTCTGTGAGTTCGAGGCCAGCCTGGTCTACAGAGTGAATCCAGGACAGCCTGAGCTACATAAGCGAGACCTTTTGGGAGAGGTGGGAGTCGGGTGTGAAGGGAACGAGTGAATTGAGTGGCAGCATCCACCAGCATTCACCGCTCTGACTCCTGACTGGATACCATGTTGTGGCGACAGTTCTGGCATTTTGGTTTCTTAGAAAACAAAACAAAACAACAAAAGCCCAAAGGAATATTATAAGAATGTGTTTTTGTTTTGATCCCAGATGCGGGGAGACGGGGCTGCTCTGGACTGTCCCCAGCAGCTGACTCTGATTTGCCTCCTGCTGTAGCAGGGGCATGGTTTAGCAGCTGCCATTGTGTGATATTTGGAATTCTGGGAACTTGTCAGAGGGTCTATCCATGCTAGGGCCCCCATCCCCACCCCGAGAGGAAGGTGGATGGTGTTGGCCAGGAGTGTTGGCTGCAGTTTGTTAGTAGTCATGCTCAAAGAAGGAGCAAGAAGAAATTATATTCAAGGATCTCTCGCTGGCCCCTCTGTCCTTCTTTCTCCCCTATCTGGTGGTAGGAGGCAAAGCAAGGAGAGTAAAGGGTGGGAAAAGAACTCACAAAGTAGCAAAGACCAGCCACACAGTGCAAACAGCTACTTTGTGTTCCTGTCATAGTGATGGACTGTACTTCATGAAACGTGAGTAAAAACAAACTCTTTCTGCTTTTATTTGTTTGTGTTAGGGTATTTCAATATTTTCTCCATTTTTTTACTTCGTGTGTGTGGGTATTTTTGCTTCCGTGTGTGTCTATGTACCATGTATCTGTAGTGCCAACAGAGGACAATGGATTTTCAGGAACTGGAGTTATAGGCGACTGTGAACTACAGTGCAGGTGCTGGGAGCATGACCTATGACCTCTGTGAGAGCAGCCATCTCTCCATACCCGTGTTAGGCTATTTCATCTCAGCAACAGTAAACTAATGTAGCAACATGTGGAAGGTGTCAGGTAACTTATCCTGTCACACACTTCAAAATCCAACCCATAATCTTACTCTCATTCTCCCACTATCTTCCCATCTTTCCTTCCATCCTCCCACCTCCTACCACCCTCTACCACCTTCCATCATGCTCCCCCCACTATCCCCCCTTCCATCACCCCCCACCATCCCCACTATCTTCCATAATTCTCCCCCCACTTCCATCCTCCTCCCTCCATCCTCCTCCCCTCCCCTTCCACTGTCCTCCCACCACCACCTCCCACCATCCTCCCTCCACACCTTCCGTCCTCCTCCCCCCAGCATCCCTCCCCCCTCCTTCCATCATCTCCTAGGATCCTTGCATCACCTCCCATGTCCCCCCCATTGTCTCCTCACCACCTTCCAATCCCTTCCCTTGTTCTGCCAGCTCTCTCTCTCTTGTCCTCTCACCGTCCTCCATCCTCTTCCTCTTCTCCACTTCCCACCATCCTCCTCTCACCCCTAGTCTAGTTTATTGAGTAGTGGAGAGATAAAGCACCATAACACAGAGCTGCTTGGGGAGGAAATGGTGCACTTGCCTACAGGTTCCCTGCACCGTCAAGGGAAGTGAGGGCAGGAACCCAGAGCTGCACGCTGGGGACCAGCATCCAGCCTGGCACTTCCACCAGCAAGCTGACCTTGGACACCAATCTTCACTCCAGAGAATGCTCCCTGAGACTTGCCTCCAGGCCTAGTGGGTGGCAGCACCTCCTCAGCTGTGGCTCTCTCTTCCCTGGGGAGTCACCATCCTTTTAGGGCAGGGGGATGGCTTAGATGGGCCTGGGGCTTGGGTAGTGAGGAGCTAGAACTCACTGGTGACTCCGAAGGGTTAACTGGTCCTGTGCCCTAGCAGAGCACCTGGAAGATCTCTCTTCGGCCTCTTACCAGCAGCTGGGCTTGCTCCCAGCAGCTCAGCCCTGTGAGTAAGAAGTGAGTTTTAATCTGTGTGAGCCATGAGTTTTCCTGAACCTAAGCCAATGTGAGACAGCCCACCCAGACCAGATGGTGGCCAAATCTGCCATCTAGTCCCCGACAGGTCCTTCACCAGCCAGCCTGGACCAGCAGGTCTCTGAGAGGCATCCACCACTGGCTGGGGAAGGGAGGTGAGGGTAGGTGGGACGCCCCAGTCTGTGGTCTCCACAGCTGAAGCAGGTCGCTGCCTCTTCTGCACTCAGGCCGACTCTGACCGGGACCCTGTTGTGTGTTGGTCTCTCTGGACCAGGGGAGCTCCTGGCGTGGAGTGAGATGGCCTCCTCTCCGAGTTTCAGAAAGCCTGATGTCTATTAATAAACGGCTCTCAGATGGAGCTGCTATGTGGCCCCTCCTCACTGAAGGAGACCTTGGTGGGCTGGCTGTGTCCCCCTCGGGCCCCCAGTGCTGATTCACCCCAGCTCGTTTTAGATCCTCTCTTTCCACCTCCCCCACTCGGACGACTTAATTTAGTCTCAGGCGAGAGGCTGGCGCATGGCGGGAAGCCACTCTGGGCGTCTCCATAGGAACCGGACTGTGCTGGGAAATGCCAGGATGGAGCACCACACTGGAGCTCAGGTCTGCCTTCCTCATACCAGGGCCTGCGGGTACTCATGGCGGCCTCTGCCCACAGCCGTGGAGGGTGCCAGAGCAGTTCCAGGTCCCCTCTGACTTCTGAATGGCGACTGAGGCCCAGGGAAACCGGAGGATTGTGATAGAACTGCCTCCTTGGACAAGTTCTGGGAAAAGAATCGCAAAGTTCCGGGATAAAGAATAGGGCCCCCTGGGCTGAAAGAATTTGGGAAATAATGATATGCGTGGAGGGTGTATTCTAAGCATGGTTAAAAGACACACGTGCAGACATAGGATTTAGGCTGAAAAAACAGGCAACAGGGCAGGTCTGGACCGTTGGTCTGGTCTTGGCGCCCTTTCTGGGCATCCATCCCTGCCTAAGCGTGAAGACCCCAGCCCTCCGCTTCTGAGGGAGTGTGTGTGCTCCACACCAGGGGCCCTCCACACTGCAGCTGCCCACAGAGGCTCATGCCTACTGTCCACCTGTGCCCCTCCCCTTGCTGTGGCGCTGGCGGTAATGCTGGCTTCTGCTCACTGAGTTGGTTCAACATCGGGTATACTGGCTTCGCTGATCTCTGAGGACATAGTCTATTCTTTTTTTTTTTTTTTTTTTGACATTGTCTATTCTTAAAGAAGATTCCTGGCCCTTGTGACACACCAGTTTTAGCTCAGTGAGGCTGGCTTGGCCTTTGAGCCATAGAACCGTGAGGGAATGGGCCCATGTCTGTCCTTCCCGCCCCCCACCCCCCTTGCTGGTGCGGGAGTTTGAACCTAGGACCTCATGTGTGCTAGGCAAGCATGCTCTGCCACTGAGCTACAGCGCAGCCTGAATCTGCATCAGTTGACTGTATGTGTTTGAAATATGGCAGGGCAGCCAGCCGGGACTCACAGGCAACCAGAGGTGCCCAGTGGACGGTCCCCTGCACCTTCTGGGTGCTCCTCGATGCCACTTAGGTGGAATGTGAAAGCAACTTTTATTCTCCTGATGCAGCTGCTGTCTGGGAGGCTCACTGCCTCTCTCTGCTAACCTAGGCCTAGTCCTGGAAGCTTCTAGCCTCCGTACACTCTAATCTAAGCCTAGATGTTTTCATCTTCCGAGACCTACTGCTTAATAAGCTCGCCCTTTCTTGTTCTTTCTGAATTCTGGCTTGGTGGCTCAAACTCCTCTCTAAGCTGAATGATTGAATCTGGCTTCTCTCACTTCTGACTGAATTGCTCTGCTTGGCCTTAAACTAACTCTAGCAATCTGTTCTGATCTTCTGGGGCCTCATTCTCTGGCCCTTCTCTCTTCACCTGAGTCTAGCGTGTTCTTTCTCTGCAATCTGTGTCTGTACAACTTTTCTGGAAAAACTACCACCTCCTCTCCCCTGCCCTCCCTTTCCCTCCCCTCCTCTCCCCTCCTCTTCCCTCCCCTCCCTTCCCCTCCCTTCCCCTCCCTTCCTCTCCCCTCCTCTGCCCTCCCCTCCCCTCCCCTCCTCTTCCCTCCTCTACTCTCCCCTCCCCTCCCCTCCTCTGCCCTCCTCTCCCCTGCCCTCTCCTGCCCTCCC
>OU015756.1:43571940-43613240 GCA_907169655.1 Acomys percivali | reverse complement strand
TATATGTGTGTGTGGTGTGTGTGTGTATGGTGTGTGGTGTATGTGTGATGTGTGGTGTATATGTGTGTGTGTGGTGTGTGTGTGTATGGTGTGTGGTGTATGTGTGGTGTGTGGTGTATATGTGTGTGTGGTGTGTGTGTGTGTGTGTGTGTGTGTGTGTGTGTGTGTGTGTGTGTTTGTTGTGCCCTTCCGCTTGGGCTACATGGCTACTCTCAGAGCTGGGCTGGCCCGACTGTGCCATATTTGGGCTGATGTGTGCAGCCTTCCCTTCCACACCAATCTTTGCCCATATTATAACAAAAATTGTGAATGATAAGCTCACATATTACACTAAAAATTGTGAATGAATTTCTTTTCTAGGATTCATAGTCACTAAATGTTTGATTTTTATACCCTTTCTTTCTTTCTTTCTTTCTTTCTTTCTTTTTTTGGAGATGCGGTGGTTTGAATAGGAGTGGCCCCATAGATTTGAAGGGCTGGAGTGAGGCCAGATCGGATCTCTAGTGGTTTCAACTCATGGTGTTGAAATCCCAATATGATATTAAACCATCCATCAAGGATTTGAGATGGAACAACGCCAAGGGGGGGAACGTGAGGACTAGACATTGCTAAGAGGACATGGCTAGAGTCACATAGCTCCCACAGGCACCGGCCAGTCCCAGTTAGGGCCCATAGCCAAAGATAGGATCACCCTAGAAGCCTTTGAAAGAGTCTGCAAGCTTGCCCTCCGGGTCCCCGCCATTTTGTATGCATGGTTGACTCCTGCTTTCTGCCTGTGTCCTAAGAATCTGCCTGAGGCTAAATTGAGTTTGGGATCAAGTTGATGGCAGAGGTTTCAAGACAGCCCGATAGGTGGATCGCTGTGAGTTCGAGGCCAGCCTGGGTCTACAGAGCGAGTCCAGGACAGCCAGGGCTACACAGAGAAACCCTATCTGGGAAAAAACTCGACTCTCGAGTCCAGCGCAGGTGGGTCATCTCAGCACTCAGGAGGCTGAGGCAGGAGGAGCTTGGGTTCGAGGCCAGCCTTGGCCACATAGTGAGACCCTGTTGCCTCTTGTTCCCCCAACTCCAAAAGAAAGCCATGAAGGCTGGAATCCTGAGCTGTGCACCCCAGGGCCTAGGATCCCACAGTGGCTAGAATGGGGCCCTCGGAACCCTTGGGTGGGCATTCTCTTGTTGCTGTGGCAGCAACAGATCCATTAGGGAGTTGAGGGAGTGAGGTTAAAGGATTAGGAGGGGCCGAGCACATGGGGGAACTTGGCGAACACCAGGCCAGTTTGCTGAACGGCCTTGTCACAGAGGCTAAGGCTTCAGCTGGGCTAGATCACAGGCAGAGCAATGGAAGTTTGAGTAATGGCAACTTAGGCTTTCGGAGTGCGTCATTTGAGAGCCACTGGCTTCAGGGCTCCCCGGGCACCTCACGGCTAGCCCCAGAAGACCCAGAGGAGGAGATTCCCCCGGAGGAGGTGGCTGAGGAAGAGCTCAGCATGGCCCCCATTCTGAACGATGCTCTTGGACGAGACCTGGAGGTGGACGTGGTTGAAATGAGGTGGGTGCTGGGACCCTGTAGGCAGGTGGGCGCTGGGAGGAGGTAAGTGCTGACGCACCCGCTTTGTGCTGGCCATATTCATTGTCCCTCCTTGTAGGGACCCCCCCACCCCCAAGCTTCCCAGAGGCAGGGGTGCTGTTGTTGGCTCTGTCCTGCTCTGGGTCCTGCCACATAGCAGCCACTCAGGGAAACGCGAGAGAAGTGAGCATTATGTTCATTCTCCCAATGGCCTCAGGAAGTGGAGTTGGCTTCTTCTGGTTCCATGGGCTCAGGGCTCAGTTTCTAGACAGCGTGGAGCCTGGGTGATGCCAAACTCCTTCACAGAGAGTGACGGGGCTCCAGGGGCCCAGAGCTGACCAGAGACTCCTGATGGGGGAGCAGAACTGCCCTTCGGGTTCCCAAACACATGGAGTGGACCAGCGGACCCTGACACCAAACACTTTTCTAGCCAGCTGTCTATCAATGAGCGGACTCCCAGCTTCTCCACAGCCAAGAGCAGGAGAAAGAGGGGCCAGAGGCTTCTGGAACTGGCCAAGCCCAAGAACAACTGGCAACGCCTGAGAGACAGGTGAGGTCCGGGCACATGAGGTGGCAAGGCAGGGGGAGCCCCAGACCTGGCATGTTCTTCTGACCCTGTCACTGACCCATCACTTTGGGCAGGACACCTAAACAATAAACGGGCTGTTGGGGGAGGTGGGGCGGCGGCAGGCAGGACACCAGAGGTGGGACCCATGGGTGGTACCCAGAGGAGAGTGAGGAATCTGGGAGCCAGTGGGGACCCGGAGGCAAAGGCAGGGCCTGGGACCCTGTCTCATCGCAGGATGGGGTGCTGTTGTAAGGGCTATGCCTGGATTGCCCCACGCAAGACCAACTTGCAGTTCTGCCTGTATTGGTGAGTTGGGGGTGTCCCCTTCCTGTGTCACCTGCCTGTGCCAGGGACATGCCAGGCTCCAGGGATACACCTGAGCCGCCTTCTCTCCAGGTGTAGGTTCTGGGGGTGGAGGGCTCTCGGATGGGGGCTGTCCTGCCTCCACTTTCCTGCTGTGCCCCAGGCCTGCTGGCCAGTGCCCGTGCATCTAAGGGACGCAGCTCTCCAAGCGGCACTTGGTCCTTTCACCTGCCCCATCTGCTCCTGTGTCGTCCTTCCATTTTCTCAGGCTGCCCTCCCTGGGTCCCCAGAACTCCCCTCCCTAAGCAGGGCGCAGGGCAACTTGCCCTGAGCTGCTCTGCTGTATTCCAGGCCCTCTGTGTACTGGACTGAGCGGTTTACCGAGGACACCACCTTGACCATCACGGTCCCTGGTAGGTTCTGTCTCTCCGGGGTGTCCTCATCCTGGCCCTGGCCCTGGCCCTGCCACCTCCGCTCAGAATGTGGCCACCTCCTTAGTCTTCCTCCTATGCCCAGGAACCCAGTTCTCCCCCACCTCCCCTGAGTGGCTAGAATTCTGTAGGATTGGGGGCCGAGGGGAGGGGATCAAAGCTGTCTCCGAGGCAAATCTGGGCAGAGCTAGAATTTGTTTCACGGAGACCCTGCCTTCGTCCCCAAGTGGGATCCATCTTTGAGAGTGTGGGCTCCTTCAGATAAAGGCCCCCAACAGGAGCTCCTCTGCGGATGAGTGCGGCCAATCAGGGCCTCTTCTGGGGCTCCAGACTCATCCACGCCCCACTCCCAGCCCTAGAAATCCTAGGTCAGC
The DNA here is from genome assembly GCA_907169655.1 of Acomys percivali. Classification (NCBI taxonomy): domain Eukaryota; kingdom Metazoa; phylum Chordata; class Mammalia; order Rodentia; family Muridae; genus Acomys; species Acomys percivali. The sequence continues at coordinate 43,609,997 of OU015756.1, read as the reverse complement.
ACCAACTTCAGACAAAAACCCGGTTTGTGAGCCTCTTGTGTTCAGCCCTGGGGAGGAGGGAGCCAAGGCTTGTTGACTGGTTGTCTATTGTATGACGCCTGTTTTCCCAGTGATGGCCTGGCTGGAGACACTGCTTGGCAAAGGGCCCATGTCTCTAGCCTGTGGCCCCTGCCTGGACCTGTGGAGGGCTGAGTAAAAGCTTGGTGTGGGTCCTGTGGGTCTTGTGGGGTGTGGGGCAGTGTAGCTGTGGTGACTAGGCCATTTCCGTTCAGCCGTGTCCCGCAGAGTGGAGGAACTTTCGAGGCCCAAGCGGTTCTACTTGGAATATTACAACAACAACAGGTGAGGGAGGGAGGGCGGCAGGCGCCACTGAGGGGTCCCAGCCTCCTCCTGCTTCCTTCAAAGAGGGCTTAGCATGCCCTGCTCTCGAGTCTCAAACCTCCAGCCAATGTCCCAAGGCTACCTGGCCTTGGGGACCATGGGGATGCCACCCAGAGGTGATCAGCTCAGCCTCATGGGTCAGTCACTGGTGCTCATGGCCCTGGGACCTGGGGGACACTCATGCTTTCTGAAGCCTGTCCTCAGAGCCACTCAGGCAAACCTTGGCTGTCTCTGTGCAGAGGGGAAAACATACTCTCACTGACGGCTGAAGTGGGTTCCATGACACCACTGTGGGATCCCGGGTTTTCACACCCGTGTTTTTGTGCAGCCCTGTTCTGTGCAAGAGGACGTTGGAGCCATGCTCGCCTGTGGGTGTCCATGTCCCTTGCCCTGGGGTGGATTTCAGGGTGAGATGCTGTGTTCCAGCTTGTGGCAGCCAATGGCAGGGTTGGCTTTAGCCTGCACAGAAGCTTAGGTTGGCAGGGGCATTCTTGTGGCAGCATTTGCTCCTGGACTGGGGCTTAGATGGGACCCAGTTTTATCCTCGGTGTGCAGGGTAGTCGCCTCCCAGACTTTTGTGGTAGCCACAGGACACTGTATCTCTGGGTCTTCACCTCAGTCAGGCTCCTGATGGGGACGGGGCTAGTCCTTTGCCACACCTGAGGGTACCGCACCCCCTGCTCTGGGCTGGACACCTGGGGCCTGTCTCAGCATTTTCCATCCCAGGAGCATTCTGAGTAAGACCACCCATATACAGTTAGTCGCTCACAACTCTGCAGAGGGGTGGGATGATGGCTGAACTCCAAGTGCCTTTTAGGACCACGCCCATCTGGCCCATCCCTCGGTCCACTTTGGAGTACCAACCTTCTAACCGGCTGAAGCAACTGGCTACTCCAAAAATTCGAAACAACATCTGGAGCATTAACATGTCCGAGGTAGGTAGCGCTTGCCATATAGTCTAAGTGCTTGGGACAGGGGGTTAGCTGCCTTTGGATGTAGGTGAGGGGAAGGGCGTGCGGTGGGGAGGGCAACCTCTGTGGGATGGGTGGGTTCACTGGTTCATCTGCAAAACTATCCTCCCCCTCTGTCCCTTGAGCCTTGTCACTTCTCCTGCCCTCGGGAGGCACCTGGGACTCCATTGCTTCTTGAGTGCTCTCAGTCATCACAGCACCTGGTCTCTGTCTGGGACAGGGCTCCATGGTGGAGTGACACCACCTGAAGGGATGTGACCAGCCACTCTGTGCGGCCATCTGGACCTGCTTTTTTTTTTTTTTTTTTTTAACAATCTTAAAGTCCGGCGGGAGCTCCCCGGCCAGCCAAGTCTAGCTGGTCGATGAACTCCAGGCTCAGCGAGAGACGCGGTCCCCAAAAACAAGGTGGAGAGCTGAGTACGATTGTGCACGCCTTGAATCCCAGGCAGGAGGCAGACAGAGTTTTTTTGAGTTCAAGGCCCACTTCATTTACACAGCAAATTCCAGGCCAGTCAGGCCTTCGTAGGAAGACCCTGATGCCAAAACCAAAGACCTGCTGAGCCTGGTGGTGCTCGCCTTTCATCTCAGTACCATAGAGGCAGGAGATGAAGGATCTCTGTGAGTTAGAGTCCAGCCTGGTCTCTATAATGCATCCTAGGACAGTCAGGGCTACGCAGAGAGACCCTGGTTTAAAGAAAGAAAGAAAGAAAGAAAGAAAGAAAGAAAGAAAGAAAGAAGAGAATGAAAACAAACCAACAACTAAAAACAAAAAGACAAAAAATCAAAACCAAACCAAAGTTCAGCCAGGTGTGGTGGTGCACATCTGTCGTTCATGGCGCCCAGGAGGTAGATATAGGAGGGTCAGGAGTTCAAGGCCACCTTCAGCTACTTAATACATTCAAGGCCAGCCTGGGCTACATGAGACCTTGTTTCAAAAACCCAAAGCAAGGTCCCAGCAGTGTGCTGTCTCCCTTACAACACTCCCATACACATTTAGACCAAGGAAAATGTAAAAGCAGGGCAAACACCACACTGAGAAATAACGGCAATTCCTTAACATCCAAAAGCGTGGCCTGCTGCTCTCAGGCATGGCTTTTTATAAAAAAATTTAACATAGGGTTTCTCTGTGTAGCCTTGGCTGCCCTGGACTCACTCTGTAGACCAGGCTGGACTCGAACTCACAGCGATCCGCCTGCCTCTGCCTCCCTAAGATTTATTTATTTATTTATTATGTGCACAGTGCTCTGCCTGCACATACACCTGCAGGCCAGAAGCGGGCATCAGATCCCATTATAGATGGTCGTGAGCCACCATGTGGTTGCTGGGAATTGAACTCAGGACCTTTGGAAGGGCAGTCAGTGCCCTTAACCTCTGAGCCATCTCTCCAGCCCTCAGGCATGACTTTTGAACGTGGGTCTCTTGGGATCCAAATGCCAATATGGCTCTTCCTGCCTTTACCCCCCTTGCCCCCACAGCCCACCCACTCTGAGATGTGCCCACCTCCTCCCTGCTGCGCCTGCATTCAGACCACTCCTGTGCCTCAGGGGTGCAATCCCCTAAAGCCTCCACAGTCACCTGGACCCTCTAGAGAGTCTAGGTTCCTGGGCCTGGGGTTGAGGCTCCACTAGGAACCTTCTATCCTTCGGCAAGCTGAAGGTCTAGCCTCAGCCAGGCTCAGGCTTTGCCCAGAAACCTTCCCAGTCGTACCTGTCTTTCACACACAAGGCCCACCTGTCTCCTCATCCTAGCACTGGCCTAGTCTGTCCAAGGACTCCTGTCACTTCCTCCTACCCACCATGTAGGCCCGAAACCAACTCCCCAGGGGCTGGGCTCCGTCTTCCTGTGTGCAGTGGCTCTTGCAGAACCCAACGGGCCCTGCTAGACTGCAGATGCATGTAGGCTTCTCCCTGGGCCTGCCAGGGAATGAGATTGGGAAGAGACCCGTGAGAGGGTCAGTGAGGGAAGACTCAGGCTGGGAAATACAGTGGCTTTTCCAAGGTGAGTGATGAGCAGCGGTCACAGATCTAATCTAAGGCCTTGGACAATCGAGCTGGAGAGATAGCTGAGCTGCTAAGAGTACTGGCTGCTCTTACGCAGGACCCAGGCTCCACTCACAGCACACCCCTGGTGGCACACAACCTCTGTGACATTCTTTTTTGGCTTCTGGAGGCACTGCACACATGTGATGCACAGTCCTACGTACACATAAAAATTATTCAAGTATTTATTAATTTAATTTTTTTTTATGTTTTGAGACAGGGGTTCTCTGTGTATCCCTGACTATCCTGGACTCCCTTTGTAGACCAGACCAGGCTGGCCTCGAACCCACAGCGATCCTCCTGCCTCTGCCTCCCTGAGTGCTGGATTAGAGGCATGCGCCACCACGCCCAGCTTTAAAGTACTTAAAAAAAAAAAAAAAGGAATAAATACCTAAACTGCGTGAGTCCAGTGAGTCCAGGACAGCCAGGGCTACATAGAAAAACCCTGTCTCAAAATCCCCTCTCCCAAAAAACGGTACCCGAGGGATATATACGCCTTGACCTGCCCTCTCCTCCCACCTCAGCAGTCCCTCCTGGTGTTGCCAAGTTCCCACCAGAGCAGCCACCTGTTGTCCCTGCCCCCAGCGGCTCAGAAGTTCATCCTGTCCTCATCGTCACTGGCGACTGATGCCCCACCGCCCTCCCTCAGTTAAACCTTGGCTTCTGTGGAAGCATTTGAACTTGTGCTGCACACCCATCGGGTGGATCCTGCACGCTCCCTGCTGGCTTAGCATGTGTGCTGTGTGTGCATTGATGCGCACACCCAGCAGATCCTGCATGCTCCCTGCTGGCTTAGTGTGTGTGCTGTGTGTGCATCGATGGCTCGAACCCCTCAAAGCTGTGCACCCAGTCTCTCTCCAGTCCTGCACGGCATCTCTGCTACCACATTTTCACCAGGGTGTTTTCGAGTCTGTGATGTCCAGTGACAGCTTGCTTTCTCTCTCTCTCTCTGCTTATATTTTATTCATTTTGAGACAGTTTTGCTATGTACACTGGGAGGGCCTCAGATTCACAGAGATCTGTCTGCCTCTGCCTCCCAAATGCCAGATTAAGGCGAGCATCCATGCTGAGCTATTATTATTTCTGGTATTTTGTTTTCGGGTTTTCCTTTCCCAAGTCAGCTGAGATCATTGCCATTTCGTGGTGTCCCTGGAGGGGCTTTTGGTGTACCAAGGCTACTAATCCTTGTTGAACACAATGCAGAGCTAATTTCTCCCTGGGAGTCAGGGTGTTCCTGCTCCATGGACTGTGAGGAACCAGGAATGCTTCATTCCCTCCCCTCTGCCCCCCCATTTCTGTTTCCAGGTTTCCCAGGTATCCAGAGCAGCCCAGATGGCAGTCCCCACCCCACGGACCCTTCAGCTGGCAAAGCCCAGGCCCCCAGCCACCCTTGCAGAAGAGTGGGACCCTATGCCAAAACGCAAGCCTTACGTGTCAGACTACAGCCGCCTCCTTCAGCTGGCCAGTGAGTAGATGCCCTTGTGGAGGTCGGGGTGGGTGAGGGATGGGTTTATGGCCTGACTTGCCAGGTGTGTGTCTTCCTCGTGTCTTACTTCCCTAACTGTCTGAATACTAGCAACCGTCAGAGGTTATAGTGGAAGGTGGCACTGGCAGAGAAAGTGGGTGCAGGAGGATGAAGTCGAGGGCAGGCACTAGGCAGCCAGGCTGAGCTGTCAGGGCTGCATTGGAGCGATTGTTTGATGTCCTTCTGTGTGAACGTTGAATAGTCAGTCAGTCACCAGTGGCAAAAGTGGTGTGCACTTGTTGTGGGAAGACAAAAGTGTCCAAAGAAGAAAGTGAAAGTGACCAAAGAAAGTGACCTAAAGTCACAACCTAGAGGCCACACACAGTGCAGAGCCACATGTCTTTTCTAGGCTGTCCCTGGACTCTCACCCCACACTGACTGGCTGTGCCTATAGCATGCTGCCCCCCCAATCCGCCCCCATGACTCCCACCGCCAGTACACAGCAGGGGTCGGTGACCTTTAGCAGGTGCCTTACATGTTGGTGGCCTCAGGGCTTCCCCCTCCTGGGTCATTCCCGCACCCTGTTGTTCACCTCAGACTCTGGAAGCCCTGACGTAATGGACATGCTTTTTGCACACGCATCACCACCTGTGAGTGAGGCACCCCGGGTGTGTCTTTGCTGCATCCTGTTCCATGTGTCCTGGACCCGAGAGGCTGTCAGCTTGCGGGTCACTGACTCCGCACTGCTCTTGGCTGATGCCTGAAGAGCAGGGGGCTGGCTGTTTGGGTTCAGGCTTTCCAGGTGCCTCAGTTCCAGGTTTTGGTTTACAGTTTGGAGGTGCTTTCTACAGACGATGGTGACTAACCCTCTGTCGGACTCCCTGAGGTGGCTCCTCCCAGTCTAACCTTGTCTTTTAAAAGTTGCCTGTGTGTGTGTGTGGGGGGGGGTTCTGTTATGTCCAGATGTTCAGCTAGTGAAGGGTGAGTGTGAGGTGGTGTGAACACATGTGCGCATGCATGTCTTTGTGTGTGTGTGTGTGCTCCCTCTCGCTCAGGCCTCAAGGTGCACACCGTGGGTGAGGGCAGCGGCACACTTTGCTGTCCAGCTGTGGAGGGCTGCGACCAGCACTTCTTGGCGCTGGGGTACAGTTAGAGCGCTGGGCTTGCCAGGCACTTGCTCTGCTGCTGGCACTTGGCTGTGGGTGGGAGCACGCACCCAGCTCTGCTTATGTCAGGTCTGTCGGTCGGGGGACGGCCCTCTTCTCCACTGTCATGCTGTGCTTCACAGAGTTTAAACAGCCAGATGTTGGGGCTGGAGAGACGGCTCAGCGGTTAAGAGCACTGGCTGCTCTTCCAGAGGACCGGGGTTCGATTCCTCCCAGCACCCACACGACAGCTCACAACGCTCGGTAACTCCAGCTCCAGGGGATCCGACACCCTCTTCTGGCCTCTGCCTGCACCAGAAGTGCATACAGACAAAAACACTCATACATATTAAATAATAAAATTGTTTTTTTTAAAGAGATGAAAGTTTCAACGCCCTGAGTCCACGGAGGGTTGGCTCCCCCCTGCCCTGGGACCATCATGTCCCTGACACTGGCCCTGACACTTTGCTATGAGAGCTCTGATCCAGTGTGGGGGCACTTGGGTTCTGAGGGAACAGAGGGAAAGGGCTTGTATCAGCTGCCTTGGCCTCTTTCCATGACCTGAGCAAAGCACTTGAGGAAGGGTTGATTTTGGCTCTTAGTCGGAGGGGACAGCCTATTCTTGAGGCAGGCATGAGGCAGCAGTGTGAGGCAGCGGGTCACAACATATTGGCAGTCAGGAAACAGAGACACGCATGATGGTGTTGCTGGACTTTGCTGCTTTGTGGGTTCGTCCACTCCGTAAACCCTCTCACACTAGGTAAGAGACAAAGGGATAGAGAGGAGAGGGAAGATGTCCTGAATAAAGGCAGGGGGTCGGAAAGGGGTGTTTTTATCTCTAGGCTACTTCCTGCTGATTAGCGGCATTGAGCTCCTTGGAGCAAGTTCCATCTTCGCAGTCAGGAGATCTAATTTCTTCTTGTTTCTTTTTTTGTGCACGATGGCTTAACAAATCGCGACCAACAACAACCACCAACCACCCAAGAACTCTAGCATTTGTGTACCCTCTGTAAAGCCCCCCAGAATTCCAAATGTCACACAGTCGCAGAAACTGTCTGTAGCTGAAAAAAACCACGTCCGTGCCAGAACACGGCGCAAATCCTAGTCAGCCGCTGTGGACAACCTGAAGCAGCCCCTTATCCCACACCTGGGACTAGAACAAAAATATTCTTATAGTATTTCTGTGTTTTTTATCTTTGTTTTTTTGTTTGTTTGTTTGTTTGTTGGTTGGTTGGTTTTTGATTTTTGAGACAGGGTTTCTCTGTGTAACAGCCCTGGCTGTCCTGGAACTAGCTCTGTAGACCAGGCTGGTCTCAAACTCACGGAGATCTGCCTGCTTCTGCCTCCCAAGTGCTGGGATTAAAGGTGTGCGTCACCACTGCCCAGCTATTTCTGTGTTTTTAAAAAAGAAACTAAAATTCCACGGAGCTTGCTGTCTCATTTTTCTCAGTGTGTGGCACCAGCCCCAGGGATGGTGCTGCCACATTCAGGAAGGGCTTTCCTTGCTTGGCTAAATGTTTACAGAAAGCTTCCTGGGGACACAAGAGGGGTGTTCTATATGATGGTTCTGTATCCCAGGGTTCCACTTTCCCCAAGGTGTCTGTGCAGTCAGGCGGTTGGCCCGGGTGGCCTTGTCCATCTTCACCAAGGCCCAAGCTGATGGAGAGAGGTTCTGCAGCTTTGCCTGCCCTATCCCGAGCCCGTCCCTACAGCTCTAACGGACACAGTCCACCCTTGCCCTCCACACTGCAGCCACCAGGCCCATGTGGAGAGAAGACCCATCTTCTCCCTGGCACCTATGGCCTCCTTTCTGAGCACTGTGACCAGATGAAATATTTTCTTCACAATTCACCCTCTTAAAAGGCAGTTTTTCAACGTCTTCACAAGCATATCTGATCATCACCCATCCAGCTCTAGAACATTCTATCACCACAAGAGAGAAAGCCTTGTCCTCGTGAGCACTCGCCTGGTCTCCCCAGTCCTCAGCACCCCTGAATCCACTTCCTCTTCTGGTTTCACCCGCACAGGAAGCTTCCTGCCATTGGAGTCTCACGCTGTCTGCCCTTCCGTGTCTGGCGCTGTCTGTCCTTCAGTGTCTGTCTCTCTCATTACCCTTGGGCTTCTCAACCCCCCCCCCAGTGCTGTGTTGTTTCAGAGCCTTTGTCCTGTTCATGGCTGTGTAATACTCCACCATGCGGATGCTGCGTGCTCCGAGTGACACTGTGGACATGAGTCATACAGGCCTGTTACTCCTTTGCTGCTGGACAGATCCAGCTTGGAGCTTTGCCCGAGAAGTCTGAGCCTGGCGCTGTTCCTCTCTTCTGCCCTCTAGCACCCAAGGCTATGTCAGAAAAGTGCGTTCCTGACCGAAATCCTCAGTGGGAGGTCCTGGATGTCACCAAGAAAGCAGTGGCCAGTTCACGGATCGTCTCCCTGGCCCAGCCCAGGATTCGAAAGGACCTCAATGAGGGTTACAACCCGTACTACATCTCCCCAGCCTCTCTGGCGGCCGAGGCGTCTCCTCGCGTTAACGAACTTGCCACCCCCAAATACATCACCAAGAAAGTCTGATAGCCAGGCCTACTCCAGCTCACCCCTAGTAAACACCAAGTGCATCCTCGCCTGTGTGCGTGATTCACCGAGCTCCGTGGCCCGGGCAGGGGAGGGCAGGACAATAATAACGTTATTTTCACATTCTACCTGCGACGTGCAGCCCTTTTATTTCCCAGGTTTCACTTCCCATCTTGAGGGGCCCTGAGGCTGGGCCTCAGCCCCCTCTCCCCCCCCTTCCCTCAAACTCTCCCATCCATCTGCCTCCCACACGCCCACAAGGATCTCAAGCTCAGGCCTATGGCATGCTGGTCCTTGTAGTGACCTGATGAGAGGCTGGTCAGCCTCACGAGGGAGGTTCCTGCCAGGATCCTCAGTTTCACTGTTGAAACTGTCACAGGGTCGTGGTGTTTAGAGGGAGGACTGGGAGGGGGCGTTCTTGGCCCCACCTGCTTTGCTGCACAAGCCAGGGACCCAGAGCAGAACTTTGTCAGTTAGGCAGTGCAGGTGGACTGAGCGGGTCCTGGGGTCCTAACAAACCACCGCCAGAGCCCATCATCTCTCAGGTCTGTGCTGTAGCCGTGGCGTGGATCCTGGGGTTCCAGCTCAGTGGAGTAGAGGTGCTTTCTTCTGGTAGATCCAGGGAGGGCAGGCAGGGACCAACATCCCAGTGTCTCTGGGGGCCATTATAAGCTTGAGGTCCTTTGCCTCTCTGTAGCCAGCAGCCCAGAGTCACCCAGTCTCCACTCCAACTCTCCTTTCCTTTGAAGATCCATGACAGTCCCTGGCTTAGGGTCCTTCACTTAACTTTAGGGAGCGTATGCTGGGTAAGATGCCACATCCAAGGGGTGTGGGGCTGTTACCTGCCCAGCTGTGGATGGCTCGTGTGGCTGGCCGTGCCACCCGTGCGTCTGTTGCCCCGTTCAGGACAGTGAGATAGAGCTACCTGATTGTGTTATCACCACAAGCATTAGTCCTCAGGGCTGATGGTGTAGGATCCTGAGCTGGGCCTGGGAATCTGGCAGCCTGGGTTGCGAGTTCTCTGAGGACATACACTTGTTTGGTAATTTAGAGAATATGACTGAACACCTGCTACCCAGACCTAGCCAACGTTCCAGATGAGAAGGGGAGGCCTCTTGACAGAGCTACATTCTCGGGGGTCTTCCTCATAGTGCTGGTGGCAGTGGCAGGGAAGCTTAGTGAGCAGCATGCCCTTAGAGGTACAGACTGTATGCCTGATGCCTGTAGCCAGGCTCCCCCCTTAGCAGAAGCCATGGGGCTCTTGAACTGGGGGGTGACATCAGATCACTCAGGTGAGCCCAACAGATTGCAGGTGGAGGCAGAGGAGCTCTGACGGATGGGACAGTGCCCATGTGGGAGGGCAGGAAGAGCATCATTTTTCCCCCTTCCAGTTAAATAACTAAAAGGCAGGAAAAAGTGTTCCGGGAAGACTCAGGGAGTCCCAGGAGACCCATCATATGCCTGGGAAGTCAGGGTCCCCCTTTGGGGTTCTCAGTCCCATTGATAAAACAATGTCAGAAGCCACACATGGAAGTTGGAGGATGGCTGGTTAGAGTTTCAAAGGAAATCCTGAGGGCAGGCGAAGTTTGCAGCTGCCTGGATGCGGGGAGGGCGATGAGGATGAACACAGGCCACAAACTGGGGTGGGGCTCAGAGGAGTGGGGGGTCAGCAACCTGGCAGAAGGCAGTCTCGGGTGGCAGGGAAGCTTGAGGGGGTTGTGGGGGCGGGGAAGATGTTCACAGTGTTAGGGAGCCAGTGTAAGAGCATGCTGAGGCTCCCGGCCAGCATCTGGGGGTGGGGGTGGGGGGTGGGGGAAAGGCATTAGAGGGAAAAATATTTCTTTTGGGTCAGGCCTCAGAACATCTGGCGGAGCCGGACCAGCTTCATGATGACTCCCAGGCACTGCACTAGGGGTGGGGAACTTGAGGAGGGAAAATGTAAAATCTCACGGAAGTGAACCTGCCTCTGTAGGAGTGGTTCCCTGGTGAGGTCCCTGGCAAGCTCCACTGTCTCTGCCTATAGGTAGGTGTCAGTCCTTACAGGGTCACTATGAACACAGTGGAGGAGCCACAGAAGGGAGAGCAACCAGAGCACCAGTGGTCTCTATGTCTGCCTGCTCAGGGATGTTCTGGTCTCTGGTACCCAGCATGGCCTCACTCCGGCCAGAACCATACTATGTTATCCAGGCTGAACTCAAGGCCATCCTTCTCTCTCAGTCTCCAGAGAGGGATGATGTGCATCCCACCACATGTGGCTTGGGCATCCTTTTTAGCCTTGGATATGTGATTTTGATGTAGCACCAGGTGAAACAGATTAGAAATTGCTAGGCTGGGTTGGTGGGTGGTGGTGTTGGGGGTTGCAGTGGGGGCTCAGCGGACGTCTCTTGCTGGAGTGATCTCTCTGTGTAAAGGGGGTATACGTCTTTTTCAAACTGATTTCTGCACTGACAGAGAGCCAAGTACTGTCTGGACTTTGGTATTGTGTTTATGAAGCATTGCCTGTCTCAGTGTTTTGTAGACACACTTCCCTTAGCTTCTGATTAGTTTAATAAAGATCTGACCTTCTATAACGAGGCAGGAGAGGAGATGCTGGACTTCTGGGTAGAAATAGGAACTTTGGGAAGATCCGAGAGGCACAGATTCACCAGGTGGACATGAAGGAAGCTGGACATCCTGGGACTGAGGAGAGGTAATGGGCAAACTAGACTAGTATAAACAGGTTAGTTAAATTATATGAGCTAGTTGGGAATTGGCCTAAGCTAAGGCCTAAGCTTTCATAAATAAGAATTCTCCCTGTCTTTATTCCACCACTTGGCATTGCGAAGAACTCTGTCCAGAAATGGCACCCAATGTGGGACTTGAACTCATGACCCCGAGATTAAGAGTCTCGTGCTTTATTAACTGAACCAGCCAGTTAATAGAGCAGAGGCTGGCCTCAAACTCGTGATCCTCCCACTTCTGCCTCCTTCATGAAATCCTACCAGCACGGGCCACCACAACCGGCAAGACAGGCCGGTGAGTTCAAGACCAGCCTAGTCAACAAAGTGAGGCCAGGACAGCCAGGACTATTACACAGAGAAACCCTGTCTCAAAAAGCTGACGGGGGGGGGGGGGGGGGGGGGAGAGTAAAGAGCCCTGTGAGCAGCAGGTAGCAAACGGGGAACAAGAGCCTCAGTATACAGGCCACAGCACAGGCCCAGCAACAACACAGACAGCTGGAGGAGGTAGGGAAGGACTCCTGGCCAGTGCCTGCAGGCGTGAGGCTCAGCTCTCATGGCAGGGCAAACAGCAGCTCCAGCCCCCAAACCAGCCTGCTAGACTTGAGCTGAGGAGATAGAGTCAACTGCTATAGACATGTGCGTGCCTGAGGAGCCTGCAGATGCATAGAAGGGCAGAAGGAACATCTTCCTGGAGCCAAAGGGTAACTGTGATGCTCCAAACTTCTGAACTGGTAATGTATTAAGTTTGAAAATATTAAAAGTGAAAAGACACTGGGCATTTTAAAAAATCATAAAAAGACATAACTAGTTTGAAAATAATAATTTACAAAGGCAGGAGAGGGTTAGTTAGATCAAAAAGAATACTTTCTGTGTTAAAAGATGGCAGGGGGCACTAGGTTCTCATATAATTTTGTTTTGATTGTCATCATAAAATAATTATACAGGGAGCTGGAGAGATGGCTCAGGGGTTAAGAGGACCAGCCCAGAGGGCTGTGCATAGGCTAAGAGCACTGTCTGCTCTTCCAGAGGTCCTGAGTTCAATTCCGGCAACCACATGGTGGCTCATAATCATCGATAATGTGATATAGTGCCCTCTTCTGGCATACAGGTGTACATGCAAATACAGCACTCATATACAATAAATAAATAAAATCTTAAAAAATAATTGTACATTTGGCAATTATTACAGTTTTCTATATCTTCTTTAAGAAAAATCAGAATAAAGCAGACTTAGATAAGGAAAGGACTGAGGAGTGGATTACTAGATTAAAGGCAACAGAACAGAGATTGGAGGATTCTTTAAATTGGAATAAAGAATCTTCAAAAGAATCCAATCTGGAGCCTACAGTGACAGCAAAAATGGTAATGACAGCAGAAAAGGTGGGAGACATCCACAGAGGTTTGAGGTATTTGGGTGGCAGCCCGCAGAGGTGCTAGACTTAAAGATAATTAAAGAAGCAATAATGTCTTATGGTTTGTATTTAACATGTGTAAAACAGATACTTAATAACTGGGCCATGCAAAATCATATAATTCCAAAGAATTTGAGAGATTTGATGACAACCATATTAAAACTTGGCCCTCAACTACAATGGCTAACATGGTGAAAAGATGAGGTTTCAATTATGGAGCCAAAGAATAGGACTAGATGCATTAGTATTGTCAAGGACTGGTTACTACGTGAAGGGCAGTATTCTGAATTAGGAATACAGATTTTATCTGATGCTGCCACATTGGAGAAATGTCATATAATAGCTTATGTGTTTCATTTTTTTAAGAGTTTGAAATTTTAAAGTATGTGTAAGTGTTAAGACATCATATAATTGATCGCTATTAAGGATTTTGGTGGGCCTTTTGTCTTAAATTCTAAGAGAGCTAATTCTGAAATTGCATTTATTAGAGATGGTAGCCATCTTGGAGATGCCTTTACAGACTGAAGCTGATGCTGTTCTGGCACATGTATGAAGTAAAACACAACATTTTAAAAAAGACATTATGGCAGAGAACATGTTACAGATATGTCTCACCATCCTATAGGTCAGGCAACTGTGAGAGGATCTAGCTCTCAGAACAGAAGGGAGATATGAGATCTCCCAGAGATAGATTAAGTAATGCCCTACTGACTTGAAATTTTTTAAATGTCAATGAGACAGGTAGCACAGCTGCTGAAAAACTGGATTTTAGAAAGGACTGCAGCATTAAACCAATCTATATTTTATAAGGATGTGCTAACTTCAGCATGGAAGTTGGGGAATGTGTTGTGTCGGGGCAGAGGTTGTGCCTTTGTTGTATTGTTGTATTGGAGGAGAGGTTTTGCCTTTGTTTCAACAGGAAGCAAAAAAGGTGTGGACTCCTTCAAAAATTAATAAAGATTAGATGTGATCAGGGGACACCTCCTGAAAATCTTGGCTGCAGACATGAAGAATGAAACAACCAAGAACAATAGAACAAGGGGCATAAATGCTGATTCCTATACATGGGAACAGCTCTGAGACTGGCTGAGACATGAATGTCTCTGCACAGCCAATAAATCTCTTGGGTACAGAGTCCTAATGCCTTTCATGTGGCATGGGTGGAGGCTTCTACTGCAGTTTGGCTGTGCAGTACAAACAGACTTATAAAGTTTGCTGCTTTTCACCTGCTCAAAGAACAGAGAATCATCTTTAGCTGATTTGTACACACTGCACAGTCCATGCATGTGTCAATGCAGAAATGTATATTACCTTTAAAAGTTCGGGCATTTTTAGAACAAAAGGACCAGGCACCAATGAAGACAAGTATCCCACATGATCCAGCCTCAAAGACGGCCTCAGTAGTTGTTTCCTCAAAGTCTGCATCCAGAACAATTCCAAAGCGGCTAGCTAAGATGATCCAGCCTCACAGACTGTTCCATCCAGGACTTCAGTTAAGTCCTGCACTTTCCAAACCCACAGACTGGACAGCAAGTGATACAGCTTGGCCAATATTCCAATTTTCTTAGCATCTCCAAAAGAGATGCTGTCCCCAGACAGTAGGAATCAATCTTAAGGACATGACACATTCCCGAGAGGTGGGGAGGGTGGTTTTTTGGTCATCCAGTGGGTGATGGCATTTAAGGGAGGTTGGTTACAAGTTGTTGGTCATGATTAGGGAGGAAACAAAGTAAGAGAGGTTGGATTCAGGGATTTCTTTCTCTCTTTTTCTTTCCTCTATCTTTTCTCTCCTATCTAGTGTCGGGGGGAAAGCGGGAAGGAGAATGAAAAGAAAAAGAAGGGGATGTAGGGATGATAGGATAAAAAGGGTAGATTTATCAAAGCCACTTTTTTTCTATTTAACAAAGCTTTAATGAAAGATGAAATATACTAATGCAAAGAATGATGTACAGGTAAAGACATGTGCACCTGGCAACCAAATGCAACATTAATTTCAGTGAAAAGTCAAGCAATGCTTTGTAGTTGTCTGGATGTCCCTAAGGGACAGCAAGTCAATGCTTATCAGCTGTCCTCAGAAGAGACAATTTTTATTAATATCAGGCCCATTCAACTCAGTCTATTAAATCTTTTAAACTCTGAAGGAAGGACATTCAGATATTAACGATAGGCCTTTGCCATCCCAAGCACTAACAACCACATGGTACATCTGCAAAGAGGGAGCCTTTGATTCCAGAAAGATAACAGCCCCTAAGCGCTCCCCCAGGGGGAACCCAAGACATAAAGGTGCCACCACTGGAAAGGCAAAGCCCAAGTTACATAATTTACCTCATTATCCACAGAGTAGAGTCAATTACTTGTGACATAATTCCTGCTTGAAGATAACAAAACCTTGGTAAATTCGACAAAGCTGGAGACAGAAGGGACGGCTGCTATGCTACCTGCCACCTAACAGCTGGCTCTAAAGCATCATTCACTTCTTTTCTTTTTAAGATTTATTTATTTATTTATTTATTTATTTATTTATTTATTTATTTATTTATTTATTATGTACTCAGTGTTCTGCTTGCATGCTAGAAGAGGGCACCAGATCTCACTACAGATGGTTATGAGCCACCATGTGGTTGCTGGGAATCGAACTCAGGACCTCTGGAAGAGCAGACAGTGCTCTTAGCCTATGCACAGCCCTCTGGGCCGGTTCTCTTTTGCCTACCAGTGAGTCCCAAGAGTGCTCAGTCGAGCTGCGGGTCTCCCCTAGAGGCTCTGCTCTGTGCGGTCGCCACATGAGGGTGGGAGAAAGCCATTGTGTTTCCGTTCTTCGCTTTCCAGCTCTGGCCGTCAGCGCCGCCTGTTCCCATCGTGCGTTTCTCATGATGTTCACGATTAGCCTTTTGCTGTAGTCTCTGTAGTCCACCGGCTCCACGTCCATCGCTGTCGCCTTAATTTGAGACTTGTCGTTGAAGGTCTGCAGCTTGCCTCGGATTCTGAACATAAAAGATCGAAAGTGGGCGTTCTGGAAAACCCCTTTCAAACGCCTGCTCACTCTTTTCTTTCAGTTTCCCAAGGAGTGCAGAGTTCGGTCCAAGGATAGCTTCCGCAGACTCTGGGAAGCACATCCTCCACTGATTCTCTTGAAAGTCTGCAATGTTTACCGACAAGATCATGCGGTATTTGAAACTGGGAAATTTCCGGTCACACTTCTCACAGCGGCGCAACCCATTCCCCTGGTCAGTCACTTTCTTATTGCAGTCCTGGGTTGGACAGGCCTGGTACATACAGTTTTCTCTGCGAAGAAACACCGCCGTCGCCACGGCGCTGAAGTAGTCCTCGCCTTGTCGCGGTGGCCCAAGTTCTTCCATTTAGCTTCATACGAAGTTTTCCAGGTGGTGTCACGTCCTGCGCTTCCTCCACTCCTGAGGCCAGAGATGGAAATACCATCTAAGGCTTGTCCATCTGAGTCGAGCCATCTACGGAGCTGATAGGACGATAGGACAGAGAGGCTCCGCCCACCGAAGTCGGAACCACGGGCTCCCTTGACCACCATCACAGGCTGCCTAGAACCATCAAACTTGCCGGCATGTTCTCCCCACAGAGTTGCTGTCACCACTTTCCCTGACATGTCTGTCCAATAGATATTTCTCTTAGAGACTTCTCTGTTCCTAGACTTCACTGTGATTTTAGTTGAAACTTCATAGTTCTTGCAGATCCCAATTATGTCTACGAGGGAGTCTTTAGACTTGCTCTCTAGGTCACTGATCCCCGTGAAGTCGAACTGCACTGTGGGTAAGTCACGTCCATCTTCACAGGGAAGGACAGACGCCTCATTATTGAAGGTCATCTCATAGTCATTTTTCACAGCTGAGAACTGTTTGCGATCTTCAGGGTGCCTTTTGAGAAATAATACACCTTGGCCACTTCAATGAGGGGGAAGAATTTGTCCACCTGCTCATTGAAAGCAGTAGCTCTGATTTCACCACTTTCGTCTACAAGTTCTATAGAGAAAAGCTTCCCTTCCCCACGGGTATTGCTCCAGGTACGGATCTGACTTTTATTGGTGACACGGGCACAAATAGTCCACTTGGATTGGTAAGGGGAGGGGCTGGCAATGGGTACCACTTTGGACTGTGTTCCGCCTGAAGGCTGTAGCAGGCCAGTGCCAACAGGTTTTTGCAAATGGCTTAGAGGCACCATATGTCTTAGGCACAGTGGAAGCTGTTCCCAAGCCCCCGTTCTGTGGCTGGGGCTTGCTGGCTGGTGGTGTGGCTGTGGGGGCTGGAGAAGGGACCACTGGCTACTGCCCATGTCCTTCATTATAGGGCGCTGGATCCCCAAGCTTTGCTCCAACTGCTTCCGCTGATTTCACAACTTCCAAGTCCACCAAAATAACTGCTCCCCTCCCGTTTTTCAGGGTGTTGATGACAAATTGCTTGACCTGGCAAATATAGTTGCTGGCTAGCTGCTCCCCTTCAACAAGAAGGTTAGCTGTGTGGCCAGCATGAACGAGGAGAGCATGTTCTGCCCATCGCTCACGAGCAGTCGATACCGGGGTGGACTATTCCCTGTAGTAATGGGACGGGATGTTAATGACTTGAAGGATGGGCTTTACGGATGTATCTCCTTGTTGCATTATGGCCGCAATGGCCCCTTGCTCAAGTGCCCCACCATGGCTGCACCGCTAACTCCCACCTATCAAATCTACTTTTAGACTAAAAAGCAACTGCTAATCTCAAATATTTACATTGGTATGGATTCTTGCATATTGGTAAAAATTTAAGGCTATTTTTGTTGCAGCATACTGCATATATGTTTCAACTCTTGTTTTAGATATTGTATTTATGCAAGTCATTATAAATGTTATGTAAAGGGCTGGAGAGGTAGCTCAGCGGTTAAGAGCACTGTCTGCTCTTCCAGAGGTCCTGAGTTCAATTCCCAGCAACCACATGGTGGCTCACAACCATCTATAATGAGATCTGGTGTTCTCTTCTGGCCTGCAGGTGTACATGCAGATAGAACACACACACACACACACACACACACACACACACACACACACACACACTAAATTTAAAAAATTTTAAAATGGTATGTAAAGTTCTAGTCCTTTTGAAAGCTACTATTACACACTGCTTAGGATAATTAAGAAATGCAAGTTAGTAGTCAGTCAATCAAACTTGTAGCCATGTTAGATACTAGTTTAGTTAATTACAAAACTGAAATGTATTTAACCTCCTTGTAGATGTTTTCAAAGTTAAGCAGATAGTAAATAGCTAGACATAAGCAATGTTTGCCTGTTCAGATATACTTTAGATAGACAGATGGTCTTCAAACACTTCAGAGACCTACAGAATATAGCATTTAAGATGTTTTAATAACACAAGGCTTCTCATGACAGTGAGACGTATCAGCTCCTGACAGTACCCCCATTCTCCTCTGAAGAAGATGATGGACATCAAAGAACCTCCCTATTGTGTTTGCTTCAGAAGTGGCAAAGCTAGCCACTGGGCAGAAAACTGTCCTCTCCTCGACTTCTGACGATATGCTGTCTAAACTGAATGAGCAGGACAATGGGCAGTCGACTACCAAACCTTGCCAAGACAAGGTAGGCCAGTCCTTCATAATTCCTGCTTCACAATGAAGTCTGTCAGACAGTCTACACCTGTAGGCTGATGCCCCAATGTTACAGAGGATTCTTGAGTTACGGTCTAGGCAGCAAACTCTCTCTCTGCCATTTCTATAGTTTTGGAAGCTGTTTGCTCAGCACTTCCTGTTTACTCAGGTAATATTTATCCTCAGGTGTCTGATGAAGTTGAAGACTTAGTTACAGTCTCACATGTAACATTAGTTTAGGTTTTAAGAAAGCGTTTTAAGGTCTAAAAAGATGTGTTAGGTTGATAAGTTTAAGTTATGATGGAAAATGATTTAGGTACAGAACTTTGAACTCTCCAAGGTAGGACAGTTAGTAGAGTGCTTTCTCTAAGGTTGCCAAATATGAGTGGAGTGGACATTGTGAATGTAATTCTTACCTGATAGCACTCATATTGTTCTTATTGTATATAGTTTACTGATGTTAGAGAAAGAGGCATTTATTGGACTAAAAGGGGGAGATGTTGGGATAGCCTTTTTTTTTTTTTTTTTTTAATTTTTAATGATGCAAACGAAAATATACCTAAAAGTGAAGCTTCTGGAAAAACTATTTGTTCTTCCCTGTCTTGTATCGTTCCTCAAACTTGACCTTGGCCTCCCGCCTGGCCTTGCGTTTCAGGAGGGCTGGGTCTCTAAAGACAGCCTTGTTGACAACAGTCTTGTCCAAGGGGATATCCACAGAGTACCTGGTGGGCATGAGGTGATTGTGGTTATAAATTTTCACCAAGGGGGGCTGGAGAGATGGCTCAGAGGTTAAGAGCACAGAATGCCCTTCCAGAGGTCTTGAGTTCAATTCCCAGCAACCGCACGGTGGCTCACAACCATCTATAATGAGATCTGATGCCCTCTTCTGGCCTGCAGGTGTACATGCAAGCTAGAGCACTGGATACATAATAATAAATAAATCATTAAAAAAAAAACTTTCACAAAGGACTTGATCTTTGACCTCTTGGCGATTTTCTTCTTGCCCATGGCAGCTGTCACTTTTTGGGGATAGCGGTCAATTCCAGCCACCAGGGCATGGCTGTAAGTGTGGTCTGAGGTGCCATCATTGATGTTCTTCATGATGATTGCTTTGTGTCTGGAGTAGCGTCCAGCCAGGACCAGCACCACTTTCCTGGGTTTCATGAACTTGCCCATTTTGACAGCAAGCAGCAGGAATCTAGCAGAAAGTGGCATAGTCTTTTTTTGTGCACTGTGTAGAGGTTGTCTTTGTGTTACTCAAATGTTGACTTCTGTACTGGAAGAGAGATGAGCACTGTCTGGGCTTTGGCATTGTTTTTTTTTTGTTTGTTTGTTTTATTTTGTTTTTGGTTTTTTTGCTCATCCTCTGTCTCAGTGTTTTGTAAACACACTTCTCTCACCTTATGATTCATTTAATAAAGAGTTGATGGCCGATGGCTGGGCAGGAGAGAAAGGCGGGACCTCTGGTATGGATAGGAGCTCTGGAAAAGAATCAAGCATGGGAGATTTGCCAGCTAGACATGAAGAGAGTCGGACATACCAGGACCGAGGAGGGGTAACATGGCATGTGTGGACTAGTGTAGACAGGGTTAATTAAGTTATATGAACTAGTTGGGAACAAGTCGAAGCTTTCATAAATAAATACAAGTGTGTGTTATTATCCCATCGTGGGGGTGCAAAGAAAATCCCATTATAATCTCTTCATAGAGGCTGAGCAATGCCAGCAATGCTAAAAAACCAAACAAGAAGTGATGGCACATGCCTTTAATCCCAGAACTGGAGAGGCAGAGGCAAGCTGGTCTCTGGGAGTTCAAGGTCAGCCTGATCTACACAACATGACCCTTCATGTGTGCGCACGTGCAAGTGTATGTTAGGGGATAACAAAATAAAACAATGTTGGAATCAATTGTTGCCTCAAACGCTGTGTGCACTTCTGTCCAAAGCTACCTCACATTTCAATATTCTTACTCAGCCTGGGAATCCGGGGAGTCAAATGCATCTCCAGACAAGGCCACTGGGATGCCGTGGCCCTTATCAGCAGAGACTTGTGGGACTTCACTTGGGGTGGGTGTTTGGTGGCCTGATTGTATGCAGGTTTTGGTTTCTTCTTCGGTTAATACTGAAAAACAGAATTCTGCACTTGCTGATTAAATGCGCCTCCCCTCCCTCCTCCCGTTGGTCCGTTTCCCTTCCCATTGTCTGTTTCTATGCCTCTATCTTCCTCCATCTCTCCATCTTTCCCTGTGTGTCTCTCTCCATTTTTTTCTCCCCCTTCTTTCTCAGCGCTGCTCTGGAATGCCATTTGATGTGTTTAATTAAAAACTTTTTTTCAGCCGGGCGTGGTGGCGCACGCCTTTAATCCCAGCACTCGGGAGGCAGAGGCAGGCGGATCGCTGTGAGTTCGAGGCCAGCCTGGTTTACAAAGTGAGTCCAGGACACTAAAGGCTACACAGAGAAACCCTGTCTCCAAAAACCAAAAAAAAAAAAAAAAAAAAAAAAAAACAAAAACAAAAACAAACTTTTTTTCCCCTGAGACAGGGTTTGTTTAGCTCTGGCAGGCCTGGAGTTCACTATGTAGACCAGGGCTGGCCTTGTACTTGCAGAGATCTGTCTTCTTGTGTCTCTGGAGCACTAGGATTGAAGATTTGCACCACCACATTGGGCCAATAAGTTTAAATTTTACAAATGCATATTATCTATAATCTAACAATTTCCCTTGGCTATTGACTAGAAAAATGCTCATGCTGTGAGGACATGCATAGTCCTCACTGTGACTTATGTTCAACTACGAAAAGCTACTAAACAGAAGGACCTACAGCACAGAGCCAGGCACTGGGGTGAAGGCTAGTGTCAGGAACCTTCATATTGATAGGGAACTTGAAGAACAGGGGTGCAGGGCTGAATGAGGAACGCAGGGAGCGGGACCCTCAGAAGTTGGAACTGGCTGCGCTGTCTGCTGAGCAACTAGCTTCCAGCTTGGCCAATCATGGAGAAAACCAAAGGCCAGTACCACAGGCTGTCCTGAGTGGAGTTCCTACCATGGGGTGGGTCAGAGCCAGCGTCGCATAAACATCTCAGAAAGCCCGTAGCTGTTCAGAACTGAGACACTGAAGGATATAGCTCATATGAAATACCACAGATGAAATGAAAATTGTAAAACAAAAAACATCAAACATACCACATTCTTTTAAAGATTAAAAAAAAAAGATATCCTTATTTTTTGTTTCTTTTAATTTTTTTTTCTGCCTGTGGTTTGTGGAACCCATCTCTGTGAGTTTGAGATCAGCCTGGACTACTACAGAGTGAATTCCAGGATAGCCAGGGCTACACAGAGAAACCCT
Source organism: Acomys percivali (assembly GCA_907169655.1). Classification (NCBI taxonomy): domain Eukaryota; kingdom Metazoa; phylum Chordata; class Mammalia; order Rodentia; family Muridae; genus Acomys; species Acomys percivali. Next base: position 43,588,348 of record OU015756.1, on the reverse strand, counting down.
GCCACTAAAAGATAACAATACAACCCAACACCAAAACCCAAAACCACTTATTTTTCTTTCATGATTATTTTGTCTGGCTGTGTGTCTGTGCACCACGGGTATGCCTGATACCTTTGCAGGCCACAGGGATGGGTGGGTGGGTGGATCATGGGTGGGATCACTGGTGGGGGGTGGGGGTGGGGGTGGGGGTGATTATGGGTGGGCGTCAGATTTCCTGGAAAGGTGGTTGTGAGCTGCCATTTGGGTAGGTGCTGGGAATCAAACCCAGGTCCCCTGCAAGAGCAGGGCAGTGGTTAGCATGTGCCTATAATCCCAACACTCAGGAGACAGAGGCAGGTGCACCTCTGTGAATTTGAGGCCAGTCTGGGCTACAGGGTTGAGTTCCAGGTCAGCCAGGACTCACAGTTAGACTCTGTCTCCAAAAACCCTAAACAAACAAACAAGCAGACAAAAAGCACCCAGTGCTCTTAACCACTGAGCTATTCCTTCAGCTCCGTAGGAATTTAAATAAGTCAATGAAACAGCTGTGTCAACATGGGAGGTTGGGAAAGCGACACAAGAGGTCACAGTTGTGGGAAGAGCAAAGGCGAGGAAAAGTGAAAAGCAGCGGCTGTGTCTGCAGTTGCCTGAGGTGGAGACAAGTCCAGTTTGAACTAGTTTTAAAGAGACCAGACAGGGCCAAAGAGGGGAAGAAGGGACACAGAGGGCAGGGCTTGAAAGAATCAGCTAGATAACTCGAGGGTCATGGCGAAGGGTCAGGAAGACACAATGTACTTGATAAGAACAAAGAGATGCCACATCCATAAAAATGATACCCTCAACGGAGAGAGGCAAAATAATGGAATGAGAAATACTTATGTTTATATATTAAAAAAAACCAAACTGCCTAGAACCCAAACATGGTAGCTCATTCCTATAATTCTAGTACTCAGGAGGCCAAAGCAAGAGGATTGAAAGCACAAGGCTAGCCTGGGTAACTTGAAAAGATTCTGTCTCAAAATAAGTAAAAAGACAGTCAGGAGTGTAGTTCACGTGTAGAGCCGATGATGCCTAGAATCCCCCAGTGAGGGGGCTGAGGGTGTGGTCAGGGTGGAGCCCTGCTTAGAATCCCCCAATGAGGGGCTGCGGGCATGGTCAGGGTGGAGCGCCTGCCTAGAATCCCCCAGTGAGGGGCTGAGTGTAGCTGGTCTTTGCAATTTTGTGAATTTTTCTTTTCCCCACCCTCTATTCCTTGGTTTCACCCCCTATCATTAGACAGTAGAAAAGAAAGATGGGGAGAGAGAGAGAAAGTGAGAGAGAGAGAGAGAGAGAGACAGACAGACAGACAGACAGATGGAGGAGAGGGGGAGATGCCTGAATCTAATTTCTTTCTTCTTTGAGCATAAGTACTAACAAACTGCAAACAACCACCTAAATGACCAACAACCTCCAATGCTGTCTCTCAGGGCCTTAGCATTTATATACCTCTGAGAAGTTTTCAGAATTCCAAATGCCACACAATTGTAGAAAATATCTGCAGCTGACAGCTAAGGCTATACAGAGAAACCCTGTCCCCAAAAGCCAAAAACTAAAACAAAACAACAACAAAACAAACAAACAAACAAACAAAAAACTCAAAAAACTAGCCAAGGAGCTGGGCAATGGTGGTGCACACCTTTAATCCCAGCACTTGGGAGGCAGAGGCAGGCACCTCTCTGTGAGTTCGAGGCCAGCCTGGTCTACAGAGAGAGTTCCAGGACAGTCAGGGCAATACAGAGAGACCTTGTCTTGAAAAAACAACAAAGGGCAAGCGTGGTGGCGCATGCCTTTAATCCCAGCACTCGGGAGGCAGAGGCAGGTGGATCGATGTGAGTTCGAGGTCAGCCTGGTCTACAAAGTGAGTCCAGGAGCCAAGGCTACACAGAGAAACCCTGTCTTGAAAAAACAAAAACAAACAAACAAACAAAAAACCCAAACCAAACCAACAACAAAAAGCCCCAATACAACACAAACCCCCCAAAACTAGCCAAGGCAGCTTTCTAGAGAGAGTTTGACCTGCAAAAGGATGGGGAGATGGTTGATTCCCAAAATGGGAGTCTCTGTAGCCAGGCTGTGTCTGGTAAGGCATCTATGCTACCAGATGCCCCAGAACCTACTGGGAGACAGCAGGTAGTTGTGGGATGTTGTGCCAGTGACTGGGCCCTGTACTAGAGGGAGAACGATGTGGAGGGGCATTGAGTCAGGAGGGCAGAGTCAGCACCTTAGAAAAGGGTTTGAAGTTGAGGTGTGTGGGCTGTTCACTTGCCCCTTCCCCCTTGTACCACGTCAAGACACAATATATGTGCCACCACCACCCAGCTCACTACGCCAGATTTAACTTATGTCTTTTATAATGTATTTGTAGCATCATTATTTTCGAGATATGTCTTGTGTGGTGGTTTGAATAAGGATGACCCCCACAGGCTCATGTGTTTGAACACTTGGTACCCAGTTGGTGGAACTGTTTGGAAAGGATTAGAAGGCTTGGCCTTGTTGGAGGAGGCATGCCACGTTATTCCTAGTTAGTGCGCGCTCTCACTCGCCCTCCCTCCCTCTCTCTCTCTCTCTGTCTGTGTGTGTGTGTCTGTCTGTCTGTCTTGGGCTTGGGGTTCAAATGCTCATTCTCAGTTACTGCTCTGGCACCTTGCCTGCTTGCCTGTCGCTTCCCGGCCATGATGGTCGTGGATTCACCCTCTGGACTGTAAGCTTCAATTTAAACGCTTTCTTCTGTAAGTTGCTGTAGTCATGTTTTTTTTGTTTGTTTGTTTGTTTTTCGAGACAGGGTTTCTCTGTGTAGCCTTGACTGTCCTGGACTCACTTTGTAGTCCAGGCTGGCCTCGAACTCACAGCGATCCGCCTGCCTCTGCCTCCCGAGTGCTGGGATTAAAGGCGTGCGCCACCACGCCCGGCTTGTGGTCATGTTTTGTCACACCATCTTAAAAGTAACTCAAATTTCTTGCTATGGTGCCAGATCTTCCTTGAACTCTTGAGCTCAAGTGACCTCCTGCCTGGGACTCCTAAATACCAAAGATGTGCATATCTTCCACCTCGACAGTGGTAGTCTGTTAGAGACATACAGACACAGCGAGGCAGTCTTTCAGTTATTTAAAAAATCTTTCAGAGTATGCCTCAAGCCATATTATGAGCTAATGGATTTGGAGGCATTATGGGCAGGAACACACCAAGGCCACCAGTGGGGGCAGCCTGGGTGTTGTGGAAGCTGTCCTCCCTCGCTGTTCAATGGCCATTACCACTTTCATTAGCGCAGTCACGCCGACCTGTAAGACATCCTCAAAACTGGGGTCAATACTCCCTCACAGGACGGACGGGCTGTGAGTGTCATTACGCTCTCATCTGAGATGCCATTCATTCCTACAGCACAGTTCCAGCTATGTGCCATCCCAGCCTTCTTATGGCCTCGGGAGATGTTGGAGTCTGAAAGGAGAACCTCATCTACACAGTTGTGGGGGAGTCATCATCCATGCCAAGTGACCCTTATTGGCGGTTCAGCTGCTTTGGAGTCACGTACACTCTGTAAATGCAATCAAATCACTGCCTTCAGGGGAATGGCACCTCTGTCTGGTGTGGGAGCCCTGAGGGTGAGCAGTTGCTTGTGGGCTCCTCCCTAGGAAAAGTTTATGTGGCACTGGGCTGAGGGATGAAAGCGGTAGGGCTGCATGGAGGAAGATGAGCCACAGTGACAAAGCCTCTGGAGTTACAGACGGTTGTGAGCCGCCATGTGTGGGCTGGGAACCAAACCCGTGTCCTCTGCAAGTGACTCCTAACCACTGAAGCCATTTCTCCATTTCTCTGTGTGTGTGTGCGCGCGCGCGCGCCTGCATGAGTGTGTGCATATGTGTAGACTTACTTTATTTTCTGTGTATGTATGTACACAGTGTACGTGTGTTGTGAGTTGCTATGTGGGCACTAGGGATGGAACTTGGCCTGGGCTACACAGACTTCACCATGCGATACAGAATGAAACACTGCCAGAGCAGCCCAGGCTTTGATCTTGTAGCGACCATCCAGCCTCAGCCCAGTCAATGGTGGCATGAAAGGCGTGAGCTATCACACCCCGCTTTGCTGTGGGTTTCTAAGTGAGATTATTCTCCTATAGATCTGTAAGATAGTCATCAATTTTGGGAAGGTCAACACTAATCCACCTCTTTACACTGGACTCAGTTCTGTCAAGCATGTCTGAGAGTTGCCTGTGGCACTTCCCTTCAGTACTGCATGATGCTGATGGAGCCTGGACACGTCTACAGCTTGCCCTCTTCCGGCACTGCCCTGGCAGTTCTGAGGAACACAGCCCCCACCATGTACCAGGGCTTTCCTTTTGAGGCTTGGTCTATAGCCTCTGCCAATAGTTTCTGTACTCTGGCCTGGATGAGATACTGTCCAGGCCTCACCTGGGGAAGCACAGTGCCCACCTGCCCTTAGCTAGTGATGCTCAGGGTTGTCCCCTGGCCAAAAGGGTGCCACGGTCCTCCATTGCAACTCTCAGTTTCATGGGGAAGGAAGTCCAGACCTTGAAGAATCTTTCTCCATCCAGTTGATTAACCTCTGGTGATTGGTTAACTTGCTTTTGTCGTTGTTTGTCTGCTTTGATATAGGGTCTCACTATGTAGACCTGGCTGGCCTCATAGTGACCCCATGCCTCAGTCTCTCAGTCATTGGAGTTAGGAGTGTGAAGTACCACATGGCTTTCTCTAGTGGACTCACAGCTCCTCTTCAGCATCATCGTATGTCTGTTGAGGCGCCTGTAGCCTCACCTGACCGCTGGCTTCACTTGCGTAGTACATGCGTTTGGTTCAAGGAATGAATGAAACCCACTTTTTTCCCCCCTTTTCCTGAGAAATCTCAACCACAGAAGGTACTGCCCCGGCAGATGTGATGGCAGTGAACTAAGGATGGGGCACTGGCTTGGGGACAGGAGGCAGACGTCCTGTCTTGGGTTGGCAAATCCTCAGGACAGCGGGCATAGGGCATAACCTTTGTCCTAGAACCCTCGTGGGGCCTTCACCTCCCTAGCTTAGCTGCTCTGGCCCCAGTGAGGAGGTCATTCGGTGACTTGTGTAGATCCAAAGCACCTCAGTGAACCCAGGTCCGTCCAGTGGTGCGTCTCCAAGTGTCTTCCATTCTGTCTGCACCCTCCTGACAGCAAAACCCTGAAGCTCCCATGACCCCGTGCTCCTTGCATCTCCTGGCCTGCATCCTTCACCTCAGAGCCAGCCCCTCTTCTCCGTCCCCCGAGGCCACCTGTGGGCTGTCCCTTCTCTAGACCGGCACTTCAGGATCATCCCCCTTCGCCAATGCACTATGGCCTTTCACCTCTAGTCCATCCTCCACCACTCCTGGAGCACGCCTATAGTCCGTCCCACTTCACTTCAGGACCAAACCCTCTCATCGCTGGACTGTCCCCTCACCTGTGGGACCTTTTCACTTGTAGACTGTTCCTTCACCTGTGGATTTCTCCCCTCTCCTTTGCGCCATCTCCCTCACCTGTGGACAGTCCCCGCCTGGTGGCTGGGTATCCAAACAGGAATCAGCTGGTTGGCTGATATCGGGGCGGGGCGCGCCCTGCCGTGGCTCCAGACCTCCACTCCGCCCCAGCACACCTACTACGCACCACCCGCGCGCCCCGCCCCACACCTCCTCCCGGCGCCTCCGCCAATAAGCGCGCGGCACCGCATCCGGGGACCGCGCGGCCGCCGCCTCCCGCGCGCACGCTCGGCCATGGCGGAGGTGAGTGAGCTGCTGGGCAGCGGCCCCTCCCACACGCTGCGCTGGGCCGACTTGGTCCGACCTGTGCTCCCTCAGCCCGAGCGCCTCGAGCATCCCCATCACCAACCCCCGCGGCCCGAGCGTGAACCCCGTGGGCGCCCGACTCCCCCCCACCCCTCCCATCTCGGACACGGTGCGCATGCGCGGGCGGGGGGGGGAGGGGCGCGAGGCGCGGGCGTCCGGGTGCCCGGCCGAGACCCGGGGCCGCGCGGCGGGAGGGCGCCTGGGACGGGCTGGGTGGGCGGCGCTGGCGTCCGGGACGGCGACGCGGGGACTGCAGCCTCGCGCGCTGGGGGATGAGCAGGGCGCGGAGTCCGCAGCACTCCTCTGTGAGCGCAAAGTTTCGCGCGTGGAGTTCGTCTGGCTGTGGGTGCGAGGGCACGGGCCTCCCCGCGGGCGCGGGGCTGCGGTGCTCAGCCCGGAGCTGACCTGCACCTCGGGGTGCAGCCGCACAACTCCGGGACCAGCACCCATCGACGCGCCGCGAGCCTGTCACTCCAGGAGTGGAACTCAGCACGGTGCGCGAGTGGGGCCGCTTGGGCAGCAACAGGCCCGCGCGTGGGCTCCAGGGCCGGGCTCTGGGAGTCCTATTGGACCTCTCTGGCTGGTTGATTCAGAGGGTTCTCACGGGCTTAGTTCCTTCTTTTTGGGGCGGGGGTGGGGGTCTAGGGCTTTGGGGAAACTGAAGACAAGACAGATGAACTGATACCCCTGGGGCATGGTGACCGAGTGGGTGCTCTTTGGCCCCAGGGAGGGTGCTCTGCCCTGTGTGGCTTGCGTGGTGGAGACTCCCGAGACTGTGCCGGTGTGCTGTCCTGCATCTACCTCAGTTTCCTGGTGGTGTCTTCCCATAACCGAGAGAGGGCCGGTGGGATCTTGCTGCGCGTTCTCTCCCGTGGCTGGGGTGCATATGTTTTGAACTCATAAGAGTGGCCACGGTCATTTAGAAGTCCTCAGTGTCAGCTTCTTGGTTAGTCTGTGGCTCAGTGGAAGGTGGAACCCAGAAACTGCTTCTCTTTCGGCTGTGGGAGTGGCTGGTTCCACTCTTAGTATAAGCTACATCTCCTCAGCGCGCCTACCCTTTGCAGTCGTCATAAGACCACTGGGCACCTGGGTTCTTTTATGGTACCCTGAATTCCCACGGAGTTGCCTGTCAGTTGTCCCACTTCATCTGGCCCCTAGGATGCCATCTCCGATCCCGGCTGCCCAGCCAAGATCCAAGATCTTGTTTTCTTCATTCTTGTGCCTCGGGTTAGCCCCCATCTTGTGTCCTAGCTCCATGTGGGTGGAGACAGGCTGAACCCGTCTCTCGGGATGTCCTGGCCGCCACAGTGGTGGAGTGAGGCTGGGACACCAGGGGCTCAGGGGCCCTTGCCTGGGTGTGGATGTGGGTCATATCTCTTGAGTCATTCCTCTTGGGAATGCGCTTTTAACTCCTTGGCACTCACTTGTTGTGACCTCTCTTAATTCTTGGGGTTCTCTTGGCCTCTTGTGGGTTGCAGTTTGTAGGTAACTGGGCTTGGAGTTAATGGCTAAAGTTTCCACCCGGTGGGGGCTGTGAGCTGTAGGACATACATGCGGTCGTGTGTGTGTGTGTGTGTGTGTGTGTGGCTTGGGCTTCCCCACAGCACGGAGACTGTGCCTCAGAAGATGCTCGGTGGAATCCTGGGACGCAGCCTCCGAAGCTAGCACTTGTCTTTCCTCATAGTCTCAGCCTGGCTGGATCCTGGGTCCCCTGTGTCTCACTGGGAGACCTGCCAGTGAAGTGCCGCCTGCACTGTGTCCAGGCTTCTTAGAAGTCAGGGTGATGGCGTCCATGTTAACCCGCTTGCCTTTGGCTTCTTCCTTGGGGATCAGCCGCCAGTGTGTTTGTCCTGTTGTCATCCGGATCATCTTAGGCTAGCCTCCCAACCACTCCACTGCCACAAATCTTAGGGGGCTTTGGTGGCCTTTGAGTTTTCTGAACCTGGGGAAGTAATATGCCTGGCTGTCTAGTGACCATGTCTGTATGTATGACTTGGTCAGTCAGTCTTGTGGACCTTGAGGTCACATGAAGTTGAACTTGGCCCAGTTGGCAGGGAGCAGGCTGCATGATTCTCAGCTCCCCTTTGCCTGACCCCACTGACGAGCCCTGACCCCTGACCCCTGACCCTTGACCTGAAGCATGGGTTATTCTCATCTGTCTGGATCATGAGGCTGTGGGACTGTTGCTAGCCAGTTGTGCAACTGCAGTGTCTGGTGGTGTCTCCCCTCCTGACTTCACAGGGACAGATGCTGGTCTCTGGGCAGAGCCACCAGCCACCCATAGGGAGCTAGACAGGACAGGGCATGGTTGCAAGGACACTGGGGCTTCTTTCGGGTGGTTTTGCATCAGCCCATGGCTGGCATTAACCTGTGTTCCAAGATTAGGGTGCCCTGCCTCACTGCACCTGGTACAAAGTGTAAGACGCCAGACTCCTGCGTGAGTGCCGTGCTCCTGCCCTGCCTCTAGCCCCTGTCCTATGTGGCCCCCCTCATCCTCTTCTCTGCTTTCTTAGTCCTCTGTCCCCATGTGGGGAGGCACCCTCAAATCCAGTTGGGCTCTGGTCGTTCCTGAACTAGAACCTTGGGGGTTTCGTGGCACATCTTTCGGGGAGCATGCAGCCCTGTGCCTCCTGTCACCCCTTTGCTGGGTGTCAAGGTGCAGTGGAGGGACCTGACTGCGCGGCTTCTAGAATCCTTGCTGGGTGTTGCTCAGGTAAATAACTTGATGTCTCTTGGCTTTAGTTTTCTTGTTTCTCTTTTGGGGTAGATGAGTGCCCCACCTCTAAGTTTTAAACCATAACATCTAACTTTTGAAAAAAAAAAAGTATCTTTTGTTGTTGTTGTTTTTGGGTTTTCGAGATGAGGTTTCTCTGTGTAACAGCTCTAGCAGAACTCACAGAGATCCGCCTGCTTCTGCCTCCTGAGTGTTTATCTTTCGTTTTGTGTATTAGTGTTTCACCAGAACAGAGCGCAGGATAGCCGGGAACTGGAGTTAAATGGTTATGGGCTGTGTGGGGTGCTAGGAATTGAACCTGGTGCTCTGAACCGCTGGTCATCCCTCTAGCCCCACGCTGTTCTCTCGCCTCTATCTCTCCCCCTCTTCTTTTTTTTCCCCCAACTTTGCCGAGGTACACCCTGTGCTCTCTCCCTTGTAGTGTGTACAATTCAGTGGCTTTTGGTATTTTCAGAGTTGTGTGACTGCCAACACAGTCACTTTGAGAGCATTCCGTCACCTCTAAAGGAAGCCCTGTTCCCATGAACTGTCACTCTGTCCCCTTCCTAGTGCTCAGCCAGCGCAAACCCATTTCTAGTCTCTGGATTCACCTATAGGGGCCATTTCCTGTCGTGGTGCCCTGACACTGTGTGGCCGTTTGTTTGCACTGCTTGCAAGGTTCCTCCTTGTTTTGGTGGCGTGTATGACAGCCCCACTGTTGCTCGCGAGCGACTGTGATGCTCTGTGGTGTTGGCTTTGTTTGTTCATCTGTTCTTCTGCCCGAGGTGAGTGGTTCTGCTGCGTGTCTTCCGTTCTCCTGGAGTACAGGTGTTGACCTGAGGGTCACAGGCCTTTGTTGTTCTGGGTGCTGCACACGTGGGCTCTGATGCCCATTGTGGGCTGTGCTGCACTCTGTTCTGATAGGAGCTCGGCATCTTCTTACTGTATGCGTGTCTTTGGAGAGATGTGTTCACAGCCTGCGATATTTGCTAGCTGGACTGTACTCGTTGCTCAGTGAGTGGTCTCTGCACATGCACAGATGTGTGCTTTGCCAGCGTTTCTTCCCCATTCTGTGAGTTCTGTCACCTGTAGAGTCGATCCATTTGTTGGTCACGTGTATTGGACTTGTGTGTCCAGGCCATCAGGAGTTTGTCTCTGAGGTCCCAGTTATGTGCCTCTGACCTGTGCCTGTCTGTCGGCCCACAGCACCCCGCTGAGCTGTCTGTGATGCTAGTCATTTCTGAAAGCAGGAACACCTGTTTTAGGATGATTGTGCCGCTTCTGGGGCCCCCAAGTTTCTGTGTGTGCTTTTGGAGTTGGCTTGCCAGTTTCTACAGTTCATGCGGTGTTGGCTAGGACACCTTAGAGGGTCCCTATCCATCTTCCAGTGTGGGGACCTTGGCCGGGAACTTGGCTCTCCTTCCTCTGCTACCAGTCTTTTCTCTGTCAGCATGGCTGTGTTCTTAGAGCGCAGGTGATGTGTATGTCCCAGCTGCTGGGAGTGGGGCTCGTTCCTTAATTTAGGGGCTGTCCATTGCTGGAGTGTGGGAACAAGATGGTGTTTAGCGCTGCTGAGCTAAGTCAGTGTCACCAGATGGCAGAGGTGTCTGTCTTCTTGCCCTTTGTTTCACTCTCTTGCAGTGACACTGGAGCCTTGGCCAGTGTTGATGAGGGGGGCACAGATGTGGGGGGCCATGCTCAGGCTCAGCCCCTGTGTCTCTTGGTCCTGGTTTTGCAGAGAGCCTCATTGTGCTGCCATTGCCACTGGGTACAGTGGGACCTGTGCAGCCACCTGGACCTTCCCGTCCTGCTCCACTCTCTGCTTTGTTTGCTCTGGCCTTTTTTTCAAGAGTGTTACAAGTGTATCCTTCTGTGTCTGTATCTTTCACCCAGCCCCATGTCTTCAAGGTCCTTCCACACTGGCGCTGTGAGTGGCTAGTCCCCAGGCTGCTTCCCCTGTAGTCTTCAAGGTTGCCCGGTGGCCAGGCTCTTGTCCGAGCCTCAGTGGCTGTGTGTGGTCTGCCGGTGGGTTTGGCTCCTGAGCCAGCACTGCCTGCCTTCTGTTGCAGGCCTCCTCACTGGAGAGGCAGAGTCCTCACGTGGCCTCCTGCCTTGCACACAGCCTGTGCCCTCGGGAGCCCAGCTTGCAGACCACTGCAGGTACTACCCCCTGCTGCCCCAGATCTCCACAGACAGAACTGTCCTCGGCCTGACTGAGCAGGCACAGGCGAGAGTCCGGGGGGGGAGGGGGCTCACTGTCCCCCAGGGAGGCTCAGTGTCCCCAGTCAGTTGGAGGTGTGCACAATGGTCAGGACATTCCCTATCCTTTGAGCTACGGGATGGTGGTTAGCTATCTGAGAGTGAGGACCCTCTCTGAGGTGGCAGCTTGCCTGGTGGCGTTAAGGTCTCTAGTGATGTGCTGGTCCCCTGCTGTGGGTCCGTGAAGGTGAACCGATACAGGTTTCTGCCACCACAAACATCACATGGATGTGGGTCTGCAAATAGCAGAACTTGGTGCTCCTGCAGTGACCTGCATGCTGTTGCCTATACCCCACCCCCACCCTGTGTATACCGGGAACCTGTGGGGCCAGACCTGGACCCTCCATGGCCTTCTACTGTCTCCTGCTCCCATCTAGTCCATGTGGCCTTCCAGCCTCGACCCCACCCAGCCTGTGGGCCTCTCCAGGCCTGCCCCTGTTCGGTCCCCACACCCTGTCTACCTGCCACACTCTCCCATAGTGGTGTCCATGGGCTCTGCAGACCATCAGTTCAACCTCACTGAGCTCCTGTCGCAGAACTATAGCCTCCACGAGGGGTGTGCCGAGGCCCCCCAGTGCCCCGACAAGCCGGAGGAGGAGCTGGGCAAGGACTTCATCGACCAGGTATGGGGGCCTGACCAGCCTGTGTCCGCCTGCTCTCCCTGGGGTCCCGCCCATGTATACGTGGTTTGCGTTGCTGGTGCAGCCTCAGCCTGCCTGTTCCCCAAAGCTTTGGCGATGCTGGAGCCTGCTGTATCTCTGTACAGCTCAACTCCTTAGTGGTCCTGATGCAGGTGTACTGCCCTTTGGGGGCTTGCTGAAGAGCAACGAGGGGTCCTGGCTGTGTAGGCCAGCAGAGCCCTTGGCGTCAGGCTCTGAGGGGCTCTGTGCTCCTTCCAGAGCAGCGACATGCCCCTGGATGAGCTCCTTGCGCTGTATGGGTACGAGACTTCAGACCCCATCTCTGAGCAGGAGAGCGAGGGTGGTGACACAGCCCCAACCCTCCCGGACATGACCTTGGACAAGGTGAGTGGGAGTCTCCCCCACAGGGCACCAGGGAGGCACCAGGCTGCTGTCAGCGGGAGGGGAGTGGGAGGGAGGCCAGGCTCAGGATTGCTCTCCTTGTTGGGAGACCCGTGGTGACCCTGCCCTGGGTTGGGCTGTTCTAGTCTGGGTGATGGACTTCGTCCTGGGGAGCTATGGCTGGGAGAGGACCTAGAGCTCCAGAGGGCAGGTGGAGTCTGCACCTCGGCCCAACACAGATGGTGGCTTGAGCTGGCCGTCTCTGTCCCCTTCCCCCCCTGCTTGGCCTTTTGTCTTGGTGTTGGTGCTGTGTGTTGGGGAAGCAGTTGCCACACTTATTTTTACTGTCCTGTTCGAAGGAGCAGATAGCCAAGGACTTGCTTTCTGGGGAAGAAGAGGAAGAGACGCAGTCCTCCGCTGATGACCTCACCCCATCTGTCACCTCCCATGAGGCCTCGGACCTCTTTCCTCATCAGGGTGGGTGTAGGTGTCACTAGCCCTTCTCCAGCATGGCGCTGTGTCACGGAGGCACACGTGCATGGCCTGGGCTCCGGGGCTTTTCAGGGACATGCCGTAGTGGCCCAGGGTGGGTTTGGGAGCCCTGGCCTGTGTGAGCTGTCACAGGCGGGTTTGGATTGGGTGAGACAGGAGTGGGTCTCTGCCTAGCAGTTCAGGCATGGTGGCTTCAGGCTGTCAGAGGTGCCCTCCAGGCCGCCAGCTCCTAGCAACTGGTGGGCCATGGTGCAGGGTGGAAGCTGCAGGATGAGTGTCCATCGAGGGCCCGTGGGGGGTGCCCCTCACTGCCTTTCTTCCTGCAGCCCGGTTCTTGGCTGATGATAATGGCCCAGGCTCCTCGGCCTCCTCCGACGCTGAGGAGGATGCACTCCCTTCCAACAAGTGCAAGAAGGTGTGGAGCTATGCGGTTACCCCATGCCCCCCCTCAGAGGTGGGGTGGCCCTGTGGCTTTGAGGTTGGGTGGGGTCCACTGTGTGTCTGGACCTGGGCCGTGATTCTGCTGCTCTGGGGATGAGTGGGCTGGTGGTGTGGCCCAGTGTCTGGCTGCAGCGGTCTGCAGGGGCAGGCAGCAGGGTGTTCCGTCTTATCCACCAGAGTGTGGAAGTGGGCGTTGTCAGGCACACCCACAGCTCTGGTGACAACCTCTGTTTAAAGCATATGGTGCCTGTGGGGTCCTGCTTCGTGTCTGCTGATCACTTCCTGACCCTGACCTTTCCTCTGCAGGAGATCATGGTGGGGCCTCAGTTCCAAGCTGACCTCAACATCCTGCACCTGAACAGACATTGTGACAAGAGTAAGTGGTTCAGGGGGCCTTGTGGGGTCCTGTGTAGGGTCCCTGGGAGTAAGTGGCACCTTCAAAAGCTTCTGCTTGCTGTCCATGGGTGGACTTCACCATTCTTAGTCCAGCTCTGGGGTAATGGCTCTTGCCCCATGGTTCCCACCGCCCTTTGTCTCTGCTGACACTACCAACAGAGCCTTTCCCTGAGTGGGCCTGTCCCGGAAACCATATCCTTGCTGCTTCTGGGGCCCCCTAATTGTTCCTTGATCTGGGAGGTCCCTTCCTGTTTGGACTTCTTGTCCCCAGCCTGCCCGGCCAGGACTGCCCAGCAGCAGGGGCCAGAGACTTTGTCAGGCTGAGTGCCGGAATGTGGGCTGCGTAGAGGGTTAGCCCTCTTAGCTACAGGTTCAGGGACACCCAGGGTGGGACCGAGAGACACCTACACAACACAGCACAAACACGTACCCCACTGTGTCCTTGAGCCCAGACCTGCTGTGCACCCAACCTTGAGTCATCCAGGCTCTTCCATGGGCCTCCTGCAGCAGTACCTCTGTGGACTGCCACGCAGTGTGCTGCTGTGTGGTGGCTACCAGGTAGTCCTTAGCTGTGCATTCATCTCTTGGTTGGTGTCACATTGTCCTCACTTGGGTGGAGAGTCCCCAGTGTACAGGTATCACAGGTGCTTCCTGCTTTGTCAGCACTGCATGCTGGGACCTAACTCTGTACAGTGTACCTATGGTTTGTAGGAGTTATTGGGTGTTTGGGACACAACCGTGGGGCACGTCTCTTCCTAGTAGTCCCCTGCTTGTGGCCTGCCTTCCTAACGTCAGGATGGCCTCCATCCTCTGTCTGTGCAGTGCCTGCCGATGCCTTGTGGATTGTTGTGTATGTTTTATGTCATTCGCTGGGGACAGCTTAGCTTCTTTCTTTACAGTTTTATATATACCTGCTATATACATTATGTGTGTATAGGTGTTGTGTATGTGGGCACATATAGGGGTCAGAGGGGGCCTGTAGGATTATTCTACCATGTGGGCTCCAGGGCTAAGATTTCGGTAGTCAGGCTTGGCGTCAAGCATCTTTACCTGCTGAGCCATCTCGTTTCTTCAGGGTGACCATGAAGTGTGTCCTCACTTGTGCCGTGCTCAGGGCTGACACCTCAGCAGGGAAAGAGCCCCTGTGTCCAGCTGCTGACCTCGGTTAGCAGAGAACAAGTTGTTGTCGGGTGTCCAGTGTGCGCCCTGGATCAGGCTGGTGTGGTGAAGAGCGCTGGCTCACAGCTGCTGGGGCAGCCCTGATGAGAGGGTGTCCTCCACAGGCTACTTATGGGCTGCCGTTTGCCACTGTGCTCTCTGCTTTCCAGTCATTGCCAGCGTGTCTGTGAGTGGCAGGGAGGTCCGGCTCCTTCCCCTGGTAGCTGTGTGCCCTGTGCTTGCCTTTGGCACTTTTTGCTGTTTTAATTGCTCCTGTGGAGCTGGAGTGGTGTCATCCACGCAGGCTACTGCATGCCTCATGGAGACTCGAGGGACAGCATCCTAAGTGGGGTCAGATCAGCCATAGTGTGTGAGCTTCATTGTTGTTGCTGTGGCCAAATGCCTGGGAGAAACAGCATAAGGCTTCATTTCAGACTTTATTCATAAGTGAGTGTGTGTATGTGTTTGTGTGTGTTTGTGTGTATATGTGGGTGTTTGTGCATGTATATGTGTGCGTGTGTGTGCATGTATGTGTTGTGTATGTTTGTGTGTGTCACAAAAGATCTATTTTTTCTCACAGTTTCAGAGGGTTGATCCATAGTTGTTGGGCTCCATGGGCCCAAGCAAAAGATTATGGCGTGGGGAGCCCCTGGCAGAGGGGGTTGCCTCATGATAGACAGGAAGCAGTGTGAGGTGGGGACTGGGGGCCAGGTGCAACCTTCACAGGCACACCTATAATTCCTGTATAGCTGGTGACCCATCAGAAGACACACCGGCCTGTGTCTGAGGGGGACCCTACATAGTGAACCCCAGGCATGTGAAGTGTAAGTAAGCAGTGTAGGTCCAGGGACCCCCGGTCTGTATGGAGAGTGAAGAGAGCTCTGTGGGCTCGGCATGGCGCAGGACTGACATGAGGGCCTTTTGCTTCCATGCTGCCTTGCACGAGCTGGTGCCTGCTCATGGGGTAGTGGCCTGCAGTCACAGGGCCTTTGTTCCTTGCCAGGTGTTAACACCAGGGCTCTGCTGCCCTGTGGAAGGGTTGAAGCTGCCTTTCTGGAGCGTGGGGAAGGGTCCGCAAGTGTGTTTGTTCATGAAGTCTGTGTTTTGAATGTGAGATCCACTTTTGTCTGCATCCTAGTGCTGGGATTAAAGATGGCATTACGTTGGGTTTTTGTGAACTTTTAAGTGACAGATTCTACTGGTTATTCATGGACTTCGGTCTGTGTGTCACTTTTTGTCGCTGTTTGTTTGTATGCTTCTTTCCTTTGTTGAGACAGGCCCTTGTGCAGTCAGGCTCGCCTAGAACATTCTGTGTAGAGACTGGCCAGTACCATCACGTGCTGGGACCATAGGTGCCTGCCCTGGCCATGCTCCGTGCTTTCCTCTTGTTGCTGCCAGTGTTTGCTGTGTGCTAAAACTCTGTTGGCAGATGGGCACACGGGGTGGCACTGTCTCCGTGAGGATTGCCATGTGTCCCTTGTGTTTGTGACCCCCCTGAGAGGAAGTACTTACAGCTGCTCCAGAACCACCTGTGCCCTGCTGGTGGGTCTGTTGTCTCCCCAGCGCCTCCTAACTCTTCCCTGAGTGCCCATAGCCAGTTTGGGTCCATGTGTGAAAGTTGAGCTGCAAGTGTCAGGAGTTGGTGTCACCCATTGGGAGGCGCTGAGGCACCTGCCCTGACTCCCCCATGTGGGTGGCTGTTGTCACACCTGACTCTCACCTCTTCCCACAGTCTATGAAAATGAAGACCAGCTGCTGTGGAGCCCCAGTGTGCTCCCAGAGCGAGAGGTGGAGGACTTCCTGTACAGGGCAGTGAAGCGGAGGTGGCAGGAGATGGCCGGCCCCCAGATCCCAGAGGGCGAGGTGGTGAAGGACAGTGAGCAGGTAGGGGCCACATGCTGGGCAGCAACTGGGGAATGGCTAGGCAGTGTGGCCAGTGGGATGGAGTTCACATTGAACTCACTTGTGAGGGACAGTGGTGTCAGTGCTGGTATGACAGAGCAGGCACTCCTGATGCCTGTTAAGGTCAAGGTGCAGACACCATTGTAGCTCTAGGGGCTGTGGTGTGGGTGCATGTGGCCCTGGGGCTGTGGTGTGGGTG
>OU015756.1:43547464-43569546 GCA_907169655.1 Acomys percivali | reverse complement strand
CACATGTCACGCCGCGGGCCCCGCACCACCGGGGCACATGTCACGCCCTGGGTCCCGCACCACCGGCCACATGCCACGCCGCGGACCCCCCACCACCGGGGCACATATCACGCCGCGGGTCCCGCACCACTGGGGCACATTCACGCCGCGGGTCCTGCTCATGCTGGGCTGGGGCCTCCAGCAGCCTGAGGCAGCATCGGCGCTGGAGCTGTGCTGCCTACAGCTCCACCCAGGCCTGCAGCTTTCCTTGGCAGATGTCCGGCGGTTCTGGCACAGAACACACCCATGGGAACTTGGGCTTTACTGTTACCGCTTTTCAGGGTGACCTGGTACACATGGCTTTCCAGAATGTTGGTGCAAGACTCCATTTTGCATTTTGCTTCTGTAAAGCCAGAGACATGTTTGGTGCCGCCAGACTTTTTTTTTTTTAAAAAAGATTTATTTATGTATCATATATACAGTGTTTTGCCTGCATGTACACCAGATCTCACTATAGATGGTTGTGAGCCATCATGTGGTTGCTGGGAATTGAACTCAGAACCTTTGGAAGAGCAGGCAGCGCTCTTAACCTCTGAGCCATCCCTGGAGCCCGTTCCCCTGCTGCCTTTTTTTTTTTTTGCCAGACCAGCATGTGGTGGCCTCTGGGGACTCATTTCCCTGGGCACTTGCTTTGAGGAAGGCCCCAGTGACCTCAGCCCAGCGTTCTTCTTTTAGATGAATGTGGGTTTTCATAGTTGGGGCTTCTGTGTAGGTTCTGTACCTTCTCCATCCCCCAGTGCAGAGCTCAGGGGCTCAGCGCTGGAAGCCGCGGTCGGAGCCTCATCTGTGCCTGGGATCTTGCTTGTTGACATCTGTCTCCCTCACCGAACCTCAAGTGTTCTTTGCCCTGTTGTCTCGCTGTGGCTCTAACAGGGCGCAGGGCACAAGGAGCAGGAAGTCCCAATTTGAAGTTTCCGCGGAGCTGCTGTGCCTGTTACTTTTTTGTTTTTGTTTTGTTTTTTCTTTTCTTTTTTTTTTTTTGGTTTTTTGAGACAGTGTCTATCTGTGTATCCTTGACTGTCCTGGACTCACTTTGTAGACCAGGCTGGCCTCGAACTCACAGCGATCCGCCTGCCTCTGCCTCCCGAGTGCTGGGATTAAAGGCGTGCGCCACCACGCCCGGCTTGTTTTGTTTTTTCAAAACAGTTTCTTGTAGTGAGAATTCTGGAATTTTCATTTCTTTAAAAAAAAACACAGATACAACAATGTGTTTTCATTTTGTTCCCAGGTGTGGGGATGTGGGGCTGCTCTGGGCTGTCCCTAGCAGCTGACTGATTTGTTTCCTGCTCTAGTAGAGCTGTGGTTTTGCCAGCTGCAGATAGTTTCTGCGATTGTGGAAAGTTTGGAATTCTGGGAACTCCTCAGAGGGTTTAAAAATGCTAGAGCCCTGGAGAGGCCGGGTTGTGGTTGTTGGTCATTGGGGTATCAGCTGTGGTTTGTTAGCTGTGCTAAAAGAAGAAACAAGAAGAAAGAAATTGGATTCAAGGATCTATTTCTTTTCCCGCCTCTATCCTTTCTCTCCTGTCTAGTGATAAGGGAGCAGGGGAGGGGTGGGAGAAGAAGCCACAGGCAGTGTAACAAAGATGAGCTACAGTTTCTCTGTGTGTCCCTGGCTGTCCTGGAACTCACAGAGATCTACCTGCTTCTACCTTCTGACTGCTGGGATTAAAGGTGTGTGCCACTATGCCCATCCCTGTGTGTTACTTTTGAGTTCAGCTCCACTCTGGTGTTCAGGAGTCACAGGAAGCAGCTGGAATTTTTGCCAGAACCGTAGCCCGAGTGGCCTTAGGCCAGCCTTGTTCCCGCTAGGAAGCGCGTGACGTCGGCTGTGTGTACTTCTCTCTACACTCCGTCCATCAGTGGCCGTGTTTCTCTCTACACTCCGCCCATGAGTGGCCGTGTTTCTACACTCCGCCCATGAGTGGCCGTGCCTCTCTCTACACTCCGTCCATGGGTGGCTGTGCTTCTCTCTACACTCCGCCCATGAGTGGCTGTGCTTCTCTCTACACTCCGTCCATGGGTGGCTGTGCTTCTCTCTACACTCCGCCCATGAGTGGCTGTGCTTCTCTCTACACTCCGTCCATGGGTGGCTGTGTTTCTCTACACTCCGCCCATGAGTGGCCATGCTTCTCTCCACACTCCGCCCATGAGTGGCCGTGCTTCTCTACACTCCGCCCATGGGTGGTCGTGCTTCTCTCTACACTCCGCCCGTGAGTGGCCGTATTTCTCTCTACACTCCGCCCATGAGTGGCTATGCTTCTCTTTACACTCCGCCCATGAGTGGCCATGCTTCTCTCTACACTCCGCCCATGAGTGGCCATGAAGCTCTGCCTCTTAGAGCTTCTACCTCTTAGCTCCATGTTCTTCCATGGTCCTTCCAGACATTTGTGGGCCACATGGTCTGGTCTGTCCATGCATCGGCACCTCCTCTCAGCACCCGTTTTTTGTATTAGTCACTTATTGCTGTGACCAAACCTCTGGCCACAAACACCTTAAGGACGTCTGTTACTGGTTGTGATTTGAGAGTGCAGTCACCCTGGCGATGGAAACATGAGGTGGCTGGTGTCTCTCATCAACAAGGTGGTAGGTATGGGTGCTCAGCTGGCTGGGTTCCTCTTTTCAATTCATCCTGGATCCCACCAATGTGCAGTGTGGGCGCTCTTCATGTGAACCCTGGAACCGTCGTGTAAACATGGCTGACGTGTATCTCCTGGGGGTCGACAGTACAAATGAGACACACTGGGCCCCTTTGCAGTGCCCATCCTCAGCTGTGTCTTTAGGATAGCTCCAAGTCCATGTTGATAGTGGCAGCCAGTATCCTGGGCACGCGCTGCCCTCTGCGTCGAGGCTGTCTGGTACCTGTGTTCCTAGCTGGCTGCATATGCAGAGCAACACAGATGGGGGAGGCAGGTGCTCATAGTGTCAGGAAAGAACACCCCCGGCTAGTTGATGGGGCTGCTGGGGATTAGAGGCAGTAGGTGAGGTGTCATGGGGTCCTAGGGGTGCCTTCCCTGCCTCCTTGTGGCCTTCAGCTAGCTCAGCAGTGAGCATGCCCTCTGGTCCACACAGGTGCGCACCCGGTCGGTGGGCGAGTGTGTGGAGTATTATTACCTGTGGAAGAAGTCTGAGCGCTACGACTTCTTTGCCCAGCAGACACGGCTTGGCCGGAGGAAGTTCGTTTCCTCTGGAACCACGTATGTGCTCATGCTAGCCATCTGGCCAGGGTGGGTGTGCTGCAGCCCCCGTGGGGCTCTGCTTTCCTGCCTGCCTTCTCACAGCCCTCTTCCTACAGGGATGCTGAACAGGACCTGGATGGTCT
Source organism: Acomys percivali (assembly GCA_907169655.1). Lineage (NCBI taxonomy): Eukaryota > Metazoa > Chordata > Mammalia > Rodentia > Muridae > Acomys > Acomys percivali. The sequence goes on along the minus strand of OU015756.1, from coordinate 43,566,188 downwards.
CGACCCTGATGGCCCTGCCCGGCTGCGCTCTGACCAGGAGTCTGAGGCAGGAGTGCCTGTGGGTGAGTTCACATGTGGTGAGGCTGTGGGTGAGGATAGTTAGTTTTCCCTGTGAGCAGTGGGCCTGCATGGTCCTGCCCTCAGGTGCCAACCCTGTTTACCCTGTGACCGGGGGAGACAGAAGTGCACTCATGCAGGAAACATGAGTAAGTATTCTCCTCGGCCTAGGTCTGTTGGAGGAGGCCTCACGTCTTTGCGGCTCTCCCGTGTGTTGTGCTTGGCGTCCAGTGCTCGCCCTCCCCACAGAGCCCTGATGTTTTGTTTCTAAAGCTGTGGACCTGGCTGTGGGCGGCTGAGTCTCTGTTCACACTGCTCCTACTGTTCTCCCTTCAGAGCCTCTGAGTGTGGACATCACAGCTGGTGGACTTGACCAGCCTGGAGTGGGCTGCCCGTCCTCGGAGCCAGAAGTGTGTTTGTTCCAGCCGCTGGATGAGCCCCCTGCCATGCCCTCGCTCCAGCAGCCCAGCAGCCTGGCTGCCCCAGCTGAGCTCCCACCGGCTGCCCCCGCCCCCGAGCCAAGCAGCAGCCCCCGGCTGTCTGTGGACCTTGCCCTGTCCGAGGAGCTGCCTCTTTCGTCCAGCCCTGTGGATCTGAGCGAGGACACTGCAGAGCCCATGACTTCCGCACAGGTGGCCTTGTCAGTCACTGAATTTGGACTCATTGGCATCGGGGATGTGAATCCCTTCCTAACCGGCCACCCAGCATGCCCAGCCTCCACACTGCGCTCGGAGCCTCTGTCACAGTGAGTGCCGCTCTTGGTGCTTTCCCCGGGCTGCAGGACAGAGCAGGCTGGCAGCACTCAGGGCCACAGCTGCCTTCGTGGGCTGCGGTTGCCCTGTTCCACCTCCTCTATGGCTTCCTTAGTTTTCTCCTTGGCAATATTTTCTCATTATTCATGTCCACAGTGTTGCAAGTGGGTGCAGGCGCCAGGCCTCTCCCCGCTCTGCCTCAGTCTACCCTGCAGAAACAGAACTGTGTTTCTCATGGGGGCAGTGGTTGGGATGGGTGGAGCCTGGGTTACTTGGCCACTGACCTTTGCTTCTGGTTTCCCATAGGTGCAATGTGATGACCTGTTGATCCCTGGTTGCCTGTGGCATGTGTGCTCAGAATGGACATGGCAGCACTTCCAGGCCTGCCTGTCAGTCTTCCTGACCCCCTCCCGTGCAGGCCTGTGTGATGCCTTCTCTGCTTCAGAACGTGATGGGACTCAGTGAGGTGGCCAGGCCCACATAGACCCCAGACCTCAGCGCCCAGCACCGCCAGAGCCCCAGGCTGCCACCACGCCATGGCGTCAATCTGGTAGCTGGGCTCAAAGAGGGCCAGTCCCAACATGGAGCCAGCCACTGGCTCCTCAGCCAGCAGAGGCTGGCAGGCGGTGCTGCCTGGGGCTTTGGGCAGGACTCCTCCCGCACCAGCAGCCTCTGCCCGGGCACCCTCCATAGGCCAGCTCTCTACCCACCACAGCAGGGTTGTGGCCGCCAGCCTCTGCTCAGCGTGGGACCCTGGGGCACAGAGCCATATACCTCGCCCTGTGGCCACCCTTCTCGGCCCTTCGCCGTCTCCACTTCAGGAAAAGCCGCACTTTATATCCCAACTGCCTCCTGCCTGCACCCCTACCCTGCGCCATGGTGGGCCCTCAGCAGCCCGGGCGGGTGAGGAGCAGCTGGCCCGCTACCTTCCGGCCCCTCTCCTTGGGACACCTTGGGGCGCAGCTCTGGAAGCACCACCCTGCCACCCGCCTGTCCTGTGGGTCTCAGTTCCTTGGAGGCTCCTAGCAGGATGGCTGGGCCCATCTTGTCCTCGGCCTCCCCCATTTTATTTATGTTGGTGTTTACAATTCGGAGTGGGGTCCCTGGGCAGGCAGCTCCGCCCGGTGTTGGCAGAGCGGTGCTGTTTGAGCCTCTGCGGCTGGACTGGACCGTCCCTCGCCCCACCGAGGACACTGTGATGTGAGACTGCCTTTGCCCAGCGCTATTTTATTTATTAAACTTGATTTGAAGCCTGGGGTGTCTCATGCTGGATTGACAGGGCCTGGGGAGCCTAGCATGTCTTTGTCACCCCTTAAGGACTCTGGTCAAGAGTGACTGCACAGCAGAACACAGCTGAAGCTCAGGAGGGCGGTAGAGCACATAAGACCCCACAGCATAGGGCCCATGCAGCCTCGGGGTGTTTAGTCGGCTTTGCCTGGAGCCAGTGGCAGAGGGAGCATTGAGGGCAGAGAGCTCCGGGTTGTGGCAGAGGTGCCGTCGTGTCGAGGCTGGTGCCTGCTGGGGCAGGAAGTCGGGAAGGTACTCTGTGTGGCCACCATTGGAAACTTGTACCTAGCATCACTTTTTGGGAACTGCAGACAGGCTGGCAGGGACAGGTGACTGGGTAGTCCCCCATGAGGGGATTGGGGCCCAGACAGTGGGGCCCAAGGCAGAGTAAGGAAGGTGGTAAGTCTGGGAGCGATGAAGGGCAGCATGGAGTTGAGGGTCCCCGGCTGTGGGGCTGCTTCTCTTTTGGGTAGGTTGTTTTAGGGCAGCAGGTCTGTTCCCATCCACTCCTCTGTAAACCTGACACTGAGCTAACTGACCGTTTCTTATAGTCCACCCCCTCCACAGTCCTGAAGACTTTTGTTTTTTCTAAAGCTCTACATGTATCTGCTGTCTGTTTATTTTCTGAAGTTGTAACTTGTATTATTTTATGTGGTTCTTCTGTTTTCAGACAGGGTCTTCCTATGTAGCCTAAGATGCCTCAAATTCGAGACTAGGCTGGTCTGGAACTTGCCATGGAGTGGCCTGGGGCTGTGGGTCCTCCCACCCCCAGTGAATCTGCCATCGGGCTGCCTGGGGCTCTGGGTCCTCCAGCCCCCAGTGAACCTGCCATCGAGCTGCCTGGGGCTGTGGGTCCTCCAGCCCCCAGTGAACCTGCCATCGGGCTCCCTGGGGCTCTGGGTCCTCCGGCCCCCAGTGAACCTGCCATCGGGCTCCCTGGGGCTCTGGGTCCTCCGGCTCCCAGTGAACCTGCCATCGGGCTGCCTGGGGCTCTGGGTCTTCCTGTCCCCAGTGCTGTGAGTGAATCCCAAGGCCTTGACATGACAGATAGGTTCAGGTCTTCTACCATGGACATGTCTATTCTATCTGTTTTTTCTCTTTTAAATATAAATATATATATACATACACACACATACATATGTGCCAGAGAGTGCATGAGTGTCATGGGATGCCACAGGCCAGTTTGATAGAGTTGGTTTTCTTTTTCTATCCTATGGGTCCCGGGGACCAAACCCCGGTCATCAGTCTGACAGCATGCAAGCTGCTGAGCCATCTCTCTGGTCCTGTTTTAATTAAAAAAAAAAAAAAAAAAGCTTAGGTTGGCTCCAAATTTGCCATGTAGCCCAGGCTGGCCTTGAGTTTCTGGTAATCCCTCTATCTCAGTTTCCTGAGTCCTGTGATTATAGGCCTGAGCAACCATGCTCAACATACCTGTGTGTTTTAGACAAGCTGATTGCTGATTGAGGCGGTAGAAGGCTGTGCCCACTTTCCCAGCCCCTCAGTTCACTTCCTGCCAAGGCAGCTTTGCTTCCTGTCTCCCTGCTTCTGAGGGTGTGCGTAGTGGGTCTCGGGAGGCTGGTGGGAGTGGAGCACCGCTATTCCTGCGCTGCCTAGCTTGATTGACAGCTCTGTGGTCCTTCCTCGTGGAAGGTGTGCCTCTTTTTTGTCCTGACAAGAAGACTTTGGGTGAGATTTCTTGGGTCTTGTGGCCATCGTGAGGTATGGTTTTCTGTTTGAGGATGCAGGCACAGTTGAGAGCAGGAAGAGAGCCATTACCGTGTCCGTGGTGTGTTACCGTGTCCGTGGTGTAGTTCTGGGGAGCATGGGCCCATCCAGGGAACACTTGAAGGACAAGAAGGTTGGGAAGCCAGAGAGGTGGTAGGGAGGCTAGGAGGGTCCCGGGCTGCTACAGAAGTATATTGGGCTGAGGCGGGCTGGAGTCAGGAGGAGCCACCCCAAGTTCTGCATCATATCGACGGTGATTGCTGCACATGGCGTCAGCGTCCATGTCTCTGCTTTGTACTGAATACGTGGAGCAGAGCTGGCCTGGCGGGCCCCACTGTCTGCAGCTGGGCAGGTGCTGGGTCACCCTCATGACTTCAACGCTCTCAGCCTGTTCCTACCCGTCCTGCAGGGTGTCCCTACACAGACCTCAGGCTGGGAAATCTCTCAGGATGAGGTTTTCTCTATGATAAAGTGTGGGAGTCTGTGCTGGACTGAGCAAGTGGATGTTGGCTTGGGGGAACCTGGATGGGGCTTCTTGAGCCTTAATGGAGGGAGAAAGCCTCCCTGGGCTGGAGGGTCTGGGCCTGCCACTGCCCTGAGCCTTGGGCTCCCTGGCTTGGTCAGAGCTCTGAGGTGGGGTGGGGGGGTCCAAGGCCTGACCCAACTTGTCCAAAGTTCTCTTCACCTCTTCTCAATGGTTCTCAGCCTCCTGGTCTATAGCTCCTTGGTGGGGCCACAGGTTAGATGCAGGGAACTCAGGTTGCCTTGGCAGACAAGCTGTTTAACACCACGTGGTCTTCTGCACTGCTGAGGACTGTTTCCTTTGATAACGGCTTGCTGTCTGCTGGTCTTCAGACTCTCTGGATCTCCTCTCCAGGGCAGTGATGGAGGACTGTGGCATTGTCTGGACCCAGGCCTTGGGGCTGGCATGATGCATGACAGAACTGTTGACTTGAAGGGGAGGCACAGAGCCTCAGTGTAGATCTCCAGAGCTACATTTGAATGGGGGAGCCTCCAAACGGAGGTGAGCACTGAGGGTGAGACCACTCCTTGCTCTGACCATCAGAGACACGAATCATGTCAGGAGGGATGGACAATGACAACGGGGTCACCAAGGTGTCCCTACCTCAGGTTCCAGAGTGCTCAGCTCTTCATCTCTATCCTGGAGTCTCTGCCTTGGAGCCCGTCCTTGCCTGGCCCTTTGGCCCGTCTCTTTTCCTTTAAGTACAGGGGAAGGGTTGTGTAGGGATCTAAGCTAATACTCACACAACAGGTGTCCTCCTGTGTGAGAGCTGTGTAAACCATTCCACTACCCATGGCTGCTGTGTGTGAAAGCTATGTATACCATCCCATTACCCATGGCTGCTGTGTGTGAGCTGTGTGCACCATCCCACTACCCACGGCTGTTGCGTGTGAAAGCTGTGTATACCATCCCACTACCCACGGCTGCTGCATGTGAGTGCTGTGTACACCATCCCACTACCCACGGTTGCTAGTACACTTGTGTCCTGCTCAGCCATCCCCACTTCCCTGCACTGGGGTAGTGTGTGCACTGTCCAGCCTCTGCCTCCCAGGCTCATTCAGGAGGGCAGCTAAACAGCGGGCAGATAGATGCCCAGCCTGGGTCTTGCAGCTGACGGGCATGGGGTGAGAGCTCACCGTAGTCAGGAGGCCAGTTGTGCAGTGTGTTGGGTCCTCCAGGCTGCCCTCTGCTTGCAAGGTGCTTCCTGGTGACAACGACCCTATTTCAAATTGCCATTTCCCAATGGCCATAGGTGGCAGCATCTGTCTGCAGGATGTACCCAGATTTCCTGCCTTGGACTGCACCTTGCCTGCATCAGATCCATGTGCGAGCCTGACCCTGACTCTGGGGATTGGGGCACTGAGAAATGGAGAGCCAAGGCTGTGTGTGGTGTCTTATGTGTGCACATCCCTCTGCCCACGTCCTGGATCCTTGTCTGCAGCATCCCTTCTGAGGCACTGATGCCTCAATACCAGGAGTCCCCAGGGCCACAGCTAGCTCCGGGCCAGCAGTGCTCCATGGGAATAGGAAGTCAACAAGACAGGACTGGTCAAGGCTCCCTGAGGCAGGAGAGGTGGCTTAGGCCAACGTGCTCTGCTGGGAGAATTCCGTCAGTGCAGTTCCTCACTGTGTGGCCACGCCAGTAACAGATTAGGGGCCATGACCCCAATCCTAACCCTAATCCTCATTTTTGCCACCTCCATAAGGTTTTAATGCTAATATACCCAAGGATTTTTAATGACTGACCCAAATCCCCCCAAGAGGGGAAGGATGGGAGAGATTCCATGCAGGCTTGTCTCCTCCACAGCCTCCTGTTTACCCAGGCTTGCCCTCCTCCAATCCCATCTCTCCTCCTCTTCGCCCCCTTTAGCCTCACCCTCCTCCAGCCTCACTTTCTCCATCTCCATCCTCACCATCCTCACCTGCTTTCAGCCTCATCCAGCCTCTAGCCTATTCCCCTCCCACCTACCCCCTCCACCTTCCTCCTTCCTCCCGCTCCCCCTCCTCCCATTCCTCCTCCTCTCACCCTCCTCCTGCCCCCTCCTCCTGCTCCCCCTCCTCCCGCTCCCCCTCCTTCAGCCATATCCCTCCTCTCACCCTCCTCCTGCTCCTCCTCCTCCAGCCACATCCCTCCTCCTGCCCCCTCCTCCCACTCCCCTCCTCCAGCCACCTCCCTCCTCTCACCCTCCTCCCCCTCCCCCCCCCCCCCCCCCCCCTCCTCCCGCTCCCCCTCCTCCAGTCTTTCTCTCTGGCAGCTGCATCCTCCTCCTACCCTCTGTCCTCCTGCTCCCCCTCCTCAGGAGCCTCCCTGCCCCATCTCTCTCCCTTTGCTCAGTGCCCTATTTTCCTTCATCACCCTCTTTTTCTTGGCTCTCCTTTCTGCACACAGTAGGCACTCAGTAAGGGACCCAACATATTGATTACACAATTGCCAGTGCTGCCCTGACCCGCTAAGACTTTCCTATGCTTAGGTCCCAGGAAACAGGTTAATTGCGGGGGAGAGCAGTAAGGATGCCACTGTATGTTCTGGCATGCCACACACATGTAGGATAACCCTGACACCCCTGAGTCCACATGTTCTAGACATGAATGGATGGCTGGATAGTGTGTGTTTGTGTGTGTGTGCACGCACACACGCAAGTGTATACTGGAGCTGAGAGCCTCTCTTCAGGGTGCCCTCAGATAGAGTTCTGTCACCAGAGGCCAGCCTGCCGCGTAGGTGTGGGGTGGACGTGGGAGATGGACACAGACGAAGACCTGAAGCCAGGCTTCTGAACTGGCTTCGTCTAGCCCTGTATGCAGGGCAGGTTGCTGTATACTGAAAGTGCTGCCTGCCCACTTTATAGGCCATTTCTAGGGTGCATGGGCCCTTGTGCGCTCTTCCCTCCCAGCACCAAAGCCCAGGCGCCTGGCTTCTCTCAGCACCTCTCAGGACAGCTCTGCCCCAATCCACATGCTGCAGGAGCAAGCCAGGGCAAGTCTTTCGGACCTTCGGCCAGGAGCTGTTGCTTTTCTGACCTCCTGTACTCTCAAATCTCAAACATCTTGAACTCAACCCTGTGGTAGAAGAAGGACCGATGCCACATGGCCATGAGTGTCCTCGGTGCAGCCTCAAGGAGCTGTGACCTCTGAAATTGAGGGTTCCCTTCCAGGTGTGAGTGGCCGCTGCACTTTTAGTGAGTCACAGCCCAAAGGATAGAGTGGGGCTGTTGGGATCCTGACTCTGGCCTTTCTATATGCCATTGACTTCCAAGATCAGGGTAGGCTGGGCCCCGATTATGTGGGTCAGCCTTGGAACTCTGCGGTGCTGTTCTCTAGAGTGGACACAGCCTGTGCTAAGGGGCACGATCCTTCCCACCACGACATGTCAAGGATCCTTCCAGCCTGCCAGGGACTGCAAGAGGGAAGTTGCGTCTCCCCATGCTAACATACTTATTGATTTCAGAGGCGTCAGGGTGTCCAGCACTGGAGCCCTCCCCGGGAAAGGCTGAAGGGATCACCTCAGGAGTGTGAACTCCGTGCTGCCCAGGAGGCTGTCTTTGGCTTGCCCTCCCAGTACCTCTGCATTACAACGGCAGAACCCCGCCCAAGGGTTGGGGACACTTGGATGACCTCCAGCCTAGAGATTTGGTGGCCCCTCCCAGCCAGAAGACAACTTTCCAGCTGGAAGACCCCACTCAAGCTTTGCGGCACTTCGGAGCCATGTTCTCAGCCCTGAGGTTCCGAGATCCTAGCTTGGAGGAGACCCCTCCCCGCTAAGACTTTACTTTATCCCAAGACCCCTCCCAGCACCGAAGCCCCCGCCCCTCCACACCCGGGTCAAGGTGGCAAACACACCCCTTAAGGGACTCCTCCCTCTCCTGCCCTCCCGCCTCCGCACTTTCTCTCCATGCCACGCCCTTCCCTGGCCCCGCCTCTGCCTCGCCCGGGCCCTTTCGTCAGGCCCAGCCCTTTCCCTGGGCCGGGCACTGCCATGGCCATGTGATCGTGGGGCTGTCGGGACGCGCCGGGACAGCTGGGACAAACGGGGGTCGCGGGCGTCCCTGGGCGGGGGCGACATGGAGCGGAGGTGGGTCTTCGTGCTGCTGGACGTGCTGTGCTTGTTGGTCGGTAAGAGCCTGGGGACCTTGGTGCGGGGACTCTCTCCCAGGTTCACGCTCCCACCGTCCGTTCCTCTGGCTAGTTTGCGTTCGGGATGCGGACGACGGTGACCTGTGCTCCCCACTTCCTTGTGCGCTCCCTGCTAGTCCTCCTGGGCTCCTGGCGGGATCCGGGCTGCCTGTCTACCTGTGGCTGCTCCCGGGTTGGGGGTCCTGGCAGCAGGAAGTCGCTCGAGTGCCGCGGGGCGACGTGACTCACACCGGCGGGGCTGTACCAGGACCCTGAAGGCCAGTGACCGGTGGCCAAGGTCCAGCACGGTGCCCCCGGGTGGCGGGGACGGCTAGGCTCGCACAGACAAACCTGCCAGTCCGGTTCGGGCCGCGGGGAGGAGCATCCCGAACCCCCCAGGCTCGAACAAAGGCCAAGTGTTTGTTGGGGCCCAGGGGACAGTGGCTGGATTCTACCCCGAAGGCGGTGACCCGGTGTCTCCGTCCTCCCCTTTTCTGCATCTCCCTCTCGCTTCCTTATCCCGGAAGGATACTCCATTTAGCTACGCAGGTTGGCAGGGAGAGTCTCCGTGGGACAAACCCCCAGCCGTGGGCACCCCCTTTTTAAGTGTCTGGGTTTATTGAACCATTCTGTTGCTCTGACTGTATGCCAGGCACTACAGGACTTGGAAAACAGTTTACATTTTTTCCCCTGGGCCAGTCCTGTGTCCCCAGAGCTGGAGCTACCTGGGGGAGTCACAGCAGCAGGAGGAGGCCAGTGTGTAGCCTGACGGTCTCCTTAGTCTGAGCACTGAACACTGGAGTCCACACTGATTTGGGAGGTGATTGGGAAGTCACGGGAACCTGAATGAAGGAGGTCTTTGCTTGTTGCTTGGAACAACGTCCTCTACAAATACCTACTGAAGGTGGACACATCTGGGAGCCAGAGTCCTGGCCATACAGCTGCGTCGTCCAGACCTTGCAAGGGGCCCCTGTGGCTGTGGTCTGCCTGGGATGCCCACTCCGTGGACTCACTAACAGTTTGTCACGTGTCACTGTGTTGGTATCATCCTCCAATCCTCTGACTTTACCTTCTCCTATGAATAAAATATGGGCTCCCTCTGACCTCTCACATGTCCTCCTCTGACCTCACCTCCTCTGTTCCCCTCTCTGACCCTCTCCTCTCAACACCCTCCATTCCCTCTTCTCTTTCCCTCTTTGCTCTCCCCTTCTCCCCTTGCCCCTCCTCTGCCCTCCTCTCCCCTGCTTTCTGGCCAGCTCACCTTCTCTGACCACTGGTTTTGAAGCTGTCCCTCTACTTCTTAGCCCCACTTCTCAGCTTTGTGGTGTTAGCATCTTCCTTCATCAAGCCCCCTGTGGGCTCAGCCCATGTCACGGACTGTCTTCTGGGCCCCTTGCATGTTCCCTCTGCATCTTGAGGGGAGGCGCCTCTCCTGTTCTAACCTTCGGGACCTGAAGGCCACACCCTCCATGCCCAGCCCAGCTTCTGTGCTCAAGGGCAAAGGGCACTTGCCCAGGTTTGCCTCTGTGTCCCTGTGCCTGGGGAACAGGGAGGCTGCCCACTGTGCTGTCCTGGAGACTGGCTCCACCCCCCTTCGCCCCCCACTCCCAGCCACCTTTGGGTGGAGGCTGCGGTGGCAGCTCTGGTCACACCCTCATTGCCAGGTCATTTCTAAGAGTGTCTATGTCTGGGCTTTGGTCAGTTGAAACTTCCTGCATCGAGGGCTGGGCTCATCTTGTCCAGTGGATAGCTGGCACTGGCTCAGAACTATGAATGAAAGTACATAAAGAAGCAGAGACTCAAAGGATGGGCCCTCTGCCTGTGCCCTGACTGTGAGCTACACAGCCTCACGGCCCTATAGTCTCACATTGTGTTGCTGGATGGTCTGACTGCCCACACAGTGAGCAGTCTCCGGGGCTCCACCCCCAGCACAGCAGGGCCCTTGGTGTGCCCAAACAGTCAACTGTAGCTAAGTCGACCACGTGGTTCCTACAGGGTACAGAAACCATGAAGTACAACAGTCACTCCAAGGCTGGCTCATCAGGAGGGGCCTGGAGTGAGATGGGAGAGTGTGTGTGTGTGTGTGTGTGTGTGTGTGTGTGTGTGTGTGTGTGTACAAAGGCTGAGTCAGCGGCTAGGGAGGCCTGGCGTGAGGCCAGGGTAGAGCTGTGGAGTAGTTTCCAGTGGGGTCAAGGCAGAGTGGCTGAGATACCAGTGCAGGTGACTTGAGAGTAGGGATTTGCCGTGTGGAGAACCATGTGCCTCCCTTGTTTCCCATAGCCTCTCTGCCCTTCGTCATCCTGACCCTGGTGAACTCACCTTACAAGCGAGGGTTCTACTGCGGAGATGACTCTATCCGGTACCCCTACCGTCCAGACACGATCACCCACGGACTCATGGCCGGGGTCATCATCACAGCCACCGTCATCCTTGTAAGGCAGAAAAGTGCTTGGGTGGGGGCTGGGTCGGCCCCGCTCTGAGTTGGGCAGGGCCTAGCTCCCCAGCCGGATGGGCACAGTGGGAACTGTGTCTGCCTAGTGCTCTGCTGCTGTTCAATTGGCAGGTCTCATCGGGGGAGGCCTACCTGGTGTACACAGACCGTCTCTACTCACGCTCTGACTTCAACAACTACGTGGCTGCCATCTACAAGGTGCTGGGGACCTTCCTGTTTGGGGCCGCTGTGAGCCAGTCTCTGACTGATCTGGCCAAGTACATGATCGGCCGTCTTCGACCCAGCTTCTTGGCCGTCTGTGACCCTGACTGGAGCCGGGTCAACTGCTCTGACTACGTGCAGCTGGAAGTGTGCAGGGGCAGCCCTGCCAATGTCACTGAGGCTAGGTGAGTGCTGGGCTGCTGCTCAGGCAAGGCTCTGAGGGACAGATGGAGAAAGCCTGTCAGCAGAGGCAGGCAGACGGGTGGGCCATGGGTCTCCCTCTGTGTCTTTGGCAGGGCAGATGTGCAAGTGGGCATTCTCAGGGTTCATGTGACTGGGGAGGTAGCGTCCAGCCCTGTAGGGTCAGGGGGTGACTGCCTCCTGTGCCTTGAGGCATGTAGTGAGGGATCTACAGTGACTGAGTGAGCTGTTGCTGCTCTAAGGTCCTCTCTCGGTGAGCTTGTTTGCTTTTCGTGCAGTTTCTCTTCATGGCGTCCTGAAGGCTCAATTTTCTTAACCAATATATTTTATTAACAACTTAGTCACCAAGCATATGTCCCTTATAACCCGACTAACCAAAACAATAGGAAATGAGGATTAATGGACACAATAACAGAGCCGTAAGGATATCAGTTCCGAGGAACAATTCTCCTGGCACAATGTACAGCATTTCTTCTGCTGGAACCTAGAGTAACCAGAACCCAGAACCTCAGCAGGAGCCGGAGCCCCAAAGCCTTCCCTCAAGCGGTTCTCTCTAGGAGCGTCTCGAAGTGCAGTGATCAACAGCCAAAACTATCCCAAGTCTCCAAAAAGCCCCACCCCCAGTTCTGGGCTCATTTATATATCTCCTCCCAGAGTCTGTTCATGGGATTTTTTCAGCTGGCAACACAATTGAGCTCCTGCATGAGGTGGTTGCTCTTCTAGTGGATTAACCTCACCTGTTCTCTCATGAGACCGTTCTGATCCCGCACTTGGGATCCTAAAAAACAGGTTTCTCTCTCCTTCAGCATCCCACTCTTCTGAGCTCTGCTGTGCGTCCGTGGTGTGGTCTCACTCTGTTGTCTCCCGAGTCTCTCTGATCAGCCATCAGAGGTCTTCCAGTGCTTTTCCCCTTTGAATATTATTGCTGCTTTCACATCTGTTACGTGTTTTCAGATCTTTCAGAGAGGATCTCAGCATGTAGCCCAGAAGGACCTCAAACTCCTCATCTTTCTGCCTCGGTCTCCTGAGTGCTGGGGCGACAGGTTTGTGCTGCCGTGACTGCCTTAGGATGACTTGGCTTCTGTCCCTCCATTCTGCCCTCATGGATGGTCTCATGTCTGGATGTTTCAAGTCACTGGTCGCAGTGTCCTATGCTTGGTGCTTGTGCCCTCTCATGGACTACTTCATGTGTGTGTATGTATGTGTTTGTGTGTCCACATATGTGTGTGGGCCAGTACTCAGTCAATGGCAAGTGTCTTCTTTGTGCACACCTTTAATCCCAGCACTCAGGAGGCAGAGGCAGATAGATCTTCATGAGTTCGAGGCCAGCCTGGTCTACAAAGCGAGTCCAGGACAGCCAGGGCTATCATACAGAGAAACCCTGTCTCAAAAAGCCTCCCCCCCTTAAAACATGTGTATGTGTGTTGTATGTATGTATGTATATATGTATGTATGTATGTATGTATGTATGTATGCATGTACACCAGCTTCCTGTGAGAATCCATGGAAGTCAGAAGAGGGCGTCAGATCTTCTTGAACAGTTGTCAGCTGCTATGTGGGTCTTGGGAACTGAACCCGGATCCTCTGCAAGGGCACTAAGTGCCCTTAGCCCCAGAACCACCTCTCTAGTCCCTCTGGACATTGTATTTTGACACAACGTCCCTCACTGACCCTGGAGTTACTACAGTTCTGCTAGAATGGCCGACGGGCTCCACCTGCCACCGCGGCCCTGTGGTCACACACTTGCACCAACACCTCTTTTTACACGCTGATTAGGGATGCAGTGCAGGTCATCATGCTTGCACATGCTTGCACACAGCAGGCATGTCACTCACTGACCATCTCCCCAGCTCCTTAGCCACACTATGTGTGTGCTTGTATGTTTACTCTCTGTGCCTTCTATATATTTTTTTTTCCTTGCAAAACTGGTTTTTGTCTGTTTGTTTGTTTGTGGCCATACTGAAGATCAAACCCACAGAGAATGGGCAGTGTGTGCTCTCTGTTTAGCAGCTTCCCTGAGGGAACGGTAGACCGCCATATTGTTCTGAGGGCCGGCTGTCAGCAGAGTGGTTGGCAGGAGTGGATGTACGTTTTTTGTCTTCGGGGTGATGGGGTGGAGCTGGGGGCTCTGCCTTAGCATTATTTTGTCTTCCAAGATTGTGGAGTGGCTCTGGGGGCATATTGGGGGGTGCCTGGCTTCCCTGAGGCCTTGGCTGCTGTTCGAGTGCCAGGGTGGCAGTGACTAATATCTTTGTAAGATGAAGTGCTGCTTAGCATCCCGACCCCCACCTGTCATGGCAGTGTTGGGTAACTGACAATGTGGACCTATTGGCCATGGCTGCTCCAGGAGCTCCTGGCAAAGGTTGGAGTTTGTGAACTGAGAGTGAGGAGGTGAGCTGGTTTCCCCAGGGCCTCCCGACGGACTGTCTGGTGTGCAAGCCTTCCCTCAGGTTAAATTTTTTTTGGTAGGTCTAGGTCTAGAGAGATGGCTTAGAGGTTAGGACCGCTGCCTGCTCTTCCAGAGGATCTGGGTTATACTCTTAGAACCCACAAGGCAGCCCACAGCCATTTGTAACTTCAGTTCCAGGGGATCTGATGCCCTCTTCTGGCATCTTCAGGCATTGCGCATGTGGTACAAAGACAGACATAAGCCCAAAACACCCACACATAAAATAAAAACAAATACGCCGGCTGCGGTGGCACACATCTGTAATCCCAACACTCAGGGAGGCAGAGGCAGGCAGACCTCTGTGAATTTGAGGCTAGCCTGGTCCACAGAGTGAGTCCAGGACTACATAGAGAAACCCTGTCTTGAAAAACAAAACAAAACCCAAAACACAAATGCTGACCGGCTGTTCCCCTCCTCTCCTCCCCCCTCCCCACATCTCTGCCCCCCCTCCCCTGCAGGCTGTCCTTCTACTCCGGACACTCTTCCTTTGGCATGTACTGTATGTTGTTCCTGGCGGTGAGTGTTCGCCTTCTTCCCCGGGATCCTCATGGGGATCCCTCCCTTCCCTGGGCCTTGGTCTTCCTCACTGCACAAAGGGGGTATGTGGAGGAGGCATTAGGGGTGTGTGTGGTAGTGGGGGGCTTGTGACTTTTGCCCTGGCCTGGGCAGCTGATGCAGGCTGATGCCCCGACAGCTGTATGTGCAGGCCCGGCTCTGCTGGAAGTGGGCACGGCTGCTGAGGCCCACTGTTCAGTTCTTCTTGGTGGCCTTTGCAATCTATGTGGGCTATACCCGTGTGTCTGACCACAAGCACCACTGGAGTGACGTCCTCGTCGGCCTCCTGCAGGGAGCCCTGGTGGCCTGCCTTACGGTGAGCCCTGTTTGCCTGTCCTACAGTATCTGCACTGCCTGACCCCTCCGCATGCTGGTCTGCCCCTCACCGTTGGCCCCACCCACCTACTTTACACCTCTCCCCCATCTCTCTCTAGGGCTCCCCTCCGGGTGCCTTACTTACCTCCTTTCCCTCCCTCAGGTCCGCTATGTTTCAGACTTCTTCAAATCCCGGCAGCCCCATCCCTGCCAGGAGGATGAGGTGCCTGAGCGCAAGCCCAGTCTGTCACTGACGCTGACCCTCGGTGACCGACCCTAGCTGCTGTGAGGACCCCATCTCTTCCTGCTTTGGAAGCCAGGAAGCCTCCTGTGGGGCGGGTCGTGCACTGGCCGCTTGGCCCTGATCAGGCACTACTGGCTTTGGAGCTGCCCCAGGGTCCCAGCTGGTGGCTGTGGAGTGCGCCTGGCTGGCCCTGAGTGTGGGGCACGGCCCGTCCCCATCGCTCCTCCTCGAGTGTCCCATGACCTCAAAAGATGCGGCCCTGCTCTGAGGGCTGTCTTCCGTAACCGAGGGGTTTTTGAGGAGGGCTATCCCTGCACGGCCCCAGGATTGGATGGGTCCGAGACTGTTCACGAAGCCTGCACCCTCCTTGATGGCCCTGAGGGGAAGGAACACTTCGCTTGCCTGGGTGGGACACTTGGCTTTAGCCTTGGGCGGGGAGCACAGATGTGAAGAGGACTGCCAACCCTTGGGCTGCCCAGGAGCCTGGGTTGCCTAAAAGGTGCTACTTGGCTTTTGGTCTGATGTTCTCAAGCATTGGTTGGGAAGATTCCTGCTTTAAGCCCCTCCTTCAAGCCTGATGTCCAGCCCTGCCCCCACCCTGCCCACAGGGGCCAAATACGTAGCCAGGCTTTGGGACTGCGTCCAGTTACTACTGTTCATGGGACGGTGAGTTATAAACTTGTACCAGATGCTTCTGCCTTGCGTGTTGATTTTTAAGCCTCTGAGTAAGATAGATGACGCTGCCACACCCACCTTGCTCCCCAGTGCGCTGTGTTGGACTTGTCAGTCTTAGCAGAGCCTTGGAGGACAGACACCCGGCCTGGGTATCTTGTATGGAGGCCAGACAGAGGCCTCATAGCCACCGCGTCCTTCCTCCAGGTTGGTGGAGCCTTACCTTAGGTACATGTGAGAACACAGACACTTCATGTCTGAGGATGTTCTCAGGGTGCCTGGCCAGTCTCCCAGGGGCAGCAGGAGTGGTGACACTATATTACTATATCCTAGAATAAGTCGTGTGTCTCTCTGGAAATGGGCAGTCTCTTTATGTACTCTTCAGGGTCTTGGAGCATGGGGGGGGGGACGATGGTCAGAAGACCCCACCCCCACTCCCAACTCAGGATTGGGTCCTGGATGCCACTGGCAGACACTGAACGCCCTAGCAGCCCAATGGAGTTCATGCCAACCCGGAGAGCATGCTGGGTAGGTAACATGGCCACTGACACAGTCTGCATCTTCATGGGGATGGAGACGGGGAGCGCATCCTGGTTGCGTGACTACCTGCCAGCATCCTCCAGCCAATATCCTGTATAGCAGGACCCCACAGGGACCAGCTGTTAGAGGCAGAAGGTCCAGGTGAGACGGTGTGCTCATGTCCCGAGCACAGTGAGCTTCCGCCTGTGTAGAGCTCTAGTTGAGCCTCCCCCGGGCACCCATGTCTGCCTGTTAGACATAGTGCTTGGTGCTGGCCAGGAACTCAGTTTAGCGAGCACGGAGACGGTGGGTGTGGGGCACACCTGCGACAGCAGCACCAGGGGAGGCTGAGGTGGGAGGATGGTGAGTGTGACACCAGCCTGGGCTGGAGTGACTCTTCCATGCGTGTCTGTGACTGTTCATTGGTGTGTATGCATGTGGAAGTCAGAGGGCTACCAAAGGAGTCCATTCTTAGATGCTTTCTTTAACCCCCCTCACCCCAACAATGTCTCTCACTGGCCTGGAACTTCACCAAATAGGCCAATGTAGGTGTCTGTGGACGTCACACTTCTCAGTGGCTCTCACTGAGTGGATTCTCCAAGGAACACATGCCAGGCATCCTGCATATCATTTATTTATATTGTGATTTATAACAGTAGAAAAATTACAGTTACTAAGCAGCAACAAAATAATGTGGCTAGAGTGCATGACAACCCATGACTGCCTGGAAGTCCATTTTCAATGGTATCTGATGCCCCTTCTGGCCACTGTGAGTACTGCACACATGTGCACATACCTCCCTGTCAACCCCACACACTTAAAAGAAAATACCATCTTTTCTTTTTTCCTTTCATTGAAAACATTTTTTCCTCACAATATGTCTTGACCACATCCCCTTCCCTCCTAGTGTCTCCCCACATCTTCTCCTGTCCGGACTCACCCCTTTTCTGTCTCTTATTAGAAAAGAACAGGCTTCTAATGGATAATAATAAAATAAAATACCAAAAAAAAAAAAAAAACCCTAACATGTCAGAGGTGGAAAGGTCAAATAGAAGGAAAAGAGCCAAAGAGAAGGCACAATCTTCAGAGACCCACACATTTGCACACGCGTAGATCCCATAAGAACACCGATCTGGAAGACACAGACCTGGTACAGAGCCCTGCAGGGTTTCTATTGCTGCTAAGAAACAGCAAGAGCAAGTTGAGGAGGGAAGGGTTTATTTGGTTTACACTTCCACATCACTGTTCATCACTGAAGGAAGTCAGGACAGGAACTCAAGCAGGGCAGGAACTTGGAGGCAGGAGCTGATGCAGAGGCCATGGAGGGTGATGCTTACTGGTTTGCTCATCATGGCTTACTCAGCCTGCTTGTAGAACCCAGGACCACCAGCCCAGGATTGACACCACCACAGTGGACTGGGCCCTCCTCTGTCAATCACTAATTAAGAATGTGCCCTACAGGCTTGCCTACTGCCTGATCTTATAGAGGCATTTTCTCAACCGAGCCTCCTCCTCTCAGATGACCCTGGTCTGCGTTAAGTTGACATGAGACTAGCCATCCCAATTGTGTTCTGTTCAGGAAGTTGTGTCCTGTGCTGAGGAGTTCAAGGTTATCCCTTACTTTCTCTTTGATTGGGTTCAGTGTGTCTGGGCTTGTGTTGAGGTCTTTGATCCATTTGGACTTGGGTTTTGTGCAGGGTGATAAGTTGAGATCTATCTGCATTCTACATGTAGTCATCCGGTTGGACCAGCACCATTTTTGAAGATGCTGTCTTTTTTTTTTTTTTTTTTTTTTTAAGCTTCTTTATCAGGTGTTCACAGATGTGTGATTTAGTTAGATTCCATTGATCATGTATTTTTCTTTTTTATTACTATACAACTGTGGTACAACTTGAAATTGGGATGGTGACACCTCCAGCAATTCTTTTATTGTTCAGGATTGTTTTAGATATCCTGGCTTTTGTTTGTTTATTTTCTCCAGATGATGTTAAGAATTGTCCTTTCAAGCTTTGCAAAGTACTGTGTTGAGGCTCCCTGCAGGGATGTGGCTGATGGACAGCTCTGCCTTCATGTAGGTCCTCTCTTGAGGAGAGCAGGGCTCTCTCTGGCATGGACTCTCTTGCTGGCTTTTTGATTACTTCCCCCTGGTGGGACTGCCTTGCCAGGCCAAAGTGGGGGAGGGATGTTTGATCCTGGCTTGACTTGATGTGCTGGGGTGGGTGGTTTGGGAGAGGGGAGTGAGACTAAGAGGTGAGAAGGGATATGGCTGCCACTGGCATGTGAAGTGAGTTTAAAAAAAGAATTTTGTTGTAATTTTGATGGAATTACATTGAACCTGTAGATTACTTTTGGTAAGATGGCTGTTTTTACTATGTTAATACTACCGGTAATGAGCACGGGAGATCTTTCCATCTTCTGATATTTAATTTAATTTCTTTCTTTAAACACTTGATGTTATTGTCATTCAAGTCTTTTACTTACTTGGTTAGAGTTACCACAAGATATTTTGTATTATTTATGGCTATTGTGAAGGGTGTTGTTTCCCTGATTTCTTTCTTAGTCTGTTTGTCAGTTGCATGTAGGAAGGCTACTGATTTCTTTCTTTCATTCCTTTCTCTCTCTCTCTCTCTCTCTCTCTCTCTCTCTCTCTCTCTCTCTCTCT
>OU015756.1:43532957-43547454 GCA_907169655.1 Acomys percivali | reverse complement strand
TCTCTCTCTCTCTCTCTCTCTCTCTCTCTCTCTCTCTCTCTCTCTCTTTCTCTCTCTCTCTCTTTCTCTGAGTTAATTTTGTATCCAGGTACTTTTCTGTAACTGTTTTATCAGCTGTAGGAGTTCTCTCGTGGAATTTTTAAAGTAACTTATGTAGCTATCATATCATATGCAAATGAAGATACTTTGATTTTTCCTTTCCAATTTGTATCCCCTTGATCTCCTTCAGTTGTCTTATTGCTCTAGCTAGGGCTTCAAGTACTATAATGAATAGGTGTGGAGAAAGTGGACAACCTTGTTCTGTTTCTGATTTTAGTGGAATTGCTTTGAGTTTCTCTCCATTTAATTTGATGTTGGCTATCGGCTTGCTGTCAATTGCCTTCCTTTATTATGTTTAGGTATATCCTATCTATCTTTGATCTCTCCAGGTCTTTTATTATGAAGGAATGTTGGATTTTGTCAGAGGTCTTTTCTGCATCTAATGAAATGATCAGGTGTGGGATGGAGCAATGGCTCAGCCATTAAGGCTAGGCTCACAACCAAAAGTGAAACGATCATGCATTTTTTCCCTTTCAGCTTGTTTATATGGTAGATTACATTTATTGGTTTTTTTAAAAAAAAAAATTGAACCATCCATATATCTCTGGGATGAAGCTTACTTGATGATGGTGGATGATCTTTTTGATATATTATTGGATTCATTTCACAAGTATTTTATTGATTATTTTTGTTCATAAAGAAAATTGGTCTATAATTCTCTTTCTTTGTTGGGTGTAGCCGGCATTTGCTACATTGTGAGTTCCTCTTCCTCCTGCTCTTTACCATGCATCTCCCCCTTTCTTTCAACCCCCTAACACGAGGTAGGAGAGAAACAAGATTAGAGAGGAAAAGAGGTGTCTTATCATTAGACTACTTCCTGCTGAATAGGGGTATCGAGTTCCTTGGGTGCAAGTGTCATCTTTGCTGTCAGGATATCTAATATCTCCTTCTTGTTTCTTCTTTGTACATGACTACTTAATAAACCATGACCAACAGCAGCCAACCAACAGCCAGCAGCCCCACCACCCTCTCAGGGTCCTAGCATTTATATACCCTCTGAAATGTTTCCAGAATTTCAAATGTCACACAATTGCAGAAACCATCTGCAGCTGACAAAACCATGCCCCTGCCAGAGCATGAGGTAAGTCATAGTCACCTGTTGTGAAGTAGCCCCTTATCCTACACCAGGGATCAAAATGAAAACATGTTCCCATAATATTTATGTGTGTGTGTTTTTTTTAAAGAAACCAAAATTATAAAATTCTCACTACATTCCCCCTTTTCTGTTTAAACATTTATTATGCTGTATGCAGTGGGAAATTATAAACAGAGACATTGTCAATGAAATAAACACTTTTTGGATCAGTGGCCAAGGTTTTCAGGAGACCTCTCTTGCTCAATTCTAATCTCTAACAGTTTTGTTGATATGCACAGTTTTCATTTCCTTTGGAAATAAAAACAAACCTCTGTCCCCAATGCAAAACTTTCATGGATTTTCATTTTGATGTCAACACATCTTTATAGTATATAGACTGATTAAATTCCATAGTTTTTTCTATAACCTTGGTACTCACGGCTGCTCTTGTCTGTAATGGCCCCAAATTATTGCTGCAGGGTCCTGAGTCAGGGCCTCCAAGGCCATTTTCTGATAGTATGAAATTGCCTTGGATATATCTCTTGAACCTACACTAGTTGGTCTTTTAGGTTTTTCAGTTTGGTGGAGCACAGATTTTTAAAACATGTCCTTATTATTCTCTGGACTTCCTTGGTGTTTTTTGTAGTGACCTCCTTTTCATCTCTGATTTAGTTAATTTGGGCCTTCTCTCAGTGTTTTTCACTTAGTTTGGATAACGGTTTATTGATCTTGTTGATTTTCTTCAAAGAACCAACTTTTTGCCTCATAGATTCTTTGTATTGTTCTCTTTGTTTCTAGTTTATTGCTTTCAGCACTGAATTTGATTATTTCTTTCCATTTACTCCTCTTGGGTGTGTTTACTTCTTTTTCTCTAGAGCTTTCAGGTGTGCTGTTAAGTTGCTGGTATGAGATATCTTGATGATTAAAAAAAATGTGTACTCTTAGTGCCATGATCTTGCCTGAGCACTACTTTCATTGTATCCCATAAGTTTGGATAGGCTGTGTATTCATTTTCATTGAATTCTAGAAAGTCCTTAATTTCTTTCTTATTTCTGTCTTGACCTATCTTTCATTTAATAGATAGTTGTTCAGTTTCCACGAATTTGTAAGCTTTCTGTTGTTGAAGCTAAGCTTTAAATTTTGGTGATCTGCTGACTCTCACATGAACTCTGGTGCCCCTTTTCTGACCACGTCCCCTGGATGGGGAGGCCTGGTGGCACTCAGAGGAAGGATAGCAAGTTACCAAGAAGAGACTCGATATTCTAAGAGCATATATAGGGGGAGGAGGTCTCCCTCAGTCACAGACATAGGGGAGAGGAGAAGGGGGGAAGTGGGATGGAGGGAAGAATGGGAGGAAACAGGGGAAGGGCTAACAATTGAGATGTAATATGAATAAATTAATAAAATGTAATAAAATTTTTTGGTGATCTGATATGATACAAGGAGTTATTTTGATTGTTTTATATGTGTTGAGACTTGCTTTGTGTTCGAGTATGCAATCAATATAGGAGAAAGTTCCATGAAGTGATGAGAAAAAGGTTTATTCCTTTGTGTTTAGTAAATGCTTTGTAAATACCTGTTAGCTCCAGAATTTCTGTCTTTAGACAAAAGTCTGGATGGTCTATCCATTGGGGAGAATTGGGTGTTGAGGTCTCTGTCAGTGGCTGTTTCAAAATTGTGTGTTGTGGTTTCTCTGTAAACCCAGATAGCACCCAAAGAATTGAGGCTGGGGTATGTTATTTTATTTAACATGGTTTATGGCACAAGAACTGATCAGTATTAATCTTTTTTTAACCTCTAAGCTGGTCTGGCTTCCTCCCAGGGTAAATTCCAGAGATATTTGCACTTTATGGCTTTCTCTTTGCCAACTGCTCTGCCCTCATGTCTCCTGGCCCTTTGCCGATGGCTCAGTCCCCACTTCCTCTGTCTATCTTTTCCTCCCCTGGCTGGCAGGAAGTCCAGCCACATTCTCTCCCCTGCTCAGCCAATGACTGTCAAGCCTCTTTATTGACATATCAGGGAACAATTGGAGGAGCAGTGTTTACACAACATTGAGACAGCAGAGTCTCAGAACAAGGACTGTAACCAGATACGAGGGGCACAGAAATCAGCATTTGAATCTTTACACAGTACAGAGAACCATTACGCCTACATCTGACTGTTGTGATTTGAGTGGAAATGGCTCCTACAGACTCTTAGGGAGTAGATTTATTGGAGGTGTGGCCTTGTTGGAGGAAGTGTGTCTCCAGGGGCAGGCTTTGACGTCTCAGAAACTCAAGATGGGCCCACTGGACCGCTGTCTTCTCCTGATGCCTGAGGATCCAGATATAGAGCTCTCTTGCTCATTTCCAGCACCATGTCGGCCTGGATGCCACCATGTTCCTGCTATGATAATGGACAAACCCTCTGAAGTGTAGGCTAGCCTCAGTTGAATGTTTCCCTTTATAAGAGTTATCATGGTCATGGTGTCTCTTCACACTATGGTAATCTATACTAAGACACCCACTGTCAGTGTGTGAGGGTCAGTATGTAATATAAGCTGTTATAGTGTTTCTTTTTTACAAAGGTGGATGCCCTATGTTTGGGGAATAGATAATAAGTAATAAGGTATCATTTTGGTTTTTTTTTTCCTTTTGGTAAACATGTACTATTCTTACCCATCTCCTTTGGTTAGTTTTGGTTTGAAGTCTGTTTTAACAAGATATCAAAGTGGTTACACCAGATTGTAGGCTCAACTTTCTTAACAATTATATTTTATTATGAACTTATTAACTAAATGTACCTCACTTATAACCCGACTAACCTAAACAAGATGAAAAGGATATTAAAGAACACAAAAATGAAACTGTCTGGGTATCAGTTCCAAGGAAAGATTCTCTTGGCATTGTCAGCAGAATTTCTGACCTGGAGCAACTGGAACCCGGAGCAGGAGCCGAAGCCCAGAACCCAGAGCCTTCCCTCAAGCGGTTCTCTCAAGGAGCATCTCAAAGGGGTGCAGTGAACAGCCAAACAACCCCAAGTCTCCAAAATTGCTCTGCGTCCTGTTTTGGGCCCATATATATATGTCCTCCCAGAGTCTGTTCACGGATCTTTTTCAGCTGGCAATAATCAAGCTCCCGCATGAGGTGGTTTGTCTTCTAGTGGATTAACATGACTTGTTCTCGCACAAGATCGTTCCCCATCCCACACTTGGAATCATAACAAAACCAGATTTATCTCTCCTTCATCTCCCCCTTTTAAAAATAAAATAAGTGATATACAACAAAATTAATTATAAGAATTATTCAGTAAGTCACATTTACAAGGACCAGACCATTTATAGTTGACAATTTTGGAGAAATTATTCCACTATCCTATGCTACTGAGTCTTACTCTAATGTCCAAATTTTTTTGTTTTTGTTTTTTACTCTTAAGCTAAAGCTTATAATAATACTGTGTCAATCTAGTCTTCAACCCCATTAGAGACCCCAAAAGGAAAAACTATCTAATATGAAGGAAGTGCAGACAAGCAACTTCCAAAAGTGTTGACAGGACAGAGAGAGCTGCCTGCCTGGACAGTCATGGGTTCCTCTCCATCATCAGGGCATCCAGTCTTCAGCCCGCAGTCCCAGAATCTCACAGAAGCAGTAATCCTAAAGGACTGGCCCACCTAGTCTCTGCAAGGCTGGGCGGCCAGTTTCTCAGCATCAGGCATGATCATTGTGGATGGTCAATCTGTCATCAGCAGTAGAGATAAGAACAGTTCCTCAGTCCAGTGGCTATTCTGCCAATATTGTTTCTTGATGCCTTCATAATTAGACTGGAGGTGCTGCTGGGAATGGATGTATCTCTCTGTCATAAAAGCCCTTTATTATTAAATGCCATTTTCTGTGGATCTCTGAAGTGTTTGAAGACCATTTATCTATCTATTCTATCCACCATCTATCTATTTCTTTGAAAACATATACAAAAAAACTAAATAAAGCTTAATCTATAGTTAAGTAATTTAGTATCTAGTAAAACTTATAAGTGACCAACTACCAATTTCTATCTCCGACCATCCTGCACAAGTTATAACAGTTATCTTTCACCTTTTAAAATAAGTTATATATGTATAATACGTTAAATAAACATTGAACAAAAGGTTCTTAAATTTCAACCAACATAAAATATACAGTTTAAGTTTCCATCAACATACCATATACAATAAATAAAGCAAAAGTTGAAAAAATAGTCTTAAATTTCCATCAATCTACAATACCAATGTGAAATATTTGAGTACCAATGTAAATTATTTCAGGCTAGTAGATTCAATAATTTACTTTTTATTCTATAAATCTATATCCTCCCTTCTTTACTTCCCTTATATCCTTCCCTTATTCTCCCCTTTTCCCCTAACATTAGATAGGGTAGGAAGATAAGAGAAGAAGAAAGATAGAAGAAAGAAATGTCTAAGTGAAACTTTTATTAACTTATAACTAACCTTCCTAGGAACGGGGGTGTCATTATCTTAAATTTACTTTTTGCTGCTTGGGGATAAAAGCATGTTTTGGATACCCTTAGCAAAATAAGATATTGACCAATATCTGGAAAAGCTAGCTGGATCTGTTTTTGTCCAGTCTTTTTGGGATTGATCCTTTCGGTAACCCCTTTTAAAAGTTGATATGCATACAATTTCTTAAGGAAACAGTAGCTGAAGCAATATTTCATGTTGAATCTCCTGGGCTACCTGTTTTGTCTTCATAATTATCTGTTTTTTTCTGAAAATAAGCAAACTTTTATAAGTATTAGTATTTTTCTATATTTATATATGGAATATGCAAGGTATGTACATTATCTAAGGATAAACGTCTCCCCATTTTTGAGCAGGTGTAAGTCATCAATTGTATACATCTGTTTGAGCTGCAAGCTGTAAGAAAGAATGCCATGTTATAAGGACCTATCCCTTAATGTTCTCATGCTATATAAACGCATTCATGTTTTAGGTACTAAGAGGTCTTTCCTGATCAGATCTAATCGTTATAAGTTTTGTCGGCAACCATATTTTTCACTCCCTGTAGAAACATAGACATACCCCCGGCCTCATCTCAAAACTTTTGCAGGTTTTCAGTACATAGTCGATAAATCTTTATAGTAAATTGGTTGTCGTAGTTCCTCAGTTTTGTCTCTAACCCAACGTCTCTCAGCTGCTGTTGTCCCTTCATCACCAACATTCAGAAAATTTAAAGTCAACAAAGCATTATTTAATCTGTCCCTGGGTGTCTTTACCCTTCCCTTTTGTTGAATAGCATTTCTTTTAAGGTACAATTAGCTCTTTCAACAACTGCCTGCGCTGTTGGATTGTGTGGTATACCAGTAATATGCTTAATATTACAACATGTAAAGAATTTCTTCATCTTAAGGGACACATATTCAGGAGCATTATCAGTTTTTATTTGTGCAAGTATTCCCCTAATTGTCATTATTTCCAATAAATGATTAATTACACAATCAGCTTTTTCAGAATTTAGGGCAGTTGCCCATCTAAATCCTGAATAGGTATTGATAGTATGATGTACATATTTTGGTTTTCCAAATTCTGCAAAATGAAACACATCCCTCTGCAAGATTTCATTCCTTTTTGGACCCTAGGGTTAACTCCAGCAGGTAAAGGTTTTTTTATTATACAAAGAATACATAGTGCACCTATTAATTATTTCTCTGGCTTGTTGCCAAGTGATAGGAAACCTTTTCTTCAAACCCTTATTGTTAACATGATGTTTTTCATGAAATTTTGAGGCTTCAAGCACATTCCCTATTAATAATTGGTTGATTTCCTCATTTCCTTGTGCCAATGGCCCTGGTAAGCCTGTATGGGATCTAATATGAGCAATATACAAGGGATAGTTTCTACTTCGGATGACCTGTTGCAGTTCCATAAGCAATATAGTTATTTCAGAGTTATCAGGAGTAAATTCAGCAGTTTCTATATGCAGAACAACTCTTTATGCATACTGAGAGTCAGTGATTATATTAAGAGATTCAGAAAAATCCAACATTACCACAAGGATTGCATATAATTCTGATTTTTGAACAGAGGTAAATGGGCTTTCGATCACCTTTGTCATTTTATCAGAGTTATAACCAGCCACACCCATCTTTTTTTCTTTCAGATATGCTTAGTTTATCCACACAAACATTCCTTATAGTATCATGCTAATATAAAAGTTAAGCAGACATCTCACCAAGCAGGACACAGTTGTCTGGGCAGAATGGATGCTGAAGACTTCCACTGGGGAATCTTCTCTGGTGAGGGTGCTTTGGAAGCTTGCAGGCTTGATCCATGCCCACTGCGAAGTCCTTCAGCTGTGGCAGGCTGGGGGGAAGGGGATGGCACTAATGGAGGTCCAGGAAGTTCTCGAAAGCAGAGGCCAATGGCTTGCACTGACCTGCAAGCCTATGATGGTGCCAGAAGTTCAAAGTTCACCGAGGCTAGGGCTGTTCAGAGTCTCAAGCCCTCTCATTGATGGGTATCAATGCAGAGGCTACAGAATCTGTGTGAGTACCACAGCGAAATCCTAGAGAGCATTCCACAAATACGATTTTTGTATCATTTCATTGAGTAGTGGCTTTGGCTTTCAAGGCTCACAACTCTGGACTGGTTTACTAGTGTACAAACACCACCTTGGGGTTAGTTCATTATCATATCAAGGCCTGTCCTGGACTAGGCTCCTATCTGACCTCACTGGGATTTTTGATTCAAAGCAATAGTGAATGTGCTGTCATGGCGGTGGAAACAGACCACAGATAGGATTAGCAAATCAAATCTGACCGCTGTGGGTGGAACTCTCCTTGCATCTTACTGCAGACATCAGATCCACTTTCCTGCACATAGAGATTATTTTGAAGCCAATTTTGAAGCCAATTTTATATATCATATAAATTTTCATACATAAATGATTTTAGTATGTCTTGGAAATGTAAGAACTCTTTCATATGACAGTCATATGGCCTTACTATGCCTGATTGGTGAAATTATCTTTAATTAAATTATCTTTTTTTTGATGATACACACATTATTTTTTTTATTTAAAAAATTTAAGGTTCCCCAGACTTCTCCTAGGAAGACAGAAAGCCTGATGTTGTCCCAGTTCCTAATATTGTATCACTTTTTCTCAACTTCCCTAAACAGATTCATTTAATTTTTTATTTTTATTTTTTATTAATTTATTCTTGTTACATCTCAATGGTTATCCCATCCCTTGTATCCTCCCATTCTTCCCTCCCTTCCATTTTTCCCCTTTCTCCCCTCCCCTATGATTTCCTCCCCCTTTATATGCTCATAGAGTATCAAGTCTCTTCTTGGTTAATTAAATTATCTTTAATTTAATAATCAAACATTCATTGTTCCGGCATCTCCAATTATCTCTTGAACATTGTTCTATACTTATTTTTCCTAGTTAAAGTTACTATTGCTTTGATGAAGCATCATGGCCACCAACAACTTGGAGAGGAAAGGGTTTATTTGGCTTCCATATCCTGAGTTACAGTCCATTGAGGAAAGTCAAGGCAGGAATTCGACCATGCAGAGCCAATGTCAGGAGCCAATGCAGAGGCCACAGTGGGGTGCTGCTTACTCTTGCTCTGCATGGGTAACTCATCTTGTCTTATTACAAAACTCAGGACCACCAGCCCAAGGGGGGCACCATCCACAGTGGGCTGGGCCCTCCCACATCAACCACTAGTAAAGAAAATGCCCCAGTCTTGCCTGAAGTCTGTCCATAGGGAGGCATTTCTCAATTGAGGCCTTCCTGCCAGCCAGACCCAGAAGGCTGCTGCAAGTTCACCTCTGTGTAGCCCAAGGAGTGGCGGGTGATCATGTCCTTGCAGACCCGGATGAAGAGAATGGACCCGGCCGGGCTGAATTTCTCACAGAGCATTGCCTGAGTCATGTCAGGGTGCAGGTAGCCCATGTAAGAGAGGCCATGGGGTAGCTGGGGGGTGCTGGGGTTTATTTTGGGGCTGCAGGCTGTGACCTTTCCAGGGGAGAGAGGCTGGTGGTGTTGGGTCTGGCTGGCAGGAAGACCTCAGTCTCTGTGTTCCTGCTTGGAGCTGTGGGGCCCTGGGCAGGCAGGTCAGTCTTAGCTGCTTCACCAGGTTATATTATAAAAGAGGAAGAAAAAAAAAGTCTCTGGCAGGGGAGACTTGGATTTTTGTAAAAAATTTTTTTCAAATTATTTTTTTAGAAAAATTTTTTTGGGGATTAAAAAAAAAAAAGTGTGTTCTGAGCCTGGAGCACACATTCTCCACTCTCAGCACTAACTGCCGGGGAGAAGTGCAGCAATGAACAGCCAAAGAATTCCAAGTCTCCAAAGGCCCTGCCTCCTGTTTTGGGCACACATATATATATATATATATCTCCTCCCAGAGTCTGTTCATGGATTTTTTTTTTCCAGCTGGCAACAATCAAGCTCCCGCATGAAGTGGTTTGTCTTCTAGTGGATTAACATCACCTATTTTCTCACAAGTCCGTTTCCCATCCCACACTTGGGATCATAACAAAAACAGATTTCTCTCTCCTTCACCAGATTGTTTCTTAGTCCGTTTGCTTGGACTATCTTTCTCCAATTCTTTACCCCAAGGCAATGTCTATCTTTGATGCTGAGGTGTGTTTCTTGTTTGCAGCAGAAAGGCACATTTTGTTTTTGCATCCATTCTGTTAGTCTGTATCATTTTATTAAGGAATTGAATCCATTGATGTTGAGAGATATCAATGACAAATGGTTATTCATTCTTGTTATTTTGTTATTGTTGTTGTGTATGTGTGTACCCACGCTTTTCTTGCTTTGACTTTTCTGGACAGAGATTCTTTATTTCCTGTGTTTTCATGAACATACTTAACCTCCTAAGGTTGGAGTTTTCCTTCTATCACTTTATGTAGGGCTGGATTTGTACATAGATATTGTTTGAATTTGGCTTTATCATGAAATAGCATCTATGGAGGCTGAAAGTTTTGCTGGTTTTTAGAGCCTCCATTGAGAAGTTGAGTGTAATTCTAGTCAGTCTGCCATTCTATGTTACTTGGTATTTTTCCCTTACAGCTTTTAATATTCCTTTTTTTTGTTCTGTATGTTTAATGTTTTGATTATTATGTGCTGAGGGCCCTAATCTATTTGGTATTCTGTATACTTTTTCTTTTGCCTGATATAGGGTTTCTCTGTGTAGCCCAGGCTGTCTTAGAACTCACTCTGTAGATCAGGCTGGCCTTGAATTCAGAGATATGCCTGTCTTTGCCTCCTTAGTGCTCGGACTGGTGTGCA
Organism: Acomys percivali; assembly: GCA_907169655.1. Taxonomy (NCBI): domain Eukaryota; kingdom Metazoa; phylum Chordata; class Mammalia; order Rodentia; family Muridae; genus Acomys; species Acomys percivali. The sequence continues at coordinate 43,537,002 of OU015756.1, read as the reverse complement.
CCCCCACTGCCTGACTGTGTTTGCTTCTTGTACCTTTATAGCATCATTTTATTTAGGTTTAGAAAATTTTCTTCTATGATTTTGTTGAAAGCACTTTCTGGGCCCTTGAGCTGGGTTTCCCCTCCTCCTCCTCCTTCTCCTCCTCCTCTTCCTCCTTTCTTCTTTTCCTTAATCTATTATTCATAGATATGATCTTTTCATATCTATGTGTCCCAGATGTTCTAGAAGTATGTTTCAATAGTGTTTTGGATGTAACACTGTCTTTCACTGATGTATCCATTTCCTCTATGCTATTTGCCATGCCTGAGGTTCTCTTCTCTTCTCTCTCATCCATTCCGTTGGTGAAGCTTATCTTTAGTTCCCACTTGAATTCCTAAATTTTTCATTTCCAGAATCCCCTCAGTTTGGGTTTTCTTTATTGACTGTATTTTCCATTTGAGGTCTTGAACGGTTTTATTCATTTCCTTCCACTGTCTGATTGTGTTTTCCTTAATGTCTTTAAGGGATTTACTCATTTCCTCTTTAAGAACCCCCTACCATAAAGGCTGCTTTAAGGTATCTTTCTTGTGCTTCAGCTACATTGGAATAACCAGGGCCTGCTGTGGTAGGATAGCTGGGCTCTAGTGAGACACACTGTCCTGGGTGTTATTGATTTTGCTTTTATGCTGGTGACTGTGCATCTGGGACTAGGAGGATTATGGGTCTAGGTGCTGATGTCAGGATTTGTCTTCACTGGATACATGTTTTGTTCTTGGTTTCTGTTTCCTCTCTTGATTTTCAGAGAATGTGATGTTTGTTTATTTCCTAGTAGGAAATTTTATTTGGACCTGATAGTTGTGGCCACTAACAATTCCAGGTAAAGTGTGCTTCTTGTTACTGGGGCCTGGCACTTAGGAATGAGCATTGGATAGGGATTTGAGTGGCTCACAGGTGGGAGGAGAACAGAATGTTTAACTAGAATTTTCTTATTTACTATCCTTGGAGTGTGAAGAGACAGCAAAGAGAGGTCACCTCAGATGGTCTGGTAGAGCCCTGTGGATGAGAGGAGAGGAGGGAGAGGTGAGGGTTTTCAGTTATCTACCTGCTTCCCTGGCCTGCTCAGCTTGTGTGTTCACAGTGAAGGCTTGCTGGTGTTGGAGACTGGGATAATGGGATGAGCTGGGGAAAGAGAGTTAGGGGGAGATCTTTTGTTGGAGACTGGTTTTGTGCTGCAGAGATAAGGATGAGCCTGGGGGATCTGGAGGAGCAGAAGAAGCATGGGTTCACTGTCACCTACTTGTTGCCCTGGCCAAGGCAGCCCTTGGGTTATCAGGTGGTGACTTCTGCAGTTGGGGCATGCAATACAGGAGTGAGTAGAGGGAGATCAGTCAGAAGGGGAAGATCTGTGGGATCCACAGGGAATGGGAGTTTCAGGGCATAGAAGGCTGACACAGGTGTTCTGCTGCCGAGCTGAAGATGAGGCTGGGCAATTGGATCTGGGGGGTGGGTACAGAGAACATTTGCAGTGAGAATTTTGGAATTTTGAATTCTTTAAAAAAGACACAGAATTATCATAAGAATATGTTTTCATTTTAATCCCAGATGTGGGGATATGAGGATGCTTTATATCAGCTGACTATGATTTATCTCATGATCTGGCTGGGGCGTGATTTTTTCAGCTGCCAATAGTTTCTGTGATTGCATGACATTTGGAATTCTGGGGACTTTTCAGAGGGTACATAAATGCTAGGATTCTAAGAGGTGGAATAGTTTTTGCTTGGTTGTTGTTAGTTTCAGTCATGGTTTGTTAAGTAGTCAGGAACAAAGAAAAAAGCAACAAGAAGAAATTAGATATCTCAAAGTTGTCCCAAGGGACTTGATATCCCTACTTATCAGGAAGTAACATAATAGTAATGTTGCCCCCTTTTAAACTCTGACTTTATTTAGGAATATCTTTCATTTCCTCTCTATCCTTGTTTCTCTCCTTTGTAGTGATAGGGGGTAAAACTGGCAGAGGTGGGGAAGGGAGGAAAAGATCCCACAAAGTTACGAGGACCAGCTACAAGTGGTTCCCAACATGGGCTATAGGCCAAATGGGAAACTTGATTTAAAATCTAAGGCGTTTTAAAGAGGCCATGATATCATATGGGATGCACTCATCTTGTGTGAAACAAATTCTAAATAACTGGAATATTCAAAATAGTATTGTTCCCCAAGACTGGAAGGGAAGCTATCCTAGAGGCTGGCCCACAGTTGCAATGGTTAACATGGTAAAGAGAAGAAGCTATGAATATTGAACTGTGAAATAGAGTGATGGGGAATGAATATGGTAAATATCAGTTGCTGGGCAAAGGGCAGTACTGTGATATACAAGAACAGATTCAATTTGATGACACTGCTGTAGACCTATGTTGCTTAGTGGCTTTAAGAGCTTGGGGCAAACTGGAGGAATCTGGGAGTAAATCCACATAGTTTACAAAGGTTGTGCAAGGCCCTGATCTTTTGCTGTGGTTCATTAAGTAGTCATGGACAAAGAAGAAACAGTAAGAAGAAAGCAGATATTGTGAGAGCGAAAAATGAAACTTACCCCCAAAGAACTTGACGACCCTAATCAACAAGAAGTAGTCTAACAATAACCCCACCCGCTTTCTCACTTTACTCAGAGATCTCTTTCCTTTTCTCTCCATCCTTGTTCCTGTCCTATCTGGTGATAGGGAATGAAAGTGGGGGAGGGCAAAGGAAGGGAACAAGGAGAAGCCACAAAGTAGCACAGACAAGCCACACACATTGTTCTTATTTTAGGCCACTTCAGAAAAATGTTACCACAGTTTGATTGTATAACCTCAGAAAGGTGAATAAACTTCAATCATACATGTATCACCGTTAAGTTCCATGCTGCCCCCAAACAGTATACATCTTACTCAGACCTTCTATTGATTCTGTTGTATCCTCACATTTTAACTCTTATTCTTAGGACAAAAATATTATTTTACTATAGAAAATACACCCTTTTCTAAAATATTCTTTTTTTGTTTTTAATAAATTTCACCAAATATTATGACCCCACACTTATTTCCTTCTCATGCTTAAAAAAAAAAGATTTATTTAATGTATATGAGTGCTTTATCTCATGTAGGCCAGAAGAGGGCATCAGATTCCATTATAGATGGCTGTGAGCCACCATATGGTTGCTGGGAGTTGAACTCTGGACCTCTGGAAGAGTGGACAGTGCTCTTAATTGCTGAGCTGTCTCTCCAGCCCCACTTACTTCCTTCTCAACAATTCTCTTTCTCTTACCTCATTATTGTTTCTTTTTCTCTTTTTTTTTCTAGACAGGGTTTCATATGTAGCCTTGGCTGTCCTGGACTCTCTTTGTGGACCAGGCTGATATCAAACTCACAGCAATTCACCTGCCTCTGCCTCCCAAGTTCTGGGATTAAAGGTATGTGCCACCACACCTGGCTTTATTATTTTTTTTATTTCATTTTCTTAAAAAGAGCTGAATCTAAATTACAGAAATGGCACATTGTAGCAATTTGAAGATTACCTGTAAACATATTTTTGCTTTGTTTGTATGTGACAGGGTCCTTCTATGTAGCCCTGAATGTCCTTCAACTTGATACATAGACCAGGCTGGCCTCAAAGTCAGGGAGATCCACATGCCCCTGCATCTCTAATGCTGGGATAAAACACATTCCCCACCACACCCAGCTGTAAATTTACTTCTATTCACCAAGCAAAACTTTTCTTCTCTTGGACTTTCTCACTCCTCTTTTTACCAGGAAGATATTAATGATATGGCACAGGAAAAGTTTCTTTGTAAACAAAGGCAGGAGAGAAAGCATATAGGGTATTACAAATCCTTACACTTTGCCCTGTAATGTAGTTTCAGAAGACTGAAGATATTTATTTCTGTAGAGAGGAGTGTATACCCTGAAAGGAGCAGATTTCCTCTAGTTTTACCCTCAATATATGAAAGGTCCCTAATGGAACTAGCTTAATACTAATACTAATACTAATACTAATACTAATACTAATACTAATACTAATACTAATACTAATACTA
>OU015756.1:43521620-43531620 GCA_907169655.1 Acomys percivali | reverse complement strand
CCAGTACTGGAAGCTTCATTTGGTGACAAGACATGGCCAGTTGGGACTCTGTCTCCCTCATTATTCTGAGACCTCATGAAGATTGCCTTCATTTATTTTAGGAAGATTCTGCTATACTAGATTTCCATACCACCCCCAAGTGCCCTTTAATTCCAGCACCTCTCTCTGAGTTCCTTCCATGAATCCCACAACTGTTCCTTCTATTCCTGTCCCAAGTTCCCCCAGATCACACCTAAAATCTATTCCATTTCCCCTTCCCAGGGAGATCATTTGTTTCTCAGTCCCTTCCACCACACTTAACCTCTCGGGCTCTATAAATTGTAGCTTTAATGGGTAATATTCACATGTAAGCAAACATATATGATGTTTATCTTTCTAGGTTTGAGTTACCTCACTCAGGAAGATTTTTTCTAGTTCAATCCATTTGCCTGCAAGTTTCATGATGTCATTTTTTTTTTTTAAACAGCTGAGTAACACTCCATTGTGTAAATGGACCACGTTTTCTCTATCCATTCTTCAATTGAGGGGTATCTAGGTTGTTTTCAATTTTTGGCTATTAATAATAGAGCAGCAATGAACATGGCTGAAGGAGAGATAAACATGTTTTTTGTTTAGATCACAAGTGGGGTGTGAGAAAAAGACTTGTGAGAGAGCAGATGATGTTTATCCCCTTAGAAGTCAAACCACTGTGTGTGGGAGATTGGTTATTAACCAGGTGAAAAACATTCTTGAACAAATACTGGGAGGAGGTATAAATGTGAGCCTAAAACAAGAGGCAGGGCCTTTGGAGACTTGGGATAGTTTTGACTGTTCACTGCTTCGCTTCAAGACGCTCCTAGAGAGAACAGCTTCAGGGCTCCGGGCTCCTGCTGAGGTTCCCAGTTCTGGTTGCTCCAGGTTCCAGCAGAAGAAATCCTGCTGATTACACCAGGAGAATTGTTCCACGGAACTGATATCCTTATGATTTTGTTATTGTATTCTTTAATCTTCTTTTCCTATTTAGGTTAGTCAAGTTATAAGCGAGTAACTCTTGGTTAATAAGTTTGTAATAAAGTATATTTGCTAGGAAAATTGAGTCTACACATGGCTGAGCAATTGTCCTTAGGGTAGGATAGAGTGTATATGGGTATATGTCCAGGAGTGGTATAAGTGGATCTTGAAGTAGATCAGTTTCTAACTTTTTGAGAAACTGCCATACTGATTTCCACAGTGGATGTACAAGTAAATACTCCCACCAGCAATGGAGGAGTGTCCCCCTTGCTCCATATCCTTGACAGCATGAGTTGTCACTGGTGTTATTGATTTTAGCTATTATGATAGGTGTGAGATAGAATGTCAAAGTAGTATTGATTTGCATTTCTTTGATGACTAAGAATGATGAAAATCTGTTAAGTGTTTCTTAGCCATTTGAAATTACTCTATTGAAAATATTCTGTTTTGATATACATCCCTCCTTTTTTTGTTTTTGTTTTGAGACAGGGTTTCTTTGTATAACAGCACTGGCTGTCTTGGACTCACTTTGTAGACCAAGGTGGCTTTAAACTCACAGAGTCCATCTGTCTCTACCTCCTTAGTGCTAGGATAAAAGGTGTTAACCACTACACCTGGCTTTGTATCCCAATTTAATTGGATCATTTGGTTTTTTGATATGTAGTTTCTTGAGTTCTTTATATATTTTGAATATTAGACCTCTATTGGATATGAAGTTGGTAAAAAATACTTTTCCTATTCTCTAGATTGCTGTTTTTTTCAAAAGACAGTATCTTTTTCTTTATAAGAGCTTTTCAGTTTCACAATGTCCCATTTATTAATTGTTGATCTTAATGCTTGTGTTAGTGGTGTTGTGTTCAGAAAGCTGTCTCTTGTGTCAATAGTTCAAGACTATCTCCCACTTTCTCTTTTGTCAGGTTCAGTATATCTGATTTCATATTGAGGTCTTGGGTCCACTTGTACTTGAATTTTGCGCAGGGTGGCAAGTATGGATCTATCTGCATTCTTTTATAAGTAGAAGTCTAGTTTGACCAGCACCATTTGTTGAAGATGCTGTTTTTCCTTTCTGTTTTTGACTTCTTCACCAAAAATCAGGTGTCCATATGTGTACATATTTATGTCTGTATTTTTGACTCAATTCAATTGATCAATGTGTCTGTTTTTGTGCCAATTCCATGTGATCTTTATTACTATATCTATGTAGTACAATTGAGATCAGGAATGATATGACCTCCAGCAATTATTTTATTTTTCAGAATTATTTTATCTATTCTGTTTTTCCCCCAGATGAAACTGAGAATTGTCCTTTCAGGTTCTATAAAGAATTGTGTTGCAATTTTAATCGGATTGCATTGAATTTGTAGATTGTTTTTGGTAGGATGGCCATCTTTTATTATGTTAGCTACCTATCTATGAGCGTGGGGAGATATTTCTATTTTCTGATATCTTCAATTTCTTTTTTTCCCCAAGACAGTGTTTCTCTGTGTTTCTTGGCTTTTTGGAAGATACTTTGTAGAGAGGGCTGGCCTTGAACTGAGAGATCAGCCTGCCTCTGCCACCTGAGTGCTGAGATTAAAGGTGTTCGCCACCACCACCTGGGAAGACTTCACGTTTTTACCCTACAAGTCTTTTACTTGGTTTATTAGATTTAACATAAGATATTTTGTATTATTTGAGGCTAATGTGAAAGATGTTGTTTCTCTGATTCCTTAGTCCATTTGTCATTTGTATATGGAAGGCCTGCTGATTTTCATGAGTTAATTTTGTATCCGGCTACTTTGCTGGAAGTGTTTACCAGCTGTAGTAGTTACCTGATGAAGATTTCAGAGTCATTTATGTATCTATCATATCACCAGCAAACCAAGGTGCATTGACGTCTTCCTTTCCAATCTGTGTGCCCTTGATCTTCTTTAGTTGTCTCATTGCTACAGCTAGGACTTTAAGCACTGTATTGATAGGTGTGGAGAGAATAGATAATCTTGTCTTACTCCTGATTTTAGTGCAATTGATTGGGGTTTCTTTTCATAATTTGAGGTTGACTATAGGCTTTTTGTAAACTGCCTTTATTATATTCATGTATATTACTTTTTATCTTTAATCGCTCTAGGAGTTTTTTTTTTTTTAATGAATTGGATTTTGTCAAGGCCTTTTTTGCATCTAATGAAATGATCATGTGTGTTTTTTCCTTTCAGTTTGTTTATATGGTGGATTACACATAATAATATTTAAAAATTTTATTGAATGTCTATGATTCACATGTCATGCACAAAAATCCCTCTCCTCCCCTTAGTAAAATAAAACAAACAAAAATATCTTGTCACAGAATCTGTAGTATATCACATAGAATAGCCTTTTGTCCACAAATGTTTACTTTCAAATGTTCATTGCTATGAGTCATGGGTCTGGTTTGAGCCCTACACTATTGTTACCAGATCCTCACTGGGACTACTGTCAGATATCCTATTGTTGCTGTGTGTCAAGGAGATTTTTAATCTTTGAATCTGTAGCTCTGGCCCCTTCATGTGTTCCAGCAGGTCATACATGGGGTAGATGTTGGGGTGAGGTTGACTTGGAGCCCTGGATCAGGACCTGCTCCCTTGTCCTCAGAGCAGGGCCCGCGCTCCTGCTCCCCTGTCATCAGGGCAGGACTGGCTCACCTGCTCCTATGTTCTCAGCTCAGGGCCGGCTCACCTGCTTCTGTGTCATCTCGGCAGGGCTGACTCTCCTGCTCCCATGTTCCCAGGTCAGGGCCAGCTTTCCAGCTTCCATGTCTCCAGGGCTGGTTCACCTGCTCCCATGTCCTCAGTGCCAGCTCTCATGTTCTTGAGTCCTCAGGGTCAGCTCTCCTACTTCGTGTCCTCAGGGCCAGTTCTCCTGCTCCCATTCAATTTGCCAGATTGTTGCTGGCCGTCAAGGCCTGGATGGCCTCTTACTCCTGTGGGTACTGGATCTTGTGAGCCATCAAGCAGGTTGTAAGAGGAGGCCCCTCAAAGTCTTTGTTGAGTTGCTCGCAGAAACCATTGATGTTGGCCCAGCTCAGCTTTTTGTCCCAGAGCACTTGTGGTGCTGTTGATTTGTGCCTCCTGAGTCTCTGGCTCCCTCTCATGCTCCATCTGCCATGAGCCCTCACCTCGGTGCTGACCCTAGTATCCACCTCTGCACGATCCAGCTCTAGGCACTGAGCATGGCCCAGCCTGTGAGAGGAGGTCCGTGAGGCTGTGGTGTGGGTGGTGCAGTCCTTGCTGAGGCTCGACTTGAACAACACCCCCTCCTCAAATGCCATCTCCTTGGCCAGTACTGCACTGACCACAACCCGAAAAGCAGTGGTGGCCCAGGGTCCCTGGGAGCTCACCGGAGCATGGCCCCATGGTCCTGCAGTGGGAGGGCATGGATGATCTACATGACAGGATTTCCCTCTCTCTGAGAAACACCGGCACTGTGTTGTGGAGCTCTCTGTATGGTCTTTTGGTGGCTGTGCAGTCACTGCTGTTCTGCAGATCAGACACAGTGTGCAATTGACACCACCTTGGATGATCTCTGCTTGGGTATTTCTAATACATTGCACTAAGTGTTTCCTCCCAATCAGTCCACTCTTGGGGGTGAACATTTCTGTGTAGCTCTGGAACACAATCATCCTCCTCAGAATGCATTGATTTTTAAAAAAATATTGAACCATCCCTGCATTTCTGGGATAAAGCTTACTTGATGGTGATGGATGGTCTTTTTGATGTGTTCTTAGATTCGGTTTTCAAGTCCTTTCTTTTCAGTTTGCAAGTATTTTATTGACCATCTTTGCAACTATGTTTATAAGAGAAATTGGTCTGAAATTTTTTCTTTATTGTGTCCTTTTTTGTTTGTTTTATTTTCAAGACAGGGTTTCTATGTGTAGCTGTGGGATTCATGGAATTCACTCTGTAGACCAGGCTGGCTTTAAACTCAGAGATCCACCTGCCTCTACCTCCCAAGTACTAGGATTAAAGGTGTTCACTGCCACTGCCCAGCTTCTTTGATGGGTCTTTATGTGGATTAGGTATCAGAGTAGTTGTGGCCTCATAAAATAAATTGGCTCAGTGCTTAAGAAGACTGATTACTCTTCCAAAGTTTCTGGATTTAATTCTTGCACCCACAAAGCTGCTCACAACTGTTTGTAACTCCAGTTCCAGGAGATCTGACACTCTCACACCAACCAACATGAGGGAAAGCACCAATAAAAAAAAATAAAAAATTGAGCACTGTTCCTTCTGATTGTGTTTTGTAGAATAATTTGAGGAGTATTGGTGTTAATTTTTCTTTGAAAGTCTGGTAGAATTTGGTGAATCTTGCCCTGGGATTCTTTTGTTTGGGAGAATTTTAATGGCTTTTATCTATTTCTCTTAGAGTTTCCAATTTGATGGAGCATAGATTTTTAAAGTATGTCCTTATGAGTCTCTGTGGACTTCAGCAGTCCTTCTGCAGCACAGAAAGCTGTAACTGCACTGATTGCCAGTGGTGTGCAGGTACAAATGGCAAGGCAACAGGAGCAAGATCCTACAAATTTGTACATCTCAGACCTCACACTGTTGATGGATGAACAAGAACTGGAGTGGATGCTGAAGCCCTTTTGGCCATGTTATCTCTTCTTGAGTCCTTTGAGACACTGGTGGGACCAGCAGAGGTGTTAGCTTTGCAAGGTGAGAGCCTTATTCCTCACGTGCGTCTTAAGATGGATTCCATAGAGACACGTGAAGCTGTTACCACCCACTTTAATGGAAAGTGTATAAAGATGTCCCCTAGAGTAGTAGAACCATCTGACCCCTTGCTTTGCAAATTTGCTTATGGGCCAAAGAAGTGACAGAACCAAGGAAAACTTTATGCAAAAAGGACCAGGCTGGCCAAGGAGTGCAGACATGGATGGTATGGCCTTGACCTATGACCTCACTGCAGCTGTTCAGAGTGGGCTGCACCCAGCCCTTTACAGCATTGTTTATAGCAAGATGCTTGCTCAGTCTGTACTGTCCCCATATTCTCCATCTCCTGTGTCCTCCTATCAGGACTCAGTTCTGACACCAGGCATGGACTCACCCCCCCCCCTTTTTCTTCATCCTGCCTCTATGATGGGACCTCCTACCCAGCAACTGAGCCACTTGTCACTCAACATCCTGGGCACACTTATGCCAGCAGTGGCTGTTGTGCAAGGAGCTTACACTTCCCAGGACCCCACTGTGCCTTCTTCCATTGTTTCTGTTGAGGAGAGTCATCAGCAAAAACAAGTGGAAGAGGAGACCACCTCACACCATGGCTTCTGTCCTTTCCAGTTCAGCAAGTAATGCAGCCTGGGCCTCGGGAAAGCCCATGCACTCCTCCTGGGGCTATTTTCCCATCTCTGATGGAGCCTGGGGAACCACGTTGCTTTTTGTATGTGCTACGTTCAAGATCAAAAAGACTTTTCTTTTGCAGAAACTGTTTCTTGCTTTGCATTTAATTGCAGCGGACCTTTCTCCTACCCCAAAGACCCCAGCTGAGCTGCTTCTCATCTTCCTGAAAAGATTTGGGTATTTTAAAAATGATTTCTTTAAAAAAAGAAGAAAAGCAAGGCCTAGAAACAGAAAGAAGGCCATGGCCCCCCAGCATTTCCACTTTAGCTTTTTTTTTAACCTTCGTACAAGAAGAAAAAAGAATAATATCAGTGGAGCAGAGACCAGTTCTGCCCTGCATACTATCCTAAATTCCAAATCTCAGTCCACCTTGTTAAAGTTATTTTTATAAAATTGTGTTTGTTTCTCAGTTGCTTTCCTATCATGGCTATCACCCAAATCATTGATATTCTATTATATTATTTGTTTATCAAGCTTTACAGCACAACCTTGAGCAGTTTTCATGTATCCTTAACCTTCTAAGTTCGTCTGACTCCCTCTTTCCCTAAATCTCCAAGTTACTTGCTTTTAGTGCTTTCTCTGCACCAGTAGAATCTTCCTCCTCATTCCTGGACCTCTGCCCATGGCTGAATCCCTTACTTCCTCCTTACCTCCTCCACCTCTGGAGGGCAGAAAGTCCAGCTCTATTCTCTCCCATGCTCAGCAATTGACTGCAAGATGCCTTACTGGCATATCAGGGGACAACTGGGGAGCAGTGTTTATACAGATTGAGACGGGGATTCTTAAAAGAAGGATTACAACCAGATATGGGGTATACAGAAATCGGCATTTGAATTACGTAATAACCTTATGCCTATATCTCCCCCTTTTAGTCTAATAAAAGGGTCTTTATTTCACAATAACAAACTATATGTAATAATAACAACTACCAAAATTATTAGATAAGATTTACATTTTTAATTTTGGCACCCTTGGATAAAATATTCTATCGCCTCTCAATTTCTATCATCTTAAACAATTTAACTTGAGACTATGACTATGTAGTCTTCAAAACTATCAGAGACTGAAGAAAGATATATGTTACTTAAATATGTAGAAACTACAGACAAAGCAGCTTCCAAAAGTATAAAAATGACAGAGGTATGTGGATGACTGGGCAGTGCCCCAGAATTTCTCCATAATGTTAGAGCATCATCTTGAGCCTTCTGTTTCAGAACGTTTGGCAGACTTTTCTGTCACATAGGAAGTAAAGGACTTTGCTACCTTGTCCTTGCAAAGCTCTGCAGTTCATCTTCCTGCATCCTGTTTGTCCAGATCGCATGGCACACTATCTGTAAGGGGCACTGGGGATTTTTCTCACCCAGTGGCTAGTTTGGCATATGCAAAGCCTTTGATGCTCTTTGTTTTTGTTTTTTGTTTTTTAAATTTTTTATTAATTTATTCTTGTTACATCTCAATGGTTATACCATCCCTTGTATCCTCCCATTCTTCCCTCCCTCCCATTTTCCCCTTAGTCCCCTCCCCTATGACTGTTCCTGAGGGGGATTTACTTTGATGCTCTTTAAAGTAGAATGGAAGTGCTGCCAGGAGCAGACCCGTCTCACTGTCAAAAAAGCCTTAAGTCAATAAAATCCTTAAATGCCATATTCTGTAGGTCTCTGAGGTTTTAAAAGCCCATTTATCTATCTATTTTGTTTCTTGCTATTTTCTTTATCTGTCAATATAGGAAATATATTTTTGTAGTTAGCCAAACTGGTATCTAACATGACCATGAGTTTGATTGTCTGAGTGCTAATATGCGTTTCTTAATTATCCTAAACAGATGTTCACAGCAGCTTTCAAAAGGGCTAGAATTTAACATTGCATTTTAAAGAGTTATATAAGTATTTTACAGTTTTTTTAGAAGACTTCATTTGTTTTTCTGTTTCTCTCTTAACCTGGATATCACACAAATAACTGAGACTCTATTATATTATATTAACAAGCTTCACAGCACAAAAAACTGAGCAGTGATTATTCTTATCCCTCTAAACTAATTTGGCTTCCTTCCAGCTAAAATCCCAGAGATACTTGCACATTGTAACTTTTCCTTGTACATTTTCAGCTCTCTCTTTCCTGATGTCTCCTGGAACTCTCTTGTGGCTGAATCCTCTACTTCTTGTAACTCCGCCCTTGGCTGGGAGGAGTAAGATTAGGTAAGATTTACAGTTTCAGTTTCTACTATGTTAGATATTTTAACTACAAGACTATAATTATCTAGTATTCAACCTCATTGGAGACTTAAGAAGTATAGGCCAGCAGCTTCCAAAAGTATAGAAATGACAGAGATATTTGTTGGCTGCCTAGACAGTCCCTCTTAATTTATCCATAATGTTAGAGCATCATCTTCATCCTTCTGGTCAGAATATTTGACAGACTTTTCTGTGAAGCAGGAATTATAAAAGGCTTGCCTACCTTGCCCTTGCAAAACTTGCCAGTCCACCTTGCTGCATCCAGTTTGTCCAGTTTGGACTGTATTCGGTCTGTAATTGATGAAAGGCAGTTTTTTCTCTTAGTGGCTTTCTTGCCACATGTGAAGCCTTTGATGCTCTTTGAAGTAGAATGGGGTTACTGCCAGGAGCAGACCTGCCTCGCTGTCAAAAAAGCCCCCTTGGTGGAACAAGAACAGGCCCTACTTAATAAGCAACAGCATGTTCCTTTGTCCGCAGTGGTGCCAACAAGTTTGCAGATGAAATGTGTTTATAGATATTGGAAGCTGATACTAAGAAATTGGGATGTGCGAGGGGAGGGTTTGAAGTGCTCTGTGGAGTTAAGAAACAGGATGTTTTTACCAGGATCAACTTAAGCAGCTGAGGATATAGGCAGAAAGTGAGGAGAGGCCATAGCGTAAAGTCTGCTACAAAGCTGGAGGGGAGTATTCAGGGATGGATGTGGAGGAATGTAAGCAGAGGTGAAGATCCCCAGGTTGCTTGCATTTTTCCCTGACTGAAGTGGCTTCAACAGTCCCATAAAATGACTATTAGAGTGAGGTGCTAAGATAAAACAATGAGTGGGGGGGAGTGAATATTAACAATAGAAGATCTGTGTGATACATTTCAAGTGGTTGTGGGGTCAGAATAGAGGATACAGCCATTGACCTGTGATAGGGATTAGACTGCTGGATAGCTTAGAAGGAATGGGGAGAGAGGTGAAGATCTACTTTAATGAGAATTTTTGAATGTAAATTAAAAAAAAAACATTGAAATGTCATAATAGTGTGTTTTCATTTTAATCCCCGGTGTGAGATATTGGCTTGCTTCTGATTCTCTGCAGCGGGTGATTATGATTTGCTGCATGCTCTGGCCTGGAAATGATTTTGTCAGCTGCAATAGTTTCCGCAACAGTGTGATGGTTAGAATTCTGGGAATTTTTCAGAAGGCATATAAATGCTCGGGCCCTGAGAGATGGGTTGTTGTTGGTTGTTAATAGCTGTTGTTGGCTGCTGTTTGTCAGTATTTATGGTCAAGCGGTGGTGAATAACTTGCCCCAAGGAGCTCAACATCCCTCATTAGCAGGAAGTAGTCTAACAATTACATTGCCATCTTTTCTACTTCTGACTTTATTAAAGGATCTCTCTCTCTCTCTCTCTCTCTCTCTCTCTCTCTCTCTCTCTCTCT
>OU015756.1:43507853-43521610 GCA_907169655.1 Acomys percivali | reverse complement strand
CTCTCTCTCTCTCTCTCTCTCTCTCTCTCTCTCTCTCTCTCTCTCTCCCTCTCCCTCTGTCCTCTATCTTTCCTCTATAGTGTTAATGGGCAGATAAAGTGGGTGAAAGGAAAAAGGAGGGTGGAAGATAAAGAACCCACAAAGTAGCCAATGCCTGCTACAGTCTATAGTTAGCCTACTTGCATCCTTGGTCAAAATGGCTTCTTGATTTCCAGTGAGTGCTGATGGAGTTGGGGTATGGGATAAAGCAGTGAGAAGAAGAAGGGGAAGTAGAAGAGGCGGGTCTGTGTGATCCACTGGAGATGGAAACAGAAGATTGATGGAGGCCTCAGCAGGCAGTCTGCTGCAGAGCTAGGCATGCCACCAGGAAATCAGATTTGGAGGAGCTGGGTGAAAGATACGGATCTGAAGTTAACCTATCTGCTTCCCTAGCTGGTATTGGCTTGTTCTTTCATGTTGTTGACATTATTGCAACGACACCCAGGCTTCTGGAATTCCTTTGTTAGTTCTGAATTTATGATGCTAGACCAAGTTGGAAAAGAAGAGAAGAAGTTGAGGCAAATTTGGTTGATAGGGTGAAAATGGTCAGGCGGAATGAATTCAATTGCATATAGGGGACTGGGCTGACGTACAGGAGGGGCTTCTTTTACGAGAAGCAGTGTGGGGCAGCACATGTGAATGGAAAGGTTGGATATGACATGGAAGAGTCTTGTGGTTTGTGATACAGGCAGGAAGGATGCTGGCTGAATCCTTGACATCCTTTATAGTAAAGACAGGGAAGGCCTGACTAGAATTATACTGAGTTAAGGAATACAGGCTAAGCTTAGAGTGTTGTGAGAAAGTCATGACTTGGGACGCCATGGGAATTATCTGTTCCTAAAGAGCAACAACTAACCAAAGCTAATGTAAATATAATTCAATATGGGAATCACATTACAACGCTTGCAGGCAGCAGACCTTGGCAGCTTTGGCCATTCTTTCTTGGGCTTTGTCTAGCTAGATATGTTGTACGTTCATTTGTGTTGCCAGTGACACCCATCTCAGCTTTGCAACAATGCTAGTACCATGGCTGCAAAAAGCATCGTTTATATTTGGAAGTACATTTGCTATTGTTATGATTAGTAAGGTAAATATCTGATATTTCTGAATTTCGGTGTCTGTTCAGACTTGTCTGTTGGCAAAATAATTAGAGGCATTTATTTCTCTGGAAATAAATATGTTGGCTCCAACATTACCTGCAAGACTTTGATCACAAGGTTAGCAGGTGAGCCTCTTTGTTTAGGTAAACATTCACACAAAGTTCTTTTCAACTTGATTTTGTGTCACTCTAGTCAAACCTTAGCCTTTTATCTCACTAACTCATTGAATTTTAATGTACTGTCATTAAATATATCCATTATGGGTTTTAGTACATGTAGATTTTTAAGTACGCTCAGGCTTTCCTTTTCCAGTGCCAGGTCATAGGCTTCCAGCCCCTTTTTACTGTCTGTAGATCCCAACCAGAACTCTTCAGAGGTTTCTGCCAAAATACCCACTTTGTAGACCACACAGAATAAGCAGGTAATTTATATTCCTAATCCTACTACATGGGACTAGCTCTGAGACTGGCTGAGACATGAATGCCTATGCATAGAAAATGCTTCTTTTCTTTAATGCATTTATTATTTTTTATTTTTTACATATATATATATATTTATATTATTACACATATTTACAATAAACTACCTATAGCAAGAAGAACCATGACACAACCAGGAATTATACAAATATTACATTCTTAGTGTTTTGGCTACTTGTATTTCACAGCCTTGAAGAAAACATCTTTCCTATCTTGGTGTGTCTAAAATTCTGAATGTAAGTCAGTATCTATCATATCTCATTATTATCAACTTAAAACATCTATCTAGACCTAAAAGCATCTTAACCCCTAAACAACTAAGGTTAATTGAAAAACTAAACTATCTGGTCTTCTGCCCTATCAGAGACTTGAGAAGGAATAAAATTGATTACCTGAGTATAACGGGAGTGTGGGTTAGTAGCTTTCCAAATGAGAAGATGACAGAGACAGTTTTTAGGGTCAATTTTCTTAAAAATTATATTTTATTATGAACTTATAAACCGAGAGTTCTCCACTTATAACCTGACTAACCTAAACAATAGGAAAAGGAGATTAAAGAAAACAATGATGAAACCTTAATGATATAAGTTCTGAGGAATGATTTTCCTGGTGTAGTCAGCAGGACTTCTGCTACAACCTGGAGCAACTAGAACCCAGAACCTCAGCTGGAGCCTGGAGCCCCGAAGCCTTCCCTCAAGTGGTTCTCTCTAGGAATGTGCCAAAGTGGAGCGATGAACAGCCAAAACTATCCCAAGCCTCTCCAAAAAGCTCCTTCTCCTGTTTTGGCATCTTTGAGACCCAGTTATCCTATGGCATTTAATGATGAGGGCTTTCCTGACAGAGAGAGACATCTGATCCTGGCTGCATCTCTGTATGCAACATTGAAGATGGGGGCATCAAGAGACAAGGGTGACAGAATGGTCACTGGACTGAGAAACTGCTCTGATCTCTACTGCTGATGACAGGCTGACTGTCTGCTATGACCAACAGTGATGCTGGAAAGTTGTCTGTCCAGCTTTGAACAGACTAGATGGACCAGACCTTCGGATTTCCTGCTTCAAAAAGCAGTTTGCTGGATGTTTTGGGCCAATAAGGTTGAAGACTGATTGCCCCAGTGAAGGAGAGAATCTGGTGACTGTCCAAGCAGTCTGCTCTCTCTGTCCTATCCACACTTAAAAGTTGCCCGCCAGCACTTTCTTTATTAGATAGAATTTCCTTCTTGGGTCTCTGATGGGATTGAAGACTAGATAGCCACAGTGTTACTAGAAGCTTTAGTTTAAGAATAAAAAACACATTTATAGATCGATAATTGCAATTCCTCATGAAAGGAAAGGACTGTCTTTGGTAGGATTGTGGAATACCTTCTCCCAGGTTAACAAGTATAAATGGACTTGGTTATGTACTTGATACCTGATCATTTTGTATATATGTATATTTGTGTATATAGTTCTTAATTTTTTTTTAAAGAGAAGGGGGATGTGTGGGAAGGATTGTAAGCTTTGTAAAAGAAATTTTGGCCAGCTTTGCCCTTGGACACACCACAGATACTCCCTCAGATGAAGCTAGTAGATTCAATAATCTACCTTTTATTTTATAAACCTGTATCCCCCTTCCTTCCCCCCTTTTCCTTAATATTAGATGAGATAGAAAGAGAGAAAGAAAGATAGAAGAAAGAAATCCCCAAATGAAACGTTTATTAATTGTAACTAACCCCCTTAGGCAAAAAATGAGCATTGGTAACCCACTGAAAACACCCACCCCACCTACTGGGAATGGGGGCATCGTGTTCTCAAAATTATTTTATGCTATTTAGGATAAAAATGTTTTTTTGGGTACCCTAGAAAAATTGTCCAAGCGCTGGAAAATCTAGCTGTATCTGTTTTTGTCCAGTCTTTTTAGGATCGATCCTTTTGGCTAGCCGATTTATTGTTAATATGCATGCAATTTCTGGAGGAAGCAGTAGCGCCAGAGGCAGAAGTTCAGTCTTCATCATTGTCCTGTTTTTTGCTCTGAAAGTAAGCAAACTTTTGAAATTATTAGTATAGCTATGTTAGTACATATATAATTTTTAAAGGAAACATCGCTTGAGGTACCTTGCTTGAGGTGCCAGAGGCATGTTTTTTGGGTTAAATCACCCAGGCTGTCTGCTTCATCTTCATCATTGTCCTGTTTTTTTGCTGAAAGTAAGCAAACTTTTGAATCATTAGTATAGGTATATTAGTACATATATAGTTTTTTAAGGAAACAACAGTTGAGGCACCTTGCTCGGGGTGCTGGAGGCATGCTTTTGGTGTTAAATCACCCAGGCTGCCTGTTTCTTCTTCAGCATTGTCCTGCTTGCAAATAATAGAGGGCTCTCTACCTGCATGTACACCAACAGGCCAGAAGAGGGCATTAGTTCTCCAAGCGGTATGAAACAATGTCAAGTTGTAAGAACCAGGTAGCTCTTACGACTCACTTGCTGTATGGCCAGATCTAATCTTTGTAAGTTTGGTTGGTAGCCATATATTTTCAGTCCCTGTGGAAACATGCGCATACCCATGACCCCATCTTAAAACTATTGCAAGTTTCCATTTTATACTCGACAAATCCTTGTAGAATATTGGTTGTCCCAGCTCCTCAGTTTTTTCTATCATCCAATGTCTCTCCGCAGCTGATGTCCCTTCATCATTAATATTAAGAAAATTTATAGTCAACAAAGCATTATTTAATTGGTCCCTGGGTGTCTTTACCCTTCCCTTTTGTTTAATAAGCATTTCTTTTAAGGTACGATTAGTTCTTTCCACAACTGCTTGTCCTGTGGGGTTATGAGGTATACCAGTAACATGTTTTATATTATAATACATAAAGAAGTTTTTCATCTTAAAGGACACATATGCAGGAGCATTGTCAGGATTAATTTGTGCAGGTATTCCCATAAACGTCATTATTTCCAGTAAATAAGTAATCTCACAGTCAGCCCTTTCAGAACTTAAGGCAGTTGCCCATTGAAAACCTGAATATGTATCAATGGTATGATGCACATACCTCATTTATCCAAATTCTGCAAAATGAAACACATCCATCTGCCAAATTTCATTCCTTTTGTTACCTCTAGGGTTAGTACCAACAGGTAATGGTATTTGACTATATAAGGAACATGTAGGACACTTATTAATTATTTCTCTGGCTTGTTGCCAAGTGACAGAGAATCTTCTCTTTAACCCCTTACCATTGACATGATGTTTTTCATGAAATTTTGAGGCTTTGAATACATTACCTATCAATAATTTGTCAATCTCTTCATTTCCTCATGCCAATGGACCTGGTAAACCTGTATGGGATTGAATATGAGTAATATACAAGGGATAATTTCTGCTTCTGATGACCTGTTGCAGTTCTATAAATAATGTAGCTAATTCTCAGTTATCAGGAGTAAATTCAGCAGTTTCTATATGCAAAACAACTTTCAGCATATTGAGTCAATAATTATATTAAGGGATTCAGGAAAATCTAACAATACCATAAAGATTGCATATAATTTTGATTTTTGAACTGACATAATCACCTTTTAATCTCCTTAGTCATGTTATCAGATTTATTTGCATCAGTGAAGAAGGTGGGTGCCTCTGAGATTGGTGACTTCTTTACAATACTTGGAAGGATCCAATTAGTTCTTTTTATAAACTGTATATGTTTGCTTTTTGGGTATCTATTGTTAATGTCTCCCAAATAGTTACTATAAGCTCTTTGCCAATCTTCATTAATTACCCATAATGACATAATCTCAGGATCAGTAAGAGGCACTACAATTTCCACCGGGTCCATGCCTGACAGCGCAACCTTATTCTTCCCTTTATAATCAGTTCAGAAATTTTTTCTATGTATGTTTTCAATTTTTTGCTTTATTTGCCAGGAATATCCATTCTATAATTCTGTCTTCTCTTTGTATAAGAAGCCCAGTAGGAGAATGTTTTGAAAGCAAATAACCAGAATGTAACCAAGTTCAGGATCAATTCTATCCACTTATGCCTTTTGAAGTTTTTGCTCCACCAGAATTAACTCCTTTTCTGCCTCAGCGGTTAGACACCTTGGACTGTTTAAATTCAAATCCTCTTGTAATGTGTGAAACAAGTTACTTAACTCATAGGTAGCTAACCTGATTGTAGGCCTTAACCAGTTAATATATCCCAATAATTCTTGAAAATCATTAAGAGTTTGCAATCTCTACGGATCTGTACCTTTTGTGGTTGAAGTTTTTGTTCAGTTATTTTATAGCCTAAATAGGTAATTGAATCGCCTCCTTGTATTTTTTCCACAGCAATCTGTAATCCTCAGGATGGCAGAATTCTTTGTGCTTCCTGAAACATTTTTTATAAAACATTAGGATCAGAATCAGCTAGCAGAATATCATCCATGTAATGATAAATGATAGATTGAGGAAATTGCCTACGAATTATTTCTAAAGGTTGTTGCACAAAATACTGGCATAAAGTTGGGCTATTCAACATTCCCTGTGGAAGTACCTTCCAATGATCTCTCTTCATTGGAGAATTATTGTTCAGAGTAGGAACTGAGAAAGCAAACCTTTCCCTGTCCTTGTCATGCAGAGGTATGGTGAAAAAACAATCTTTTAAATCAATTGTAATTATATGCCAAGACCTAGGTAACAAGGAAGGCAAAGGGATCCCAGGTTGAAGCAAACCCATGGGTTGAATCACCTTGTTTATGGCCCTCAAATCCGTTATCATTCTCCATCCACCTGATTTCTTTCTTACCACAAACACAGGGGAATTCCAGGGACTGGAAGATTCTTCTATGTGTTGAGCCTCCAGCTGCTCTTTCACTAAACATTGAAGCGCCTGCAACTTTTCTCTTGTTAAGGGCCACTGCTCCTGCCATACAGGTCTGTTTGAAATCCATTTTAGGGGCAGGGCTGTTGGTATCTCAGCAGTGGCCCCTTTTATAAATTTTGACACTCTAAACCTGAAGAGTTCTGAGGTTGGACAATGGGCATAGCTTGTGGTAGCCCCTGATCACTTACATTAATCTCTTCCCCAGAAGTGCATTCCAATTTACCCCTAGTTTCAACATTGTTTATCTCTGTAATTGTAGGAATATTAATCTGAGTACCCCATTGTTGTAAGAGATCTCTTCCATATAGATTTATGGGAATGCCAGCCACATGGGGTTTTAGCCTCCCTGTCTATCCCTCTGGTCTCACACACTCAAGCCACTGCACACTTTGTTTTATTTGAGATAACTTACCAATCCCTACAATTTCTGCATAAACCTTTTTAAGTGGCCAATTTGGGTTCCAAGACTTCTGACCCATGATTGAGACATCAGCACTGATGTCCACCAAGACTTTTATTTTAACACCATTCATTTGTATAATTAACTTAGGTCTCTGATCATTAATTGCTGTTTGCCAGAACACACGTGTCCCTGTGCTTCCGAATGCACCAGTCCTTCCCACTGGAGCAGCTTTGCCCTTAACGTAAGGAAACAGTAGGAGTTGAGCAATTCTATCCCCGGCATTAATTTTCATCTCCTTCTTTACACATGCCAAGGTTTTTTTTTCCTCCTTAGAATCTTCATCTATAATACCAGGATGCACAGTAAAACCATGAGAAGTCAGCCACTTCTTCCCAGAATCATTCTTAGTGTGCCTGAAGGCAAAGGACCGAAAACACCAGTATTTAATTTGTAACATTCAACCTGGGGAGATAGGGTAAGAGACATATTTGAAGCCAAATCCCAGGCTGCACTGCCTTCAGTAGCATGTATTAGATCACTAACACTCAGTTCCAGTTTTCCTGTGGGTTTGCCACTTCCCGACTGGCCAAAGGAATTCGGCTGGCATTGTTTATGGGGGGCCCGAGCCAATGGCCCCCACCTGCCATTTCCCATCAGCAAGATATTGCCTTGCACATCTCTCTTAGACTGACCATCCCGAGACCAATGTTTTCCTTTCCCATAGTGACTACAGTACCCTGGAGGTCTTAACATCTCAGTACCATCATGGCCAGAACCTCCTTGTTCTCTCTTATGAGTTATGTTTTCTTCCTGGTTATTGTGCCTTCTTTCTCTACAGTTTCTTAGCATATGACCAGTTTTACCACAATTAAAGCACTGAGTATCATGATATCTGGGCTCTCTGCCTAAAGCTTGTCCCACAATATTATTTTTATATTCCTGAGAGTTAATATTAACTGTCTCCTTTACCCAGTCATCTAATGGAGCGCCTCTTTCCTTTAATGGTCTAAGCACCCTCTTACATTCAGTATTTGCATTATCATAAGCCATGATAAGTTTTAATGCCTGTTTGGTGTCAGAATCTGGCAATACCCTATCCACAGCAGATCCTAATCTCTGCAAAAATTCTGTAAAGGATTTCAGAGGTCCTTGGAATACTTTTTTTTTTTTAAAAAGATTTATTTATTATTATGTATACAGTGCTCTGCCTGCATGTACACCTGCAGGCCAGAAGAGGGCATCAGATCTCATTATAGATGGTTGTAAGCCACCATGTGGTTGCTGGGAATTGAACTCAGGACCTTTGGAAGAGCAGAAAGTGCTCTCAACCTCTGAGCCATCTCTCCAGCCTGGTCCTTGGAATACTTTAGTAAATGGAATAGTTGTTTTCCCAAGTTCCTCTACCAGCTCCCAAGCTCTCAAGGCTGCCTTACGACATTGTTCAATCACTCTATCTTCAGCTTGAATTTGTTCTCTTAAGTTAGTATATTGTCCTTCACCAAGCAATTGATCTCTATTAATATTTATTCCCTGTGTCCCATTTTCTTGTTCTATTCTTACGGCCTCTGTTCGCCACCATGATAACCAGTGCAACTGTTGTGTTGCTTCCAATACAGCTGAAACTAAATTTTTCCAATCTTGGGGAACAAGTCTATTCTGTGTGGCCCAGCTGTTTATCATTTGTTTAGTGAAGACAGAGTGCATACCATATTTGATGACAGATTCCTTAAAATGTTTTAAATCCATCATGTCTACAGGATGCCAGGCCATTTTGTCAAAACCCTCAGCACTATTTTGTGTGGGCACATGTCTTACAGTGACTGGAAAAGCTGAAGGTGTCTGGGCGACTGTGGAGGTGTCCTCCACTGGGACATTTTCCTCCAAAGACCTTTTGGTCTGTCTGCCTTCCTTTTCCTCTGGTTTCTGACCTTCTCCACCCTTTTTAACCAAAGGTGCCTTCTGCTTTTCCAGCCCTTCCAGTTTTTTCTGCATTTTGCTCATTTGTTCAGTCAAGTCAGTAATTCTTTCCAAAAGGATAGAGCTTATTGGCTCTTCCATTTTTTTCTGGCTTTCTGGTCTCTCTATTTTCTGTCCTTCATCACTCCCATTTACCAAAAATTCTACTTGCTTTCCCATCCCTTCATTTTCTTTCCTCAGTCTTTTCATCTGTCCAGTCAAATCTGCAATCTTTTCTAAAAGGATAGAATTTACTGACCCTTCTGGCTTTTCTATGCTATTAGCCTTTCTTCTAATCCTTCTAAGAATGAAATACAATAAAAGAACAATGAAAAAACAGAGAACTCCCTGTAAGTATAAGTCAGGAAAGAGTTTTGCAACTGTAGTTGTGACTTTGCTGATACCCTGAAAGAGCATTTCTGTACGTTCAAATTCTGAATCTTCCCTCATACCATTAGAAACTGTGGAACCCATCGGGCCCTACGTTGGGCACCACTTATTGGCTCTATTTCTTAACAATTAAACTTTATTATACTGATGGACCCTAGAGTCCAATTCAGGGAGGGGGTTGCCGCGAGAGACCACTCAAGTCACACAGGATGGTGGTATATGTGAAATTTATTACTGACACATCAGAAGTCCCAATTGTTGATGTGTCAGGGTCCCTCAGCACTTGGGAGGTGAAGGACCCCGAGTAGCTGTTACAGGCTAGCTTTAAAGGCTAAAACCACAAAGCACGTGGGGTTTCTTATCAAGTGAGACCATATGGACATTAGGACATCTGGCATTGGGAGTCTCTTTGTGGGGGCTTGGGTGTGGGTCTCCAGAGCAGTTACTGAAAGCCGTATGGGGACATCTGATATATTGAAACTTACATGTAACTATTCTGGGAACTAGGGTGGAACTTTTGAAGTTAGTATTAACTAGAACTGGGCAATGCTGGACAAGCAAGCAAGCAAGCATCTTGTATTTTATAATTTTACAGTTTCTCAGTACAACCCAACTAGCTTACACAAGACGGAAAAAGGGTTAAAGGGAAAAAAAGAGTGAACCTTCTGGTATCCGTTCCACTGGACGGGTCCCTAGGTGTCTCTGGCTTGCGCGCTGGTCCGGCTTGTTCGCTGATCCTTTTCCTGAACCATGTGCGCTCAAGCTTGGTCTTAACCTGTTGCCCCTCTCTGCCTGCCTGTCTCTCACATGCAAGGGCCGGTCTTCTCCTCCCATAGAGGGTTGATTAGAAACACAGTAGTCCAGGTGCAGTCCCCTGGTCTGCTTCCTGAATTCCAGGCCCAGGATGGCTCCACCTAATCTATCTCAAGGTTAATCTCAGGGAGTATCCATGGTGTGTCCAAGGGCAAAGCCCGCCAAGACTGCTTTCACCTGTGACAAAGTTTACAATCCTTCCCACAAGAGGATGTACCTCTCTTACTTCAACTTGATGAGCCAGAGCCAGCTGATATACATGGGAGGCCTCCCCTATTCTGGAGAACAACAGTGGGGAAGTAGATGGCATCAGAGATGAGGGAGAAGAATTGGATGGAAAGGAGGGATGAGCAACTGCAGTTGGAATATAAAGTTAATTAATTAATTAATTATAAAAAATAAATATGTAATACAATTTATCTTAAATCTTATAACAAATAGCACATACGTAAAAACTAGGTATAAGTAATATTAATTTGCTACAACATGTAAATACTTATTTAGAAAATAGTATATATGTGACTTGGATTCCAATGTTCTTTTAAAAAAGATTTACTATTACAATAGGTATATTAAATAGCAACCAAATGGTTGGCAGCATCTTTACCTAGGCAAAGCTATTTGACTTCATCACCATCTTAAGATGACCACATCATCTTAAGTCAACTAAGGCAGAACTTTTATAGATTAAAAAGCCATAGCATGTCTTTAAAATATTTAGATTAGAGTGGATGTTTTCATACGGTAATAAGTTCCTAAGGTTATGAAGACATACTCAGGTTAAAAAAACTGACTTAGAGACTTATATCTAACTATTTAAGTCTAGGTTTCTAAATTTAAATATGTAGGTAATAAATAAGGTTTATAAATTGCTAAAGTCTACTGAGGTTAACATAAATTGACTTAAGATAGATGGTTATTCTCTTTGTTTTGCTCATGTTGTTAAGCTTTAGCTATTCAAAGAAACTGAGTCATATAAAAAACTGTGGTTCACTTATAGTTCACTTATAAAAAAGATCGAACTGTATTCATAGTTAAATATCTTATTTCTGTGCAAGAGGCTGTTCAATTAGGTATTAGACTAAAACTTTTAGTGCTCAAATTTAACAGAAATAAAATTGTCAATTCACAACCTTATGAAAGCTACCGCCTTGTAAACTTCTATGAAATCCATATTAATGAAAATCTTTATTTAACTTCCTGTATGTATCTTCAAGGCTAAGCGTAAAGCTAGTCACTGAAACAGGTAAAGTTTATTTAAAATACTTCAAAGATGGTCCTCAAACTCTTCAGATATTTAATGCTGAATATGGCAACTAAAATGTTTGATGAGAACACTCCGTGTTAGCAGGAATTCCAGTTCCTAGAGGAAAACTCGAAGGCTCCAAAGAACAAACGGACACGAGAAAACTGCCTGGATTGTCGTACTGTGCTAACCACCGAACAGACGCCTCCCACTCCACCAGGGCTCTGTGCAAACCGTGTTCACTGTTGGATTGACTCTGCGTGGTCACCATAAGGTCCAGCTTCCCAAGAACCTTCTCTACAGGGAAAGCTCTGGGACCTTCTCTGTCTGGTGGCTGAAGGCCAATCCTGCTTGGTCTAGCAGCAGAAGATTGAATGTCATTACAGCCAAAGCCTGACCAAGGAAGCCATCTTGACAGCAGGACCTAGAGCAAATGGCTAGTTAGTGGGTAAGTCTCTGTCATTGTAATGAATTCAGAGGCCACTTGGATTATAGTTCCTGGTATAAACTATCCTTCTCAGATCTCTGATGATATTGACTAACTGTAGCTCTAGTGAGGCAAACAGATCAACTCCATCCCCCTAAGGCTTCAGCTGCCTCTTTAGACACTTAACTCAGGCCTCAGGCCTCCCTTTTCTAGAGTTTATGGCCCTCCTGCTGAGAGAGGCAAACTCAGTGTGCCTTGCTGACCTCTTCACTCTAAAGAGGTAAACTCACAAAACAGGTTTCAAAGTAACCTTTTGCCTTTCCTTTGTTTAAAGGAACACTTACTTTCCATGACTTTGCTCAGCAATCAGCCCTCTGGGTGGCAAGGTCAACATCTGGATGAAAAAAGAAAAGGACTTCAAGGTGATATTAAGTCCTGAAGGTCTAACATGCAGCTTAATTTACCTAAATGCATGTTGTAAAGGTCTGAGGCCTTAAGATCTTAAGTTGTGATGGTCTAAACTTTTGTCATAAGGTGTGTACATGCAAATCATAGAGGGCTAAGAAAGTGATTTAAGGTAATGATGTTTCAGATTTTTTTCACTGTTGTTGGCATCCCATCAGATGAAGCAGGACACTATTGGGCACTTAGACTCATACTGGTTCTTGGCCAGAAAATATCTTAACCGATGACCTAATTTACTAATTAACAAAATCAATATTCAGTCAATGTGAACTACTAATAAGCTATTTTATACTAAAATCAACCTTAATTGAGAACACATCAGTGTTTTCGTTGGACACTGGTAACAAGTACAGTGTGACATCCATACACACCAGTGTACCTGACACTGATGTAACTAACATGACATAGAAGTAACATAGATGACATACAGAAAGATATGTACAACACTCTACATACATGTACACACCATCCTCACATATACATAAAATACACTTACACACACATAAACACACACACACACACACACACACACACACACACACACACACAAAGAGACAGAAAAAGACAGACAGAGAGAGCAACTGAGAGACAGAGAGATCAATTCTCACTGACAGAGGTGTGCTGGATTCTAATTATTGCAGATCTGTGACGGTCACCCTGGTGTTCTGCATGGTGACATGGGTGCAGTCCTGCATATGAGGAAAAGAAAATTGAGTCAAGGTATGGAAATCTGCTGTTTTGAAATAACAACTTTTAATATAATACTAAAAGAAAGCCTCATGTTTTGAAACAAGTCATACTTTAAAGAGTATTCCAAAATAATGCCATATTTGACCTAGGCTAGACCATATAACCATATATAACCATATAACAGGATCTTGAACTTATACTCTTGTGATTAGCTCTCCAGGGATGTGCTATAGGCAAACACTGCCATGGTAGATACAGTAAGTGCCAGGAATTGAATCCAGGACATTCTGCTTGAAACACAAGTTCTCCCCCAGCTGAGCCATATCCCCAGCCGTAAGCCTGTAATGTAATGAGCTCACCGAAGGTCAGTAGTTCTCACCCTAGAGATGAGATTGTGATGTCAGAGGCAGCTATGGCAAAAGGTCTAGGACCCTACACTCATGCCTAGCTCTACTCACAGTCAGGGTCAGTGTCTCACCGTGTATCTTTGCACATGTTTTTCAGAGTCACTTGTGAAAAATTCCTTTATTAAGAGGAACCAGTAAGTCCAATGCACTATTGTCACTGTGATGTCAGTCGGAAGGTAAAGGTGACCTGAGAGTGTTTGACGGTGTGCTTACATGTATCAGAGTCACAAGGATTTATCAATCTGACATAGTCTGGCTATGTAGGCTCAGTTGGCCTCAAATTGATGATGCTTCTGCTGCTGCCAAAGTGCTGATATGAGAGGTACATGTGTCACCATACAAGTTTGAAATTGGTGTTTACACTGTGAACAAGGAATTGGTGTTCTAGGCATTTTTATTGTCCAATCTCTTACCCAACTTAATACATAACATGATTATATGTTGAGGGAGGGAGAGAGGAAGAGAGAGAGAGAGAGAGAGAGAGAGAGAGAGAGAGAGAGAGAGAGA
>OU015756.1:43486225-43506224 GCA_907169655.1 Acomys percivali | reverse complement strand
CTCTCTCTCTCTCTCTCTCTCTCTCTCTCTCTCTCTCTCTCTCTCTCCACACACACACATATATATGTGTGTGTATACATACATACATACATACATACATACATACATACATACATACTTACCTTTCTTGCACAATGACAAAGGGGGCAGAGAAACTCATCAGTAGAAGAACAACAATCTATATACTTCTACCACTCTGCTTGTCTCTCTGTCTCAGTCTCTCTTGTCTCTGTCTCTCTCTGGATACCTTTCTTGCACAATGACTAAGGGGGCAGAGGAACTCAACAGGAGAAACGAGCAGGAAGAAGAACAATACAAGCAAAAATTTCAGTTTATAGTCATCAGTGTGAGAAACATGGATAAAAACGCTAAAATCTTGGTCTTCTAATGCCATGGGACAACATCCAGGGTACAAACATTTATTACAAAAGCAAGCAGGATGATTCATTGATTTCTCAACAGTAGCTTTGCTGAGGAATTCAGAATGACTTGTCATTGGGAATGAAAAGAGAAGGCACTCATATACAGTGTTTGGTGTTCAAGTTCTTCAACCTCCAGCTCCTGAGGTTACTTCTTGAGTATTTCTCTTAGAAAATGAGCAATGATGTCACCTTATATTATATGAGAAGCTGGTATTAGTCAGAATGTGCACCTTAAAGGAAGGCGTCTATAGTACTCAGTTAAGGCATTCTGCAGATAAGTTTTTAAAAGTTTTTTGAGCCATAGGATGTTTTGCACTTCTACATTCCAGATCTGAATCTCACATACTCACTGTTTGTATATGGGAGCACACACCACTGCGATGGCCTTGGGCAGCATTCTCTGGTAGCCAAAATGGGTATAAAGGTCCACACTTGACAAGAAGGCGGTCTGGGTTGGATGAGTCTGAGATGACAAAAGAAGCCAAGATTTAAATGAACACATCCAGCCATGCCTGGTCCACCTTGGAAGGCAGGCCCAGGAAGCTTCAACAACTGGCCCTTGCAATGATCCCCCAAATCATTCCAGGCAAACACTCATCTGCTAGGTGGAGAAAGAAGGAGAAACAAACTACTTTGTCTTCCTGACACATAAAGGTCAAAATTACTGGAGTTTCTCTCCATTACTTTTTAGCTTGTTCTTCACAGAGAGTAAGACTACTTTACTCATCCATGTTTAGTGAGAGCTGGTGTCTAAACAGGAACCATTTCAAGTTATGTCCTTCAGCTTCTAATCCTGCTCTGCTTTTCTTCTGCTGATGGCCGACTGATTCTGTCTTCACCAAGATTTCTCATAACTACTTCAAACATCAGTTCAACAGTCTCTCTGGGTCTTCAGCTATCTACCTTCACTCCAGGCTCTGAGACCCATGTGATTTCTTTCTAAGTGAAGAGGATCCTGTAACTTTAGTCGTTACTTTTATCTCGGCTACATTGATAGTTTGTCTGTGGTTTCTTCATGGGTCCATCTCCTGTCTCTTAACAATATCTTCTCTGGCTCAGTTCAGCTTCTCCTAGCTCAACTGTCACCAACTATGGTCCCTTCTCTCTCAACTAGCGCAATTCACTTTCAACTGAACTCTCTCTTATTCTCACTTTGCTCAATCTCTTCTTCTCTTTAGTCTTACTCAATATTCTTGTATCAACTGTTTTCTCTGACCTTACTCATCTGTCTCTTGGATCCTACTCCTGCCTACTCCCTAATCCTACTACTTTTTCTTCCTCCTTCTACTCTCTCTCTCTCCTACTACTATCTCCCTGTTCTCAGTATCTACTGGCTTTTTATATCCTTTGCTCTTCCCAGATGTCCAAGAGCCTTCCTTCCCCTCTTTCACTGGACTACCAGGTGTGAAAACATATCACACAACTGAATGCCATGTTGGGGATGAATCTTGCAGATGTTAAGCCAAACAACCCAGAGGTAAGAGTTACATCCCTAACCATTGTGTTTCAAGTACTGGTAGCATGGAGGGAGGCACATATACAATGTGAACTCCAAAGAAATCCAAGAAGAGATGGTGAGAGTAAGAGATGGTACAATCTCAGAAGAAGCAAGTGAGGCATTTGGACCAGGCTCCTGGCAGTTTCCTGTTTCCTTCTCTAAGTGGTACATGTATGTATAGGTTTCTTCAGTGAGCCACTCAACTGCACACTTCATGTACATAAACTGACAAGTAGGCTGTATTTTAAAGTATTTTTTTAAAATTTATTTATTTTTTTAATTAATTTATTCTTGTTACATTTCTATGGTTATCCCATCCCTTGTATCCTCCCATTCTCCCCTCCCTCCCATTTTCCCCTTATTCCCCTCCCCTATGACTGTTCCTCAGAGGGATTACCTCCCTCTGTATATGCTCATAGGGTATCAAGTCTCTTCTCAGTGACCTGCTGTCCTTCCTCTGAGTGCCACTAGGTTTCCCCCGCCAGGGGACATAGTCAGATGTGAGGCACCAGAGTACTTGAGAAAGTCAAATCCCTCTCTCCACTCAAGTGTGGAGACTGTCTTGTCCATGGGCTAGATCAGGGTAGGGGTTTAAATTTTTCGGCCTGTATTGTCCTTGGCTAGGGCCTTAGTTTGAGCAGGACCCCATGACCCAAATCTGCCTATCATAATGTTCTACTTGTAGGTTTCTAGAACCCACTGGATCCTTCTACATTGCTATTCACCCATTGTTCTCTCATCTAGAGTCCCAATAGGATGTCCTTCCCTCGGTCCCAGTTTCCTGGTAAGGGAAGGCTTTCATGGGACATGTCCATTGGGCTAGTATGCAGCTATAAGTGAGTATATACCATTTGAGTCTTTCTGCTTCTGGGTTAACTCACTCATTATGATCATCTCTAGCTCAATCCATTTGTCCACAAATTTCGGGAATTCCTTGTTTTTAATAGCTGAGTAGTATTCCATAGTGTATATGTACCACAGTTTCTTTAACCATTCTTCTACTGAGGGACATTTAGGCTGTTTCCATGATCTGGCTATTATGAATAAGGCTGCTATGAACATGGTTGAGCAAATTTTCTTGCTGTGTGCTGGTGCATCTTCTGGGTATATTCCAAGGAGTGGAATAGCTGGGTCTTGAGGAAGCCCTATTCCCAGTTTTCTGAGATAGCACCAGATAGATTTCCAAAGTGGTTGTACTAGTTTGCATTCCCACCAGCAATGAAGGAGTGTTCCTCTCTCCCCACATTGTATTTTAAAGTATTAAGCATTTCAAAAATGAAAGTGAAGTCAAAGAAAAAGTAAAATAATAAAAAAATCAAACAAGACAAAACCATGCCCATACCATCTCACAGTTCACACATCAGTACTCTGTTCATCCAGTTCTGCAAATGCAGCCTCCTCACTCTAGGGCCTAGATCCAAGCATCAGTATGACAGTCAGGACATGTTGGGTTACACTAGTGAAGTTGTGTCTCTGTCCTTCCTCACCTACATGAGGCATTCTCTGGCTTTACTAAAAACATGATGGTGAATTAGCTGGGCAGGAAGCAGAGGTGGGACATCGTTGGAGGAAAGAATAAGTAGAAAGCCTTTATCCAGGAGACAAGAGAGGAGATGGAAGTGACCATCGGCCTGAAGGGTATAGCTAGCCACTTGGCTAGAAGGGGCTAGGTGGCCAGGACAACTTAGATGAGCTAGTTAAGTGTCTGCCCACCTAAGGCCTAAGCCCTGTAATATTAAAAGGCCTTGGTATCTTTATTTTTATGCTTGAGTAGTCATGAGGTCTTACAACATGGGCAGACTCCACAATAGCCATAACCTTTATCAGATGACTTTTTTCTTTCCAGGCACAGTCTTCATTTTAGCACAGGTTGGCGCTAAAGTCACCATCTAGCATTCTCACCCTCCTGAGTGCTAGGATTGCAGGAGTGTGCCAGTATACACAGCTTTTAATGACTTCTTTAAACCTTGCAGTCTTTGCTCACCATGTCATAAAAGTCATTAAGTCAACGTCCTCGGAACGCAGAGTGGAGATCTGAATGCTCTTCCTGCAGGAGCCCATCGCTGGGTCACATCCTGAATTCCTTCTTGCACTATGCTGCTGGGTGACTTCTGAGAACTTCCTCACAAGTTCTCCTTCAGCCTTGTTGCTCTTTCATGCTCTCATTATTAGAACTCCACAGCTGCTCCACAGTTTCTTGCAGCCAACTCTCCTCATTTACCTGGTTTCCTGGGCTACCTCTATGCAGGATCCTTCTTGGTTCCTCTCCTGGTTTTCCTGACTGCTGAGAATGTCCTTCTAATAGCCATACAGAGCTTATGTCTCACATGGGACTTATATTCCACAGGTTAAGACTGAAGCCCACTTCCAAACTCAATCCTCCTCTAGAAGCCCTGCTCATACTCATGAGAGGATCACCGTCATCCCCATGAGCCCAACTGAAAGCCTTTCCCAGAATGGTCAACCTCTAGTCCTCATTGCCTGGATCTCTGAGATTCTACCCCTCCCACATACACCCCGCTATCACTGTCTCCTCATCATTATGTGTTAGCAGCTCCCAAACCTTGGCTGACCTCCCCATCTCTCTGAGCCTTATTGCTCCATTATTTTAACTTCTGTACTATGGCTTTGGGCACATCATTGTTTGACCCTGAACAACCCAAACAGTTCTCTCTCTACTCAAAATCACCACGATTTTTCCTGACCACACCAGGCAGTGGAGACCATAGTTCTGATGGGTCATAGCTACACATATCTGCTGTTCTTTTTTGATACCAACTACAAATTCCAGCCAACAGAATTGCTCACACATGCAAGAGCACAGTGTGGCTCTCTCATGCTGACTCCTATCCCATAAATCTCTTTTGTGCTGCTTTACAACTCTCATAAGTGGCCTTAAGTGTGATCCCTCTTTGTCTGGAACCGATAGTGGCCAGCATTTCCTCCCCGAAGAATGCAGTGCACACTGCCACATGTGGACTGCTCTCATTTTATGTGTGATCTCCCATTTGTGTCCCCAGACAAAAAGGGGCCAAATTTTGATTGGGCATAGCATATTATTGAGTTAGGCAAAGCTGTAAGAATTTATGCAATTGAACGGGAAGCATGAGGTCACAGGAGAGTGCCTCACACATCTGCACTTCCCAAGTTCTGAGTGCAAGTTTGTTCAGTCCCTCAAAACCCAGAAATAAACCATGTGATTGTGGCTTACACCTCTCAACATTCTAAGAAAAAGTCGTTTGTTCTGTGAGCCTCCATCGTTGGCAAGAGGGAATCATTTAGAAGAACTCTCTAGGAAAGTTATTGTTTTTCCTTGAAGAGTGAAATCATTAGAAATGACTATCTTGGCTTATTTAAAAATAGTTTAATTTATACAACTTTTAGGTACATGGTCGCAACACCATGTTTTCATACATCCTAGTCAAGATACAATTCTCCACCCAGACTCCAAAGGCATTGGAGCTTTGCAGAATTGCTTTGAGAAAGACAAAATTGGAAAAGCTGTAAGAACATTAGGACATGCTCCTTGACTCACACTGGAACACTATTGACTGCATGTGCTCAGAAAAGAATGATCTGGAATGGCCATTGTGACGCTGTGCAGAGAAAGACTTATAAGGCATGTTTTTAAGAGACAGACAAGAGTGCCCTTCATCAGGGAGGTCAGTTTGCTTACATGAATCCACCCTAAGGTGAGAAGCCCCACTTCTTCCTCTTTGAAAAAGAGCTCTTCTTCCTTCAGGGCCTAGCAAAAGTCAGGGCCTCCTTTCTGCAGAGGAATGATTGTGTGTGTGATGTGGTATTCCTCTCCCACCTGCCAAGAGAAAACAACCTGTCACAATTCGCTGGAGGTTTCTGTCCCAATCTCTCACAATACAAGTAAATGGAACCCCCACTTCACCTCAATGAATGCCTCTCATTTTTCTCCCTCCTCTCAGCGTTTCACAACCTTGGTGCTCTAGTGTCTGCTGGAGTATTGCGTAGAGGAACAGATGCTGGGAGGAACTTGTTATGTCTGTCTTGGCACATCCTGGGCCTAGACTCTTCCCTGATGCAGACAGAAGGTCTGCTCAAGAGTCTCAAGGTGTTTTGTTAATTTAGATTCCAAGTCTTACCAGTGTAGTTGCTTAGACCACGACCCAAAAGGAATGGATGCCTCATGCCTGCCTATCTCCCTGTTTGCCTCCAGGCCCGTCTTCTTTTTTTTTTCCAAGACATGCCTCACTCTGTCTGTGAGGTGTTGTGAACTTGTAGGAAGCCTCCAGCCTCAGTTTGCAAGTAAATGGAATCATCATCATTAACCTCCACTAGAATGGTAATATTTAACTATCGCATTGAAGCCAACTGTTCAAGGGACTCTGAAAAGCAACCAAATACAAACCCATCAAATTTAAGGTATGCAGGTCTGGACACACACGTTTCCTTCTGTAGGGTGGTGTGTATGGACACAGACCCTGGATATGTGCTAAGGGGGAAGAAACAGCCTCAGATCAGAAAGAAGTTTTACATCTTTACCAGGGCTCCGCACGAGACACCACAGGCCTCGAGGCCTTTCTTGGTGTTCTTTTGTTGGACCCTCACGCCCAACTTGGGAAGGGGGTCGCCATGAGAGACCACACGAGGCACAAGGCACTGATGCAAAAGCAAAGATTTATTGCTGGCCCACCAGGGTCCCTCAGCACTCGAGAGGCTAAGGACCCCCAGTGACTGTTACAGGTTAGTTTTAAAGGCTAAAACCACAAAGCAGGTGGGGTTGCTTATCTAGTTAGACCATATGGACATTAGGACATCTGGCATTGGGAGACCTCTTGTGGGGACTTGGGTGTGGGTCCCTAGGGCAGTTACTGGAAACCATATGGGACCTCTGATATTTGGGAGCTCGCATGTAGCTATTCTGGGAACTAGGGTGGAACTCCTGAGGCTAGCAGGAATGAGAACTGGGAAGCCTCTGGGTAGGCAGGGCAAACAAGAGTCTTACATTTTATAATTTTACAATTTCTCACTTTTTGGCTGACTTCAGGAACTTCTCACACAAATCCTGAAGAAGGACCACTTGGCACAGTCCTCTGAATTTCTGAACTGCAATGGAAAAGAGAGAAAAGTCTGAGGTGACAGTGTTCAGTGTCCCTGGGCAGAACTCAGTGTGGCAGCCTGGGAAAGAAATGCAAAGTCACTGGGATCCCTCCATAACCCCCCTCCCTATGATGGAACCACAAAGTGAGCAGTGTTTTTTTTCTCCAAGCTCTGGCTACAGCTGACTAGGAGCTGTGATTATGAACTTTACTGTCGGCTTGAGTAGATGGAACACTATCTCTGGATGTTACTGTGAGGTGATTAATAAAAAAAACAAAACTCTTGATTCACATCTCTCCATTGTGTCATACATTTACTCAAGACTCTGCCTTTCAGAAAATAACAGCTTACACTACAGACTTTATCTAAGAGGAGAGAACTCAATATTTTCTTAATGTGCTTAACATAATGCTTTGAATCTCTACAGAGCTCTTATATGATGAGGGTCTGAGGTCCAACAAGTTTTGTGGAAACTGACATGGCTTAACTGACGTCAAAGGCCACTATTCCTAGACAGTCAGGGAAGCAGGACAGAAAAAGACAGCACCCCTCACTCGAGGTTCTTTTACCACAGAAGAGTAAGTGGAGCCATGTAAGCAAAATCAGAGGACACGGAAAGAGGGGGGGCAGGTGTATGTAGCATTCTCTGTGGTGCTAGTGCTGCAGACTTCAGAAACTGTCCCCCAACACTGCTTTGCCTTCCTGCTGGGCTGCAATGTAACACCTGTGTCTGAACTAGAGGCAATGGGGACAACTTCCGCACAAGACTCTTGCATGTGAGGACCCTCTGGTGATGTGCCTGGCCTTTCCTCTGTGCCATCTTCCCCAGGCTGCTTGGTAGATGACGTTCTTCGGACTACGTCCTCTGAGGCTTCCTCTGCTGCACGTGGTGGGCTAGAGGTTTCAGTTGGTATTGACGAAGGTGGAGGTTCTCCTGGTGTTAGTGGTGTACCGGGGCCCACCTCCCCATGTTTGTTTTCTTTAGTGCTGTCCTCTGGCCCAAGTGGAAAGGAGCCCCAACTAGGACATCCAGCTGTTTTCAGGATGTCTCCTATGTCCTTCCAGAAGGCCGCCTGCTGTGCTAGTTCCTCTTTCTTCTTCTTCTACAGGAAGAGAAAAGGATTTAGGCTGATATGTCAAATCTCAGAAGAAAAGGCTACAAAGTGTAGTTTTGTTCAGGTTTCAGCAAGGGTTCCATAAGCGTGGTGTGGTGGAAAACTGCCAGCACTGGCATACTCAGTTGCTGTATGGCTCTTAAGCAACAGCCAAGTCTCAGTCTACCAGCACCCACCCCACCTTCTGTGTGTGTGTGTTCCTGTGCATGTGCGTGTGCGTGTGTGCGTGTGTGTGTGTGTGTCGGGGGTGGCTTGTATGAGTGCAAGTGCATTTATATTCAAGTGACTGGGGAGCCTTTTCATTGAATCACAGACTCCAATGGAACAACACAATACAGTCCCTGAACAGGCTGAGGAGCTGGCACACAATCCCCCTGTCTCCGCGCTCTTTACCTTGACCTTCTCAGCCAGGTGCTGCTTGTATTCTATGCTGTATTTCATCAGGAGGCCCCTCTTCAGAGCCGCAGCCCTCTTCAACACTCTATTGATAGTCTGCAATAAAAACTGGAGTGGAGAATTAGAGCAGTTCTAATGTCAGAGAAGATGGAGAGAAAACCAGTTGGGAGAGGCAGCAGCAGCTCCTGCACAACCTGAACCCCATTCCCCGACATCCCTCTCCTCTGCCCTGCTCTGCTGAGGTGGCATCAGCTACCCTTCCACCCAGTGTCAGGATGTGTGGCTTTTCTTGGAGTAGCTCTGCTCTGCTCTGGAGATATTCGGTCAGACACACAGACAAGGACCCACCCTGATGAATTTGGAACTTCTCTAGGCAGTGCTGTTTCCCTGGGTGGGGCTGTTGTTGATTTTTCCCAGGTAGAGTCTGAAGAAACAGAGCAGAGTGACTAAGCTGTGCAGGAAAATTCCACATGCCTAAACGATGCCCTCAGGAAAATGTGGCCTCTGCAGGCACGGTTTCAGCAGGTCCTGCAGTTTAAAGAGGCACTGCCTGAGATACTGCATCCATTTCCATCCCAGTGCCTGGGTGTGAATTATCATCACTCTTCTATTAAACAGAAAATCTGCTCCTATCAAGAAGCATAGCTAAGCAACCATGGTGCATGCTTGTCATCCCTGCACTCAGGAGGCAGCAGACGGAATTAGTAGACCCAAGGAGCCCCCCAGGAAACAGGTCTTCCTCCTGAACATTAAGACAGAAAATAAAGGCATCGCTCTTGTCCTTCCATTACCAATCACAATATGGATCTTTGCTCATACAGCACCTTTGTGTATTGTTTTCCAGCAGGGGACAACCTCACCTCAGAGATCATGAAGCAATGACGGAAGACACTAAGGGTTCTGAGAGCTAGGAGGAGTAGTGCTCTGGGTACCTCTTGGGATGCTGTAACCCTGGATGCTGCTAAGCTGCCTCAACCCTCACATCAGTCTAAGAATCAAGAAAGGTTCATGATCTGTCAGAAACTCGGCTGGAGAGGACGGTGTGATCAGAGACCCAGCATGTCAAGATGATACCAGGGAAGAAAAATGGGTTCAAGGTGAGAGCAATTTGTCTGGAGAAGGAGGAGGAAGTGAGAGGGAAGTTTATAATGATTTCAAGAGAATGCCTTCACTTTTCAGAATACCTTCTGTTGAAAAACAAAAAGAAGCTCTGTATTAGGAGTTGCACAGCCTGGGAAATGCAAACCTGAAAAATGTCACTCTTGAGCTCATCGCTAACCCTGAGCTTTTTCCTTCTCTGTGAAACAGGAAGGTGATGTACATTCCCAGGACACACAGTCATCTGAAGTTCCGGGAAGTCATTTCCCAAGTGCCTGAGCCCCTCAGAGTCATGCGCATCTCTTCAGGTTCTGTTTCTTTCAACTCGGGGATGCAAATGAGTGGTGGGATTTTACCATCGTTCATTTCATAGAACGCACAGCACTCTTCTTATCGAGGCTATGAGAGTCATTATTTGATGACAGCTTTGCAATCTTTTGTTCATTGTGCCTACCCACGTATGATAGTCAGCTTTGAGAAAGGCTTTACTGTGACGAGCCACACTGACTCCAGGGGCTCTACAGTCTTCTGGTGACTGTGTAGTTACAGGGAAGGCTGACCTCTTATAAAAATCATGAGGCTACAGGTGAGCAGAAGAGGGATCTAGGCTTGGCCGCACATCAAAGATATCCCTGTGATTGGCTGCCTGAGAGAAAATGGGGAGGTCAAGGCGCACAGCAATGTGGACACACCCTGCTTCTCTCTGCCAAGCTGCGTTTTTTTTTTTAAAGCTGAGCCATGTGGGCAAAGGATCAAAAAATAAATCTACTCATGAAATTCCGTTTTTGTGATACCACCACCTTTGGTCCTCATGTCTTTGAGTAGAGAGGAAAAGCATACTTATGAGCTTCCAGAAATCTGGTTAGGGGTGACATTTTCAAGTTCAGTGACTGTCAGCAAATGTGGGAAACATGAACAGGAGAGCAGCGTGAGTGAGGGAACAGTCCCAGGGAAGGAGATAGAAACTGAAGGTTCTCACATGAGGAATTTACGGTACAGAATAAAGACTTCTTCCTGTCATCCACGTTTATCCAGGTCAGCTGCCATTTTAACGAAGTATCTTCTCAGGCTCATGTAAGAAGCCATGGAAAAATTGGTGTTCATTTCAATACTCTGTCCTAGAGCACTTAAGACTTGGAACTGCTCTTGTGGAGATACATTGACATCATTGTGTCAGCAGATTTTCTACGTCAAAAAGAGAAGACGGGAAACATTAAATCCCACCCCTGCCATCCTTCCATCCTGCTTTTTTAGCCAGCTAGCACATTGTTTTGTGTGTGCGTGTGCGTGTGTGTGTGCGTGTGCGTGTGTGTGTGTGTGTGTGTGTGTATAGGGAGGTGTCCTAGCACTCATGTGCAAGCACATTCATACTTGTGTGACAAACCTCTACTTAAAAAAAATTAGAGCAAATAAAATGCCACTTGTGATTGAGCTCAATAAATTTAGTGCCCGATCCCACCATGGGATCCTCGTTACTATGGTGGTAAAATGGTAGAGTCAGAACTAGAGATGTTTGTGCCCCTTGAAAACATAATCAAAGGAGTTCGCAGATAGCCTTTAATGTCAGGAGAGGTCCTTACACATGGCCTAGCTAGTGAGATTAGCACAGGAAGACTTCACTTAACTATGAGTGGTTGGGTCACATTGGAGGACTGTGCAGAAGCATAAATCCAACATTGACCATAGAAGCGTCTCTTGATATCACCAAGGCAATTAGGGAACCCCTCAGCTGGAAGGAACCTCTATTCATGTCTTCCACAGTGTAGTCTCTGTGAGAAGCACAAGGCTGAGTGATGGGGTGCCTTCATAAACTTCATTAGTATTTATCATGCTCAAGTCCTCAAGAGCATTTAAGTAACCACGAGAAAGGAAACCTCAGTCTCTGCTGCTGAAGGGCTTCGGGGACTAAAGTTAAGAAGCTACAGAAGGAAATGAACTTCTGAGAACTGTGAGCGGCTTGGACCACAGCATTGCACAGGCTTGTCGTGAATGCTTCGCGGGAATCAGGGTGTTTGAGAGCTGAACTGCAGTGCAATCTAAAGACTGACTGGTCACAGTATTGACCTGTTGATTCTGATCCCTCTGACAAAGTAAAGAAAAATTGATATGTGCCCACTTGGGTTCTCTCGTTTAACAAGGAAAAAGACACTAGCTTTTTAAAATTTTCCAGCTGAGATTCCAAGCAAATTACCTTTATTTGGCCACTGCAATGAGACTTACCACATTTGTTCCTCCACTAGTGTTGGGTCCTTTATTATCTGGGCACTTCTGGTGGTCTGAGGGCTTCAGTATCTCAAGGCTCCCTCCTGTCACCATATAAGTAAGTAGTTAGGAAAGGAGATCATTTGTTTCTCAGTGAAATAATGTTAATTTATATTAATATGTGGACTGCTAAAATAATGACCACTATGGGTAGAGAGTTACAGGCTTTTAATCCTGCAAATGTGATGGTGGCAGGATGGTAGTCAAAACCTCCATTACAGAGTGAATATTAAAAACAGTTTCAATTAAATAAACAGGGTTAAGTCAATACTTTCTCCCTAAGGATTTACCATGAAGATAGATTCAAGATGGCAGTGGCTGCAGGCACACTAAGGACCAGAGAGCAGCTCCGAGGAACCAGGGAGACAAATGAAGGACCAGAGGAGAGACACAACAGCAGCTGGCCAATCTGAAGATTGCACAGCATCTCCAAAACAATGAAAAATGGCAAGTTTTATTGGAATATGATTTTATAATGTGGTGATGGTGCTGTCATCGGTCCTTGACTGACCAAGAAAACATGTGGAAGTCCATGATCTTTCAGGCCCCATGCCAAAATAAATAGTCTAGACAGGAAGCCATTGAAGATCATCCTTAAAAGTCGTGACAAAGGTGCTGAGGCGTAGCTCTTTGTGTATGATGGTTCCTAGCTTGAGGTCACAGTGGAGAAGGACTCAGGTGTCAGGACCATATGAACAACACAAATTGTACTACATGTGTGGGTTTTTAAAATTTTTTTTTAAGTTTTAAGGTGATGCACAACGGTGGAAAACAAGTACAATGTGCATTGTGTGAAAATTCAAAATAATCAATAAAAATACTCTGACTTTTAACGTGAAGAAAATATTCCTTTAAAACAGGGTGTGGATTTATATGTAGGACAAGTTTTCCAGGAACTCATTATGCAACAAACAGTGCTAGCCACGAATTAGTGGTGACCTCAATCCCCAGGTGCTCAGGAGGCAGCCCTGAACAGGGAGTCCCGGCACTAATGCTATATTTAGAGTTTTTTTGGGAGGACCACAGAAGGGAACACAGTTGCTCCTATGTCCTAGACATGATTCAGGGTCCCATTTCTGTGTCCTGCAGTTCTAACTGTAAACCCCAGGTCCAGAATGGGATGTACATGGAGCCCTGGGTAGGGCAGAGCTTCCTATCCATCCACGTCAGTCAAGGGGACACTGCTCAAGGAGAGTTGGCAGATGTGGCAGCCAGTTCCTCTCCCCTCCCAACACTCCTGCTGAACAGCACTGACATTCAAATGCTAATGTGAGACCAGAGTGGAGGGTGGCTGCCACAGTCTAGCCTCCTGTCTCCCTGCTCCTGTCAGCACACCCAGCTCTGCCTCTGCTTCTGTGGAAGAGATCTCAGGAACTGCTTGTGTGCTCAATCTACACCATCCTCTCCTATATACTCACTATCTCAGTGAGCCCAGAGCCCAGCCTACCGGTTATTTCACCGTGGACTGTGAGCATCCATTTACTGCAAGAGGAAATGTTCTGTGCAAAATCATACGCCCAGATACATCAGGGCTAAGACTGATGTTAGGGCACCAGATTCTAATTCAGTAATTCCGTGCTGATGGGACTTCTTAATATATATAGGAAAACTGAATGGAAGAATTCTTTACATTTCTTTCCTTACCAGAAGTTGTGGTACTGGTAATATGTACACAGTAATGAGAATCAGGTAAAGGGATGTGAACCATCTCAGGTATTAGAAACAAACAAACAAACAAACAAACAAAACCCAACATGTCCAGAATCAGAGATATTGGGACCTGAGGGAAACTGGTTTGGTTGGCATCATAAGGAACTGAAGACCATTCAGTTGTGGATTAGCCAGGAGATACAATGGTATCATAAAGCTACCTAAAAAAAGTTCTTATAAATTAGAGATGCAGGGCTGACTTGAGTTGGGCCCTGTCTGTTTTCTATAGCTCTATAATCCCTTACAGTTACAATACTTGTCCTGTGTCTAGTGAAGAAAACGACTGTGAAGATGACACAGCAGCTTCAGCTTGAAAGCCAATCCTGCAGAGACTCAGGTCACCATGCTTTCTAAAACTCATGTGTTCTCCAAAGCTCAGAGCAGAATAAAGGCTCCAGCACCGTCCCTCAGGCCACTGAGCCCCTTCAGCAGCAAGTGCTCCAGAGGAAATCTATTTTTTTCCAAGAAAAATTTTGACTTTGTGGCCAGAGCTGGCGCAGAACTCACAATTCATCTTAGAGTTGCCATGAATGAGCACCAATGTTTCTGCCTCAGTCACCTGGGTGCTGACATTTCACTCGAGCCCTGACACTCAGCCTACATTTGTCATTATACTGTATTTATACAATGTCCATTTTCGTGACTGTCAAGCACCAGCAGCGTTCAAGGACTCAGTACAGAAACACAAACAGCATACTTGTCTTTTCTGACAAGCTGGTCCTCCAAGTCACACCTGTGCCAGCCTCAGTTTATTTCCTGGTCTCTTAACCTACCTATATTTTCACTAAATCTTCCTCTGTCTGCCTTATGCTAAACATGTTCTACTTGGGGTCTCCCTTTAAATGTATTTTTCAAGAAAATCTTTTCATTGTCTTCAGCATTCAGCCCCAAGCTTCCCGTATTACCATGGTTAGCACCTCCATGTCCTATACTCTCCCTTTTTTCACTCTTCTTTTTCCTCTCCTCACCCACTCCTATTGCATTTTTCTATTTTTTCCACTCACTACCTACCCAGGTAGCCTGGTATTTTTGTAAATAGCCACAAACATGGCCTTCCCAGAGCGTCAGCCTCCTTATTCTGCTCCTCTCTTCTCTCTTAGTTCTCTTAAGTAGACAGAAGACTCCAAACATTGGGGATGCTAATCATAAATTTTCGTTCATTCAATTTATTTCTTGAGGCATGGTCTTAGAAACTCAATGATTGTATACACCCAGTCTGTTCTTGAAGTCACTGTTTAGTCAGAGACCGACATGATCTCCTTGAGTCCTCCTTGACTCTGTCTTCCATGAACTGAATTTACAGGAATATGACACCATGTTTTGACTAATCATATTAGCAGTTGGTTTGGAGTGTTGCTCATGGTTTTGTAGCTATTGGTAAATAATTTACCAAAAAATAGATGACAACTCCCTCCATCAGTAAGGTGCCCATCTTTCTTGACCCAGTGCACAGAGCCAGAAAGAGCACAGCTGCTCCTGTGCCCTTGACTGCAACTAAAAGTCCTGCTCTGTCAGTGAGAGAATTTCATTGATGACAAAGCATCAGAGAACACACATGTGCAGTTACAGAGGAGGAAACATCTGCCTGGACGGAAAGTGTCTGCCAATAGAAGCTGCTGAATGAACAGTGACAGATGTGTTACTGAGTCCCCTCAGAACTAAACGCTGCTGTGGAACAGCACCAACTGTCAGATGTTATTGTGAAAACTGTGTGTATGGAAGCTTCTTGTCACTCAACTCTCCTGCCTATGTACCCAATCTCTCTTTGTTTCAGCCAAAACCATTCCTTCTCTATACTGAGCTCCTAAAAGCTAAATCCCCATGGGAGCCCTAGACCATGGCAGCCTGTTACATCACCAAGAAAGGTGAAGATACATTTATTGAGTAGGTGACTAAATGCTCAGTCCAAAGGCACAACATGAGGAAATGTCAGAGCTAAGACCACATCAGACACCATCTTGTCATTCAGTACTTTTCCCTTATCCCACATCTCTTTGATGTTTCCTGATTTAGGGAGCTGTCCAATTAAATAAACATTAAAGTTTCTTTTCCTACCTGACATTGTTGAGAAAGGAGTGCCAGTAAAGGTATAGGATCTGGGTCAAGGGATGAGATAAAGGTTTGCTGGGTTTCACGAGAAAAAGTCAGGTGTGTTCAGGATCAGAGATACTGGACACTAAGCCAAGTTTGTTTACTCAGCTCCACGGAAACCTCAAGATTCTATGAGCTGCTGATTGGCTAGAAGGAAAATGATGCCATGAAACTGTTGAAAGGCAATACAAGTCTCAGGAGCCATGTGTGAAAAGGGACAAAGTGGAAACCCTGCTAGAAAGGAAGGCGAGAGCAACCCTACATGGCGGCAAGCTAGGCAACTGAAAGCACACAACCATAGACAGCCATTTCTGTTTCTAAGAATCTTAGTTCAGGAACAGAGTCACCTGTTTCTTACAAGTGGTCATTAATAAAGTCATGTATCATTTACATGTGATTTTCACATTTCAACAGGTATCATTAGTATATGTTATGAGCACATATGTGTCCTTAGTGAGTGTTTTATTTACTCTTTTATTCCTATGAAGAGCCACCATGACTAAGGCAACTCTTTGAACAGAAAGCATTTAATTGGTAGCTTACTTTTACTGCTTCAGTGTCAGTCCATGATGTCATGTCATACTCCTGCAGCATAGCTAAGAGCTTTTTATCTTTTTTTTCATATGCAGGACTGTACCCATGTCAGCATCCAGAACACCATGGTGACCA
This sequence comes from Acomys percivali, assembly GCA_907169655.1. Taxonomy (NCBI): domain Eukaryota; kingdom Metazoa; phylum Chordata; class Mammalia; order Rodentia; family Muridae; genus Acomys; species Acomys percivali. The sequence continues at coordinate 43,489,890 of OU015756.1, read as the reverse complement.
TCACAGATTTGCAATAATTAGAATCCAATACAACCTCCGTCAGTGGGAATTGATCTCTCTGTCTCTGTCTGTCTGTCTCTGACTCTGTATGTGTGTTTGTGTGTGTAAGTGTATTTTATGTATATATGAGGATGGTGTGTACATGTATGTAGAGTGTTGTACATATCTCTCTGTATGTTCAACTTATGTCATCTATGTTACTTCTATGTGAATTAAGCAAAAATTTCTCACAGGTTGCTCCTCTATTTTGAAGTAAGTGTCAATTTACTGCCATGAAAAAAAGAATATTCTTCTTTTTCTCAATAAGCAAAGGAAAGGGAAGAAGAAGATAAGGGAGGTGAGGATGTGAAATGAGGGAAAGATAGAGAAGGAGAGAAAGGGTAGAAAGAGAGAGAGAGGGAGGTGTGAGGGAAGTGAGAAGAGAGGAGATGGGAAATAGAACAAAAGAAGTGATGAGAGAGAGAGAGAGAGAGAGAGAGAGAGAGAGAGAGTCAGGAAAGAAGAAAAGGAGAGGAAAGAGAAGAGAGTGAGAAGAGACAGAGGGGAAAGATCATTGTGGTTACATTCTGAAAATGTATACAAGTGACAAAACTTTAAGGTTCATTTATTTTACTTTATATTAGGGTGTTTTGCTCGCATGTCTATGTGTGCATCAAGTGTGTGCCTGGTGCACGCAGGGGCCTTAAGAAGGCTTTGGATCCCCTGGAATTAGAGTCACAGAAGGCTGTGAACTGCCATATGGGTGCTGCCAACTTAACCCAGGTCCTCTGGAAGAACGATCTTAACTCTAGACCTGTCTTTCAAGCCCTGAAAGATAAAAAAAAAAAAAAAAAAAACCAAAACAAAACAACAACAACAACAACAAAAAAAACCAAAAAAAACCAAAACCCTTTTCCTCTTCCTCTCCTTTCTGTTTTTAACATAGGGCCTCCCATTATAGCCCAGGCTAGCCTAGACTTCATCAGACTACCCTAGAGACTCATGAGTACAGTGATACAGGCTGCGAGCCGATGGTCCAGCCTGTTGACTCCAGTGGTGATCGAGAACACACCTCTGTCATTTGGAGCTGAAGCAGCTCACCTTGTGCACAGAGGACAGAGACAAAGATGAAGGATGCCTTAGCTTTGGATGCCTGGAGTAGCCTGGGGAGCTGACACCTGGATTTCACTTACATAGGGAAAAGAATGTCCTTGTGTTTTACTACATGGGGGTTTCCCTCACTCAAACAGAACATAATTTAACAGTAGCAGTGGCAACTAAACCTTGAACCAGCTTCTCTCTGCAGCCTCGCTGCTCTATTTTGAACCACAGTGATGAAGGTAAAGGTGATGTTACAGCCCTGTTAAAACAGATGCCTCTGATGCCAGGGAAAAGATGAACCCCAGGTGAGAATTCCCAGATGCAGACACAGTCCCTTAAGAAAACAGTGAGGCATTAAGTGGAAAATGAAGCTCATCAATGCTTTGACTAAGGAATTGCTCTCAAATATTCTAGACGTGTGTCAAGAAGTCATTTAGAGCAAAAGTTAGTCATAACTAAAGATGGAGCTCAACAGGAGGCAACTTTCTGAACAGAACACCAACAGCCCAGGTCTTAAGGTCAACAATTAATAAATGGGACCTCATGAGGCTGAGAAGCTTCTGTAAAGCAGGAGACACTGTCAACAGAACAAAGTGACAGCCTACAGACTGGGAAAAGATCTTCACCAGCTCTTCATCTGACAAAGGTCTAATATTCAAAATATATAAAGAACTCAAGAAATTAAACACCACCAAACCAAATAACCCAATTGAGAAATGTGGCTCAGAACTAAACAGAGAATTCTCAATAGAGGAATATCAAATGGCCGAGAAACACTTAAAGAAATGCTCAATGTCTTTAGTCATCAGAGAAATGCAAATCAAAACAACTCTGAGATTCTGTCTTACACCCATCAGAATGGCTAAGATAAAAAACTCAAGTGACACCACATGCTGGCGAGGATGTGGAGAAAAGGGAACACTCCTTCATTGTTGGTGGGAATGCAAACTTGTACAACCGCTTTGGAAATCTGTCTGGTGCTTTCTCAGAAAACTGGGAATAGGGCTTCCTCAAGACCCAGCTATTCCACTCCTTGGAATATACCCAGAAAGTGCTCGACCACACAACAAGGACATATGCTCAACCATGTTCATAGCAGCCTTATTCATAATAGCTAGAACCTGGAAACAGCCTAAATGTCTCTCAGTAGAAGAATAGATAAAGAAACTGTGGTGCATTTACACTATGGAATATTACTTAGCTACTAAAAACAAGGAAATCCCTAAATTTGTGGACAAATGGGTGGGACTAGAAATGATCATAATGAGTGACTTAACCCAGAAGCAGAAAGACTCACATGGTATATACTCACTTATAATTGGGCACTAGCCCAAAAGGCATGTCCCACAAAAGTCTTCACTTACCAGGAGATTGGGATAGATGTGAGGACTGTACATATTCAGCATCATGCAATGCACTGCACATGCTCAGCATCGTGTCCTGCACTGCCCATGCTCTACCTTCTGCCCTGCACTTCCCATGTTCAGCATCCTGTCCTGCACTGCACATACTCAGCATCTTCTGCTGCTTCCTTCATTGCTATCTGTGGCACATTCCAGGAGCACTTAGCATTCATTCCTTTCTGCTTGGAATACTGTTAGGTGCGCACAAGTCTGTCTTCCTCTGCTCTTAATTTGTTCATTTACCTGACAGTTATGGAATGTTCCCAAAGTGTCATCAGGCAGGAGGGGACATCATTGACAGGATTATCCCAAAAAGAGGAGACACTTGGGTTGGTAGTGGGGTGACATACTTTATATCCAACACCATGGACATAGTGGCAGAAGGATCAGGAGTCTGAGGTATGCCTGGGCAACATGAGAACATATAAAAATTAATATAAATAAAATAAACAGAATCTGACTTGACAGTGTTTGGATGGTATAGAGTAAAATCTGTGGACATAGCCTGGCTTGGTCCTGTGTGAGCTTGAGGGTCTGGTTCCCAAAAGAAATAGCAGTAGGGAAGGTGGAAGTTGGTTCTGTCTGACAACCCAGCCTAGGTTTCCTAGAGCAGGCAGCCCTCCTCCCTCATCACTCACCAGATCCAGTGCCCCGGAGACAGCTGGGCCAGGCGACAAGAAGGCATTAGATATAAGACAGGGACAGCTCTCTTCCCTTAAATGCAAGCAATCAAAAGCACCTTTGGTTTGTCCTGGAGGGCATGTCATGAGGCTTGGCTCACTGGAGTTCTTGGTAAGATTGAGAATTGTGTAAAAGCAGATGCAATATTCACATGGATGTGGCCAGAGAGTCTGGGCCAAAGCCCAGGAGTCTGGATGTATCAGGACCGTGTAGTGGCACATGCATAGTAAAGGTGTACATCTGCTTTGGGCTCAAGAGAGCTGCATCTCATTGTCTGGGAAACTCTAAATATTTGTAAGAACAAAATGGACTCAGAATAGAAGAAGGGAGAATCTACCATTCCTCAGACATGCACATGGACATCGTAAGACAGTTTGGATATTCCTTTAGAAACATTTCAGGAAGGTACAGTGTTGGCAGAAAAAGCTGAATTTGAGCTTCTGAATCTTTGTGGCTCATACAAGTGTGTGTGTGTGTGTGTGTGTGTGTGTGTGTGTGTGT
>OU015756.1:43473339-43486215 GCA_907169655.1 Acomys percivali | reverse complement strand
TGTGTGTGTGTGTGTGTGTGTGTGTGTGTGTGTGTGTGCGCGTGTACTTGGATTGAATTTATTTTCAGTTCCCAGAGTTGGACACAGGACCTTGAGAATGTTATACAACTCTATCAGGGGTCAAATTTAATCCTTCTCATCAACAAGGTTGAACTCACCATGACTCAGTTTTCCTTATTTGTTCAGTAATCAGACTGATAATAGTACATACATCAGAGGACGGAAATAGACAGAAAGGCAATGCTGGAACAGTGATTGCACTGGGCCACATGTTGAGATGAGATTTGAGGTCCTTTGCTCCTATCTGGTGGGGAAGAGGAGGGCAGTTTTAGGTAGAAGTCATGCCAGAGAGAGAAAAGAGGCCACCGGAAATGCAGGATGCTCAGGTAGGGTGCTGCTCACAGCCCTGAAACTAGAGGAATCAAATGACACAGAAGCCCAGTGACCAAGCAATTGCAGGCCTCTGATCCCATTGCTGCCCATCACAGGGCTAAGACGCAACGTCAGAATTTCTCTAAAGGTTCCTGAGGTTTTGCCTCCGGCCATCCAGGAGGGAGAAAAGCTCAGACCAAATCTGTTTGCTTAGAGACTTCTGGAGAAGCCCTCTTCGAGTAAGCAAATATGTTTGCTGCCTTCATTTCTAGGTTCCTCCCTTGAATAAAAAGGGAAGAAATCAGAACCTAGAGATGCTCACAGGTTATATGGGAGCTGAACTGAGGTGAGACCTGGGGACTGGGAAAAAAAACAGGTGGCTCCCCAATTACCCAAGGCATCTTTGTCCTGGAGGATTTATGCTCAGAATTATCCTCCTATTTCCCAGAGAAGACAACTGAGCCACACAGCAATGCCTGGATGTTTCTGCAGAGGCTCACATCTGGCCAGCATTCTGAACAGGAACATTGTGGTTATTTACATAAAAATATCTCCTCCATGGGCTCATATATCTGAATGCTTGTTAGGAAGTGCAACTATTAGTAGGATTGTGAGGTGTGGCTTGTTGGAGACAAAGCATCCTTCCTGCAGGAAGTGTGTCATAGCAGGTGGCCTTTGAGGTTTCAACAGCTCTCTGATACTGCAGCTCTCAGCTATTTCTCCCCCACTACGCCTTCTACAGGCTTTCTGTCATGTGTATCATGAGACTAACCAGCCAAAATGTAAGCAAGCCCACCAATTACATACTTTCTTTCATAGGGATTGCCTTGGTGATGCTCTCTTCACAGCACTAGCTAGTTAGGGACTCATCAGCCATCATCATCAGAATCAACTAGGCCAGCTGTCTTTACATTGGGAGGTAGGGAAGAGGAGTGCAGCTGCTGCCGTTGAACCCCAGTGGGCAGCAACTTTGAGGCAGGCATAATGATTGGAGCTGTAGCAAGCCTCTAACCTGCCACTACTTCCTAGGACATCCAAGAGAGTTTTTGGACCTCCCTCCCATTGTTTCAGATTGACCTGGACCAACAGGTCATTCTTTAGTGACAGGGGCAGGATGGGAGGTGCTAGGAGGTTCGAAGGATAGAAAAAGATAAAAGCTGGTCAGGTGGGTCTTGCACAAACTTTGTCTTAGACCCGGCAAGTTTATTAAGAAGTACAGCTTCATGTAGATTATTTACAGGGGAAAATAATCACAGTCAGCAGAGCTGAATCTGACAAGGTTAGCAAAGATAACATGGAAGAGCACAGACACAGCTGTCTAAGTCCTGAGAGCCACAGCCCAAGAGGAAGAGTCAGGCCCCCCAAAATCACAAACTTGACTCCTTGGAGGCACTAGCTCCAGCTCTAGAAAATTCTCACCGAGGGCACTCCTGGACAAGGACACAGAACTAAAGTTCTGTCTGTCCGTTATCAGGGATCCTGAGAAAGCTTGGGATGGCCTAGCTCCCCTCATCTGATTCTCCCTTTGCTGGTGGTTTCCTTTCCTGTATTGGCTTAATTGATAATTATATTTATTATCATTGCTGTTTCTTCATTGTGCTGGGGATCAAACCCAGGGCAGAGAACAAGGTAAAAGGTCCCTATGGACACAACAACCCTCTGAAAAATAAGTTAAATGGAATTCTTTTCAGTGTTGAAACTAACTACTCACTCATGGAACTGAAACCATGTTTGCAAAATCTTTGCTACATGCCACCTGAAACTGTGCAGTCTGTCTCTCAGAGGAAGCCTGGAAGAGCAGCCATCTTAGACTGAGATGTGGTCGGATAGTACTCTCGTTGTCACTTCTATTTTGCTCACAAGAGAACTGAGGCACAGAGGGCTACACAACATCACCCTGCTGGTATACTGCAAAGCCAACCTCTCAATCAAGCACCCTGAGCAGCAGAGGTTGTTGCATGAGTGCTGGGTTAGCGAGTTCTCTGTTCCTGGTGCCCAGTGCTGGGCCTTATAAAGGCCTTTGTAGAAGTGCTATCATTTAATTTTCTTAAGTATTCTACTAAAGAGTGATTTGTACATTCAAGTGTAGTATAGAACTGGAGACTGAGGAAAGGTAAATAAACAGCGTTGGCACATAGCCAGTGAATAACTAGTGTAGCTCCTAAAAACTTTCTCACTAGGAGGGAAGGTATGAGGGAGATAGGTGCAGAACTGGAGCCATCTGTGGTGAGAGTATGGCCAGTTCAGGATGGGATGGTGAGAAAAAGAAAGGATGAGAAGATGTTGGGAGGGCAGACTGGAGGTACTGGCGGAGGTAGCAAGGGAGGGTCTCTGAGGTGGCTTCAGATTAGTGGCAGAGATTAGAGCTTTTTTAAACATTATTTTTTATTAGCATGAAGGTGCCGATGGAGTCTAGAAGAGGCTGTCAAATCCCCTGGAGATAGAGTTGGGGGCAAATGTGACCTGTCGAGAAGCAAACTCAGGTCCTCTGCAATTATAGCTGGCACTCTTAGTGCCTTGGTCATCTTGCCATTCCACGGGATCATTTTCTGTGATGAGTTTTGTCAGAAGCCAGGTTGTTCAGTGTCAGTTACACAGTGCTGTTGCACAGGACCTGAGAATGTGTAATGATTTCTTCTTGGGGGAAAATAAGAACACAGTAGGACCTCTGAGAGAAAAGAGCTCCAATCCAGTGTGGAAAAAAGTATGGCCACCTTGCTGAGCAGACATGGTGTATAATGTGTGCTCCTGCATATGTGCATGGAGGGTTCCACACAGGGAAGATCTTCTTTCAATGAAAAGATGCATTTCTCAGATTTTTATTGAATTGGGTGAGTGGAGGACAAAAAAATCAGTAGCCCTCCTATATGTAAAGGATAAACAGGTTAGAGTATAGATGGCAGGAAATAATCTGACTCAGGGCTGATATCAATAATTAGAGACAAAAAAAATACAAAGAATTAATGAAACCAAGAGCTGGTTCTTTAAGTAAATCAAAAACATAGAGAAGCCCTTAGCCAAACTGATCAAAAGGCGGAGAGACAATATCCAAGCCAAAAAATCAGAAATGAGAAGGAGGAACAGACACGGATGAAATCAAAGAATGATTAAATCTTATTTCAAAAACCTATATTCCACAAAACTGGAAATTAAATGAAATGGATGACTTTCTTGATAGATTCCACTTACAAAAGTTAAATCAAGGTCAGGTAAACAATCTAAAGAGACATACAACCCCCTCAGGAAATAGAAGCAGTCATCAAAGTTTCATACTTGCTCAACTATGTTCAATAGCAACTTTATTTGTAATAGCCAGAAACTGTAAAAGACCCAGATGTCCGTCAACCAAAAAAACGGATAAAGAAAATGTGGTACATTTATACAATAGAAAGCTATCAGCTGGAGATCCAAGATGGTGGCGAGCAATGTGGACCGTGTTTGGAAGCTCTAGTGAACAATTCGGGGAATTGCGCAGATTTCTGAGTCAGGAGCACCGGGGTCCCGACACCACGATGGCAGGAGTGCTCCATGGTTTGGGGGGACCAGGGTGCGGAGGACCTGCGTGCCCCTGCACACGGGAGGAGTGCGGATTTTCTCGGATCAGAGCAGCAGTGGCGACACCAGCGGCACCAGTGGCAGAGACTGAGGTTTGCAGCTCAGAGCCTTCCGGTGGAGGCGGTTAGTGTGGTGGCTGGTGGGAGTTGCTGCGGGAGAGGGGACTCTGGACAGGATTTGGGTAGCGTGGTGCAGAGTGACACAAACTGGACTCAGCGGACAGTTCGGCCCCAGAGTCCCAAGTACAGCTCAGTGCGCAGTGCCGTGGAGACTCTGGCTCTGCGCAGCAGGCAATTCTGCCCAGAGCAACAACTTAGCGCAGCCACAGCTCCCCTGCCGTGACGCAGGCTGGGCGGAGCACTCAGGTCCACCGGAGGTGCTAACTCATAGCAACGAGCAGTTCTGCCCAAGACACTAGCTCACCTCAGCGGGCAGTTTTGGGGCCCTGACGCAGGCTGAGGTCAGCATGCAGATTCAGCCCAGAGGCCCTAGCTGGACTTGACGGGCAGATTAGGCCCAGAGATTCTTCCTGAGCTGTGCACACAGGCTTGGCGGCCCCAAGACTCTGGCTGGACTATCCACGAAGTATAGGCCCGGAGTCCTGGGCTAAATTCAGCGTGCAGTGTGAGTCCATAGTCCCTGGCTGAGCTCAGTGCACAATTCCGCCCCAGAGACTCGGGTGGAGCTCGGCATGCAGTTTAGGGCCAGAGTCCCTACCGTGCTTGGCAGACAGATTGGACACAGAGACTCTAGTAGAGCTTTTAGCACAGTCCCGGCTCTAAGACTCTGGTTGGACACAGTGTGCAGTTTGAATCCAGAGTTCCTGGCTGAGCTGGGCGGATGGCTCAGGCATGAGGCAATAACTGACCACAATGCAGTTTGGCCAAAAGCCCCTAGCTGAGCTTGGTGTGCAGTCCCAGCCCAAAAATTCGTGCTGGACCCTGGGTGCATTCTGAGCCCAGAATTCCTAGCTGAGCTTGGCAGACGGTTCAGGCCTTGAGATTCTAGCTGAGCTCAGAGGGTGGTTTGGGCCCAGTGTCCCTGACTAGACTTGGCAGGGACCCAGAAGGCTGTGGATACCTTGGCCTGAACCAGGGCTCATCCAGAGACCCAGAACGATTGCAGGACCCACAGCACAGGGGAGCTGAGGATCACTGGCTGTGAGAGTCCAAAAAGACAGGGCTAACTTCCTGCCCTCCACACCAGTGAAGCATCAGAGCTTCCAGCCTTCAGAAATCGTGAGAAAACAAGGGAATCTATCATCAGACACTCAACATCCAACCCGGGAAGCTACCAAACAAAATCATAGATGACAAAATGTCTAAAGGACAGCGTAAAAGCATACGCAAAAAACTCCAAAACAACATAGTTTCCAGCTATCCCAAAGAAAACAACCCAGAGAACTCAAATACAACGGAAATACAAGAAAATGACCTCAAATCCTTAATAAGGAACATATTAATGGAGGAAACAAATAAAATTAGTAATCAAATACAGGAAGACGCAGCCAAACATGTGAGAGACATAAAAGAAATACATAGAGTGGAACTGGAAAAATGTGAACAACCAGATGGAAAAAATAAATAAAACGGTTCAAGCTCTGAAGACCTATAAAGAGGCAATGGAAGAAATTCAGGAATATACAAAAAATCAGGTGAAAGAAATAAAAAAATCAGTTCAAGATCTGAAGACAAAAATGGATTCAATGATAAACACACAGACAGAAGAAAAACGAGAACGTGAGACCTCAGAGAAGAAGGCGAGCAACACAGAGGTGAGCTTTTCTAACAGAATCCAAGAGACGGAAGAATGAATCTCAGGTCTAGAAGATACAATCACAGATCTTGAAGCAACCATTAAAGAAAATGCCAAATCTGGAAAACTCCTGACACAAAACATCCAGGAAATTAAGGACACCATGAAAAGAAGAAATCTGAGGATAATAGGCATTGAAGAAAGAGAAGATATCAGACTCCAAGGCCCAGAAACTATTCACAACAAAATTATAGAAGAAAATTTCCCCAATCTAAAGAAAGAGATGCCTATAAACATACAAGAGGCCTACAGAACACCAAACAGAATTGACCAGAAAAGAAAAACTGCCCGTCACATAATAATCAAAACACAAAACCTACAGAACAAAGAAAAAATATTAAAAGCTGCAAGGGAAAAAGGCCAAATAACATTTAATGGCAAACCTATCAGAATTACACCCGACTTCTCAGCAGAGACCATAAAAGCCAGAAGAGCCTGGACAGAGATCCTGCAAACCCTAAGAGAGCACAGATGCCAGGTCAGATTACTTTACCCAGCAAAACTATCAATAATCATTGATGGAGAAAACAAAATATTCCATGACAAAAACAAATTCAAACAATACCTATCCACAAATCCAGCTTTACAGAAGATACTAGAAGGAAAACTCCATTCTAAAGGGTCAAGCTACAACCAAAACTACTCAGGAAATAGGTAACTATACCATGGCAAAAACACAACTACACAAACACTCGATTAGAAACAACATCAAAATTAAGACTCTTAACAGTTACTGGTCATTAATATCTCTCAACATCAATGGTCTCAATTCTCCAATAAAAAGACACAGACTAACTGAATGGGTGCATAAACAAGAGCCAACATTCTTCTGCATTCAAGAAACACATCTCACCTATAACGATAGGCACTACCTCAGGGTAAAAGGTTGGAAAAAATATTCCAAGCAAATGGTCACAAGAAGCAAGCAGGCGTAGCCATTTTAATATCAAACAAGATAGACTTTCAACCAAAATTAATCAAAAGGGATGCAGAAGGACACTTCATACTCATCAAAGGTAAAGTCAACCAAGATGACATCACAATTCTGAATATCTATGCTCCCAATACAAGGGCGCCCACATTTGTAAAAGATCTGCTTAAAAAACTTAAACTGCACATCGATCACCACACAATAATAGTGGGAGACTTCAACACCCCACTCTCACTGAAGGATAAGTCATTGAAACAGAAACTAAGCCGAGAAATAACATCATTAACCAATGCCATGGGTCAAATGGATCTAACAGATATCTTTAGAACCTTTCACCCAAACAAGAAAGAATATACCTTCTTCTCTGCACCCCACAGAACCTTCTCCAAAATTGATCACATCGTAGATCACAAAGCAGGCCTCAACAGATACAAGAGGATTGAAATAATACCTTGTATCCTATCAGATCACCATGCTCTTAGGCTGCAATTCAACAACAACAGAAACGACAAAAAGCCTACACGTAGGTGGAAACTAAACAACTCTCTGCTAAATGACACATGAGTCAGGGAAGAAATAAAGAAAGAAATCAAGGAGTTTCTGAAATTCAATGAAAATGAGGGAACAACATACCCAAATTTGTGGGATACATTGAAAGCAATGTTAAGAGGAAAAGTCATAGCACTAAGTGCCTTTAAAAAGAAATTGGAAACATCGCACATAAGCAACTTAACAAAACAGCTGGAAGCCCTAGAAAAAAAAGAAGCAGAAACACCCAAAAGGAGTAGATGTCTGGAAATAATCAAACTCAGGGCTGAAATTAACAATTTAGAAACTAAGAAAACAGTCCAAAGAATCAACAAAACCAAGAGCTGGTTCTTTGAGAAAATCAACAAGATAGACAGAGCGTTAGCCAAACTAACTAAAAGGCAGAGAGACAGTATTGAAATCAACAAAATCAGAAATGAAAATGGAGACATAACAACAGACACTGAAGAAATCCAAAGAATCATAAGATCCTACTTTGAAGGCATATATGCCACAAAATTTGAAAATCTAAGGGAAATGGATGACTTTCTTGATCAATTTCACTTGCCAAAGTTGAGTGAAGAACAGATAAACAAGCTAAATAGTCCCATTTCCCCTACAGAAGTAGAAGCAATCATTGATAGTCTCCCAACCAAAAAAAGCCCAGGGCCAGATGGTTTCAGTGCAGAATTCTACCAGACCTTCAAAGGCGAGCTAATATCTATACTCTTCAAGCTACTCCAAAACATAGAATTGGATGGAACATTACCAAATTCATTCTATGAGGCCATAGTCACGTTGATACCTAAACCTCACAAAGACTCAACAAAGAAAGAGAATTTCAGACCAATTTCTCTTATGAACATCGATGCAAAATACTAAATAAAATTCTTGCAAAACGAATACAAGAACACATAAAGGATATCATTCATCATGACCAAGTAGGCTTCATTCCAGGCATGCAAGGATGGTTTAATATACAGAAATCCATCAATGTAATCCACCATATAAACAAACTGAAAAAAAAAACCACATGATCATCTCTTTAGATGCAGAGAAAGCATTTGATAAAATCCAACACCCATTCATGTTTAAAGTTTTAGAGAGATCGGGGATACAAGGCACTTTCCTCAATATAATAAAGGCTATATACAGAAAGCCAATAGCCAAAATCAAAGTAAATGGTGAGATACTCAAGGAAATTCCTCTAAAATCGGGAACAAGGCAAGACTGCCCACTCTCTCCATATCTCTTCAATATAGTACTTGAAGTTCTAGCCAGAGCAATAAGACAACAAAAGGAGATGAAGGGTATCCAATCGGGAAAGGAGGAAGTCAAACTATCCCTATTTGCAGATGATATGATAGTGTACATAAGTGACCCTCAAAATTCCACCAGAGAACTCCTACAGCTGATAAACACTTTCAGCAATTTGGCTGGATACAAAATTAACTCAAAAAAGTCTGTAGACTTCCTATACACAAATGACAAGCTTGCAGAGGAAGAAATTAGGAAAGCCATACCTTTCACATTAGCCACAAGCAATATAAAATATCTAGGAGTGACTCTAACTAAGCAAGTGAAGGACTTGTTTGGAAAAAAATTCAAAACTCTGAAGAAGGAGATTGAAGATGACATGAGAAGATGGAAGGATCTTCCTTGCTCATGGATCGGGAGACTTAACATAGTAAAAATGGCCATCCTACCAAAAGCAATCTACAGATTCAATGCAATCCCTATCAAAATACCTACACAATTTTTAAAAGACATTGAAAGTTCAATTCTGAACTTCATATGGAAGAACAAAAACCCAGAATAGCAAAAACGATCTTGTACAATAAAAGGTGCTGCAGAGGAATATCCATACCTGATCTCAAATTGTACTATAAAGCAATAGTAATTAAAACAGCATGGTACTGGCACAGCAACAGGCTGGTTGATCATGGAATCGAATAGAAGACCCAGATATGAATCCACACACATATGGTCACTTGATTTTTGACAAAGAAGCCAAATCCATTCAATGGAAAAAGGATAGCATCTTCAACAAATGGTGCTGGTCTAACTGGATGTCTATGTGTAAAAAAATGCAACTGGACCCATATTTGTCACCTTGCACAAAACTCAAATCCAAGTGGATTAAAGACCTCAACATAAAACCAGAGACACTAAGTCAGTTAGGAGAAAAAGTGGGGAAGAGCCTGGAACATATTGGCACAGGAGACAACTTCCTGAACAGAACACCAACAGCCCAGGCCTTAATGTCAACAATTAATAAATGGTACCTCATGAGGCTGAGAAGCTTCTGTAAGGCTAGAGACACTGTCAACAGAACAAAGCGACAGCCTACAGACTGGGAAAATATCTTCAGCAACCCTACATCTGACAAAGGTCTAATATCCAAAATATATAAAGAACTCAAGAAATTAAACAACACCAAACCAAATAACCCAATTGAGAAATGGGGCTTGGAACTAAACAGAGAATTCTCAACAGAAGAATATCAAATGGCTGAGAAACACTTAAAGAAATGCTCAACCTCCTTAGTCATCAGGGAAATGCAAATCAAAACAATTCTGAGATTCCATCTTACACCCATCAGAATGGCTAAGATCAAAAACTCAAGCGACACCACATGCTGGAGAGGATGTGGGGAGAGAGGAACACTCCTTCATTGCTGGTGGGAATGTAAACTAGTACAACCACTTTGGAAATCTATCTTGTGCTATCTCAGAAAACTGGGAATAGGGCTTCCTCAAGACCCAGCTATTCCACTACTTGGAATATACCCAGAAGATGCACCAGCACACAACAAGAAAATTTGCTCAACCATGTTCATAGCAGCCTTATTCATAATAGCCAAACCATGGAAACAGCCTAAATGTCCCTCAGTAGAAGAATGGATAAAGAAACTGTGGTACATATACACTATGGAATACTACTCAGCTATTAAAAACAAGGAATTCCCGAAATTTGTGGATAAATGGATTGAGCTGGAAATGATCATAATGAGTGAGTTAACCCAGAAGCAGAAAGACTCAAATGGTATATACTTACTTATATCTGCATACTAGCCCAATGGGCATGTCCCACGAAAGCCTTCCCTTACCAGGAAACTGGGACAGAGGGGAGGACATCCTATTGGGACTCTAGATGAGAGGACAATGGGAGAATAGCAATGTAGAAGGATCCAGTGAGTCCTAGAACCCTACAAGTAGAACATCATGATAGGCAGATTTGGGTCAAGGAGTCCCGCTCAAACTAAGGCACCAGCCAAGGACAATACAGGCGGTAAAATTTAAACCCCTACCCAGATCTAGCCCATGGACAGGACAGTCTCCACACTTGAGTGGAGAGAGGGATATGACTTTCTCATGTACTCTGGTGCTTCATATTTGACTATGTTCCCTGGAGAGGGAGACCTAGTGGCACTCAGAGGAAGGACAGCAGGTCACCGAGAAGAGTCTTGATACCCTATGAGCATATACATGGGGAGGTAATCCCTCTCAGGAACAGTCATAGGGGAGGGGAATAAGGGGAAAATGGGAGGGAGGGGAGAATGGGAGGATACAAGGGATGGGATAACCATTGAGATGTAACAAGAAAAAATTAATAAAAAATAAAAAAAAGAAAGCTATCAGCTATTAAAAACAAGAAATCATGCAATTTTCAGGCATATGGACCCAACAAGATACACATGGGATGCACTCCTAAGTGGTTATTAGCCACATAGTACCGAATAAACATACTACAACACACAGAAGCTAAGTAACAAGGAAGGACCAAGGTACATGCTTGAATCCCACTCAGAAGGGGAAATAGAAGAGACATTGGAAGTGGATGAAGTGTGGGAACTGGGTGAGAGAGGGTGTGGCGATCAGATGTGGGGAGGGCGTGGGTGGGAGGCGACAGGGCTGGGTGAGGGAGCATACAAACCAAGGGGGAACATCTCTAGGACAAGCTGGAGACCCAGTGCAGGGTCTAACGCAAGGACATCATGGGGATACATATTGGAAAGGAAGGAGTCAAAGTACACAGATATGGGGGAGGGGAAGAGCCAGGGAGTGTGTATAAAAGTATGGTCCCAGTATAGCAGTCCCCCTCCATTCCTCTCATACCTTGTGTCCTATTTGGTATAGAATCACCAAAAATAAAGTGTCTATCCATTTGTGGAAGGCACATGGATCCCTTTGGTGTCAAGGTTTTCAGAAGGACTTTGAGTCTTTCTGGTATTTGGCCTCCATCTAGGTGATGCTGGCATGGCTACTACGGGCCCAAGTCTGGGGCTCTCTGGGGATTCTGGATCTTGCAGAGATGATGGTCCTTGGATGGGGAAGGCAGATAAAGGTTGGCTGGCGTTCACCAGATTTTGGTTGTGGTTCAGAATCCTTTGCAGTCAGTGCCTGAGCCGAATGGACTCAGCTGAAGCAGGAAATTGACTCTTTAAGGGTGGAGAACAGAACGCTGCAGAGGGAACAGATTGTGCTGCCACAGGCCTGTGAGGAGATCTGTGGCCGCTCTGCTAAGCAGCAGCAGGTAGGCTGAGGCAGCAGGGGCAAGCTGCCCACTTGTCACACCATGAGCAGACACACCCATGTAACCATCCACCCATCCTGCTGTTCACCTACATCTCATGTAATTGTTCATTTCTTTTTCTTTTTCTTTTTTTCTTTTTTCTTTTTTTTGGGTTTTTCGAGACAGGGTTTCTCTGTGTTAGCCATGGCTGTCTTGGACTCGCTTTGTGTTCGGAGCCAGCTCGGGGTCATTCAAGGCTAAAAGAGTCTACTGGCTATGGAAAGATACTGATGCCCCATTTCAAAGCAAAACTTCCTCCTTTCAGCCTCTGCAGATGCCGTTTAGCAGGTTAGCTTCGGACTTCCCGAGAGATAGTGTTCCGAGATAAACCACAGGATGTTCCCCTGTGGTATCTGGAGGCATTCTCAGCCCCCCCCCCTACTGCTTAGCTCCTGCCTCCACCCCATATTAGCTTTTGCTTTTGATTCAATAAACGGACCTTGATAGGAACGCTACTTGGTCTCACCTCCTTTTTTCCCCCGTCCCATCTCTCAGGTATGGCTCCCCTTGCGACCCCGTAATTACTGGTCCTGCTGGATGGGACAGCTTTGTAGACCAGGCTGGCCTTGAACTCACAGCGATCCACCTGCCTCTACCTCCCGAGTGCTGGGATTAAAGGCATGCGCCACCATGCCCGGCCTAATTGTTCATTTCTATGGTCATTTCCAAGTCACTGAGCAGAGTTAGATGCTTTTGAGAAATTGATAATTGACAAGCAAACCCTCCCGCTCTGCCAGATGTTGCAGTCCATTGAGAAAGTCTGGTTCATCACACATTACACACCCACATGCCACAATGATAGGAGGGGTATTGTGGGCAGAGCCACTTAGGGAGTAGCATGGAGCTCTGAGGGATGAGGTCAGGGGCCTGTTGTGTGGAGCCACTTAGGGAGTAGCACGGACCTCTGAGGGATGAGGTCAGGGGCCTGTTGTGTGCAGAGCCACTTAGGGAGTAGCACGGACCTCTGAGGGATGAGGTCAGGGGCCTGTTGTGCAGAGCCACTTGGGAGTAGCACAAGGCTCTGAGGGATGAGGTCAGGGGTCTGTTGTGTGAAGCCACTTAGGGAGAAGCACGGAGCTCTGAGGGATGAGGTCAGGGGT
>OU015756.1:43447711-43467422 GCA_907169655.1 Acomys percivali | reverse complement strand
TCACACTGGCATGCCCTCATGCTGACTGTGCTCCTGGGAGGGCTTCACACTGGGATGCCCTCATGCTGACTGTGTTCCTGGGAGGACCTCACACTGGGATGCCCTCATGTTGACTGTGCTCCAGGGAGGGGTTCACACTGGGATGCCCTCATGCTGACTGTGCTCCAGGGAGGGGTTCACACTGGGATGCTCTCATGCTGACTGTGCTCCTGGAGGTCTTCACACTGGGATGACCTCATGCTGACTATGCTCCTGGGAAGGCTTCACAGAAGTGCTGAACCACATCAAGAGTTGCTGGACATCTCAGAGAAGTCTGAGAGTGTAAATTGATGCTTGTCCTGATGGGTCATCATGGATATGTTAATGGACATCTGTCAAGAGAATTGGAAAGACCTTGAACCGAAGCCTGTAACATGACTTGTACCAAGCCCCAAAGAGGCATGGCTACACTCATCTAGAAAAGGTTATTACAATCGGTGACTGACTTTACACCATGTTTCCAAGACCAGCCAAAATCTGTCGGTCTGTGCTGCTAAATCTGCAGCACTAAACAGATACTAGCTTAATTTTTTCATTTGGTTTTTGGTTGAGTTTGTTTGCTCTGGGTTTTTGGTTTTCTTGGTTTTTGTTATTTGTTAATTGTTGTTGTTCATATTGATTTATTAGTTTGCTAAGGCTATACACTATATATAATGACTTCCCACCTTTTAGCGTCTATTGAGTAAAATGAACACATTTTTATGAATAAAAAAGTGATCTACAACTCTTCACTCTAAGCACCTTCTTTAGTCAGGTGTGCTGTCGCCGTCCTGGAACCTCAGAACTCACAAGCAGAGATGGATCTCTGCAAATTGCTGGTTGCCTGGGCTACATAGTGAGTTCCCAGCCAGCCAGGGCTTCACAGGGGGATTGGGTTTTCAATTTGGATACTGTGTCCAACACTGTGGATACCTGCTTCATGATGGAAACTGTATCCTTGTGGCCAATATTTGGCCACAGCTAAAATATGGTGCTCTGTGGGTGATCATGTGGGCCAAATTAGTGAAAAACACAATAGTATTGTTCTAATGCCTCTCAGGAAATGAAAACATTCCTTGAGGAAGTATAAAAGAAGTTAGGAAACCCAGAACTACCTGCCTCTGGTCTCTTGGAAACGTGATAACTGCCCTGCAGAAACAATGAATTCCAAGACCTTTTAAGTCATGGGGTTTTGTTTGTTTGTTTGTTTTTGTTTTGTTGATTTTTTTTGTGCCAATGTCATTGACTATGTATTTGGTGCCTTTTTTCGGTTTTGCTTTTTCAAGACAGGGTTTCTCTGTGTAACCTTGGCTCTCCTGGACTCACTTTGTAGACCACACTGGCCTCGAACTCACAGCGATCCGCCTGCCTCTGCCTCCCGAGTGCTGGGATTAAAGGCATGTGCCACCACGCCTGGCTTTGTTTTTGGGTTATTAAATAGTGTTTTTCTTGTATTTGTATGGGTGTCTCGCCTTCTTAGGACTGTGGACTACATACATGCAATTCGCCAAGAGACCAGAAGAGGGCAGTAGATTCCACCTAGAACTGAAGTTACAAAAGCTTGTTAGCTGCCTTGTGGGTCCTCTGAGAAATAAATGTTTCAAATAGATGAGCCATCTTGCCAGGCCCTGCACTTGACCTTTGTCCTTCTATTCTTGTGTACTGTATTAGTTGGGTCCAACAAAAGAGAGAAGTTCCTTGAGACATGTAGGGACACACCCATGAGGTAGTCATGCTAATTGACTTAGGCTGCCAGGCATTGAGGCATGACATTCATGGATTCAGTAACGTGCCTTAGTGTCTCTTACTGTCAGGGTTGGAGCAGTTCTCTAATGTCTCACCCTGCATAACAATGCAGCATAGGCCCCTCTCACCAAATGCACAATTGAGAGGACCCTCCTGGGGGTGGCGGTGTGGTAAGGACTCTTTCTTGATGTTCCAGGTGAGCAATGTTGGGAAGAAGCTTCTGACTAGCCACAGTGGATGGAGCCTACAAGCAGAGGTCGCACGGGCCTGGTGGAGGGCATGTGTGTGCAAGGCTAGGAAGGGAGAGGGATGGTTCATGCTGCTGTTTTATTGCAGAGGCTGGGCTATATAGCCAATGTTCAGCCATCTTGTCAGAGCCTAGATTCTTATTTCTCCAGCAGTCTGCCATTTACCAGATACCAGCTGACCCTGTCATGGTTCAGTAGTTAGACTACGGATAAGATTTAGATGGAGCCACCCTGTTGTAGTTTAACAGTTAGATTAGATAAAGATAGCAAAATATTCGGTGTGGCAGGTTGTCCCGTCCAGCAGGACCAGTAATTACGGGGATTCGAGGGGAGTCATACCTGAGAGATGGGATGGGAAAGAGAGAGGCGAGACCAAGTAGCGTTCCTATCAAGGTCTGTTTATTGAATCAAAAGCAAAAGCTTATATGGGGTGGAGGCAGGAGCTAAGCAGTGGGGGTGGGGGGGGGCTGAGAATGCCTCCAGATACCACAGGGGAACATCCTGTGGTTCACCTTGGGACAATTCCTATCTTATCTTAGCTAACTATCTCTCGGAAAGTCTTGAGCTAACCTGCTAAACGGCATCTGCAGAGGCTGAAAGGAGGAAGTTCTGCAGAGGCTGAAAGGAGGAAGTTCTGCAGAGGCTGAAAGGAGGAAGTTCTGCAGAGGCTGAAAGGAGGAAGTTCTGCAGAGGCTGAAAGGAAGAAGTTATGCAGAGGCTGAAGGGAGGAAGTTCTGCAGACGCTGAAAGAAAGAAGTTTAGCTTTGGAACGGGGCATCAGTATCTTTCCATAGCCAGTAGACTCGTTTAGCCTTGAATGACCCCGAGCTGGCTCCGAACACAAAGCGAGTCCAAGACAGCCATGGCTAACACAGAGAAACCCTGTCTCGAAACCCCCCCCCCCAAAAAAAAGAAAAAAGAAAAAAAGAAAAAGAAAAAGAAATGAACAATTACATGAGATGTAGGTGAACAGCAGGATGGGTGGATGGTTACATGGGTGTGTCTGCTCGTGGTGTGAGCATAATTACTGGTCCTGCTGGACGGGACAAGTGGCGCCCACCATGGCCATGAGGTATGAGCCCTCTACTGCAACAGAGACCCTTCGTGGGCAATAGTTCAGAACGCCGAGGTCAAACCGAAAGTACCTCCAATTGTCTCCGGTGCGGGCCTGCCACTCACAGGACCTCTCCGCACTTTGGTAAGTGTTCATCTCTGTCAATACGATGGGTAAAAGTCTCTCAAAGGAGGCACAATTTCTCTGCCACCTTAAAACTTGTCTCAGGGAAAGAGGAGTTAGAGTTAAGAAAAAAGACTTTGTATGTTTTTTCTTATTTGTTTCTCAAGCCTGTCCCTGGTTTGTCACTGATGGTCCTAATATTAATCCTGACCGTTGGGACCATGTTCATCGAGAATTAGACTCCTATTCTTCCCAACATGGTCCTGAGACCATTCCTCTTCAAACTTTTAACTACTGGACTTTAATCAAAGATCTTATCTCTTCTGATGCCCCTGACATTTCTTCCGCGGTTGCTTCAGCTGAGGCCTTCATTCGACCCTTATCTCATTCTGCCTCCTTGGCCTCCCTGGAGTCGCACGGCTCCAAGTCGTTACAACCCCTAAAATCTCCCTGCCCTTCTGTTGTCATAGACATGGGGGATGACCCTCCCGCCTCCAATAAGCCTTTATATCCTTCCCTGTCCAAGCTCTCTCTAGCGGATGATGCCCCCACAGACCAGGGCCCTGCAACCCAGGCTTATCCTGTTGTTAAGACAGTCCCCACCTCGGATGATTTAAGCCCCTCTGAGGAAGCTACCTTAGAGGAAGAGGCTGCCAAGTACCATAACCCAGGTTGGCCACCCCTTTCGTGCCTGCCCCCTTATCGGCCCCCTCATTTTATTGCCCCCACACTTCAGCCTCACCTTCTCGGTAAATCTTCCTTACATTTGGCTAAACGCAACTTAAAACTACAGATTCAAGACCTTAAAGAAGTTCTTACTCTTCAAAAGGAATACTTTGAACTTTCTATGGAGGTCCAATCCCTCCAAGATGCCCTCTGGCCAGCTCTTCTACCACCCGCCCCTACGACAGGGGCCACAATTCAGCGCCCCAAGGCCCCCTCTAAAAAACGCCCTATGCTAACGTTTCCTGTGATGACCCGGCTTCAAGCCAATTCCAAGGAGTCTCCCAGCACCGAGGCTTCTACTGAAGATTCTCCGCCACAGGGTGACAAGACGGCCGATGATTTAGATGATACTGATGGTCATGGCTCAGATGATGAGGAACAAGGAGGCTCTGACCCTTCCCCTTCAGACCCCAACCCAAGTTTTAAGCCCCTAAAATTCAAGATCCTAAAAGAACTCCATAGTGCGGTTAAAAACTATGGGCCCACCGCTCCCTTTACTCTTTCTCTGCTCGATTCTCTTGTCCCCGAGGGTTACCTCGTCCCAGGAGAGTGGCTCAAATTTGGCCAATCAGTCCTCCAGCGTGGACAATATTTACTCTGGAAAGCTGATTTCATAGACCGATGTCAAGAAATGGCAAAAAATAATAAAAAAAGTCCACTTCCTCTTCCTGGACTTTTGATAAATTAATGGGGCAGGGCCGCTATTCCTCAGAAACAAGGCAAGCGACATTGTCTCCAGGGCTTCTTGCCCAAGTTAAAAATGCAGCCTTGGGGGCATGGTGCGCTCTACCAGGGAAGGGCTCTCTTACCACCCCATTAACCAAAGTAGTTCAGGGCCCCCATGAACCTTACAGTGATTTCATTGCATGTCTATTTGAGACTGCAGAGAGGGTCTTGGGGCCAGACGAATCTGAAAATAAGCTTTTAAAACAGCTTGCTTATGAAAATGCTAATGGTGCCTGTAAAACCGCCTTGCAAAGCCATATGAGGGATATGGATATTAATGATTATATCAGACTCTGTGCTGATGTTGACCCCTTTGCCCATAAGGTATCCCCAAGTGTACATCTGGCAATAGGAGCCGCCCTCCAGGTGGCCCATTCTGGCCCCAGGACCTGTTTTCGCTGTAAGCAGCCCGGTCATTTTGCTAGGCAATGCCCTGTCTCAGCCGCCACCACTGGTCTCCTCGACAAGGCGCCTTCGCCTACCTCAAGCATTGAATCAGAAACTGTTTGCCTGCACTGTAAACGCAGAAAACACTGGGCAAACCTTTGCCATTCCAAAACCGATATTCAAGGTAATCCCTTGCCTCTACCGCAGGGAAATGGATGGAAGGGACAGCCCCGGGCCCCGAGACCCATACCTTTTTGCCCAGCCTCAGGGACACAGACAGGCTCAACGCAATCACTCCCCCTACAATCAGCCCCACCTCCTCGTTCTGCCGAGCCACTGCAGGGAGTGCAGGACTGGACCTGTGTACCTCCACTGACACAATATTGACCCCTGAAGAGGGTGTCCAGGCCCTCCCTACTGGGATATGTGGGCCTCCACCCCAAGATATGTTCTTTCTTATTCTTGCCAGAGCCTCAACTACGCTCAAGGGTTTGACTGTTCACCCCTCCATTGTAGACAATGATTATACTGGGGAAATAAACGTATTGGTCAGTGCTCCCTCTGGTCCTGTGACTATTGCTAAGGGATAGAGATTGGCCCAAGCCTTGCCATTGCCTATGTCTCGCCAATTCCCTCATATGTCACGTCTTCGAGGTGCATCTTCCCCTGGGTCCTCAGATGTCTATTGGGTACAGGCCATTTCCCAGACTCGCCCCACCCTCCGGCTACATCTAGATGGGAAACCTTTTGAGGGTATTGGGGCTGATCTTCCATCATCTCAGAGGCCCATTGGCCATCTACATGGCCTCTCCAGCCCTCTCTTACCCATCTACAAGGGATAGGCCACTCCAACAATACTCTCCAGAGTTCCAAATTTTTAACTTGGACTGGTTCAGAGGGTAACACGGGAACGGTGCAGCCCTATGTTATCAAACACCTCCCTGTTAATCTTTGGGGCAGAGACATCCTCTCTCAAATGAAACTTCTGATGTGTAGCCCTAATGAAGTCATAGCCCAACAGATGCTTGCCAATGGGTTCCTGCCTGGTCAAGGCCTGGGAAGAAATAATCAAGGCATTGTTCAACCCCTCCCCATTTCATTAAAATCTGATAGAAAAGGGTTGGGATATGAGGGTTTTTCCTAGTGGTCACTGTATCCCCTGCACTCCAGGCAGATAAGATCTCTTGGAAAAGTAATGCCCCTGTCTGGGTAGACCAGTGGCCCCTGACACCCCCTAAATTACAGGCTGCAACAACGCTTGTGCAGGAGCAGTTGTCTGCTGGCCACATTGAACCCTCCACTTCCCCTTGGAACACACCCCTTTTTGTTATAAAAAAAAAAAAGACAGGTAAATGGAGGCTCCTGCAGGATTTAAGAAAAATAAATGAAACTATGATGCCCATGGGAGCCCTCCAACCCGGCCTTCTGTCACCTGTAGCAATTCCTAAAGGGTATCATAAAATTGTTATCGATCTCAAAGACTGTTTTTCCTCCATACCTCTATCCAGACGACTGTAAACATTTTGCGTTCAGCCTCCCAGTTACTAATTTTGCTGGCCCCATGCGATGATACCAATGGAGAGTTCTCCCTCAAGGCATGGCAAATAGCCCTACTCTTTGCCAAAAGTTCTTTGCACAAGCTGTTCATCCTCTTCGTGGCTCTTGGCCTTCCATTTGTTTTATACATTATATGGACGACATACTTGTAGCTGGCCCTGATATTCGCTCTCTACATAATGCCTTACAACATCTTACCCGTCGCCTTTAGGCACTGGGCCTTCAAATATCCCCTGAAAAAATTCTATTAAAACCTCCTCATTTATTTTTAGGATTTGAACTCTTTCCTCATAAAGTCCTATCCCAAAAAAATGCAACTTAGAAGAGACTCCCTTCTTACCTTAAATGATTTCCAACACCTTGTAGGCGATATTAATTGGCTAAGACCCTATCTAAAACTTACTACAGGGGATTTAAAACCGCTTTTTGACATTTTACGCAGAGACTCTAACCCCACCTCTCAACGAGTTCTTACCCCAGAGGCTGAGGCTGCGCTAGCTCGCGTTGAGTCTGCCATTAACAACCAAAATATCTCCTTTTTGACCCTACTAAACCCTTCCAATTCATTGTCCTTCCCACCCCTTTTATGCCCACAGGGGTGTTTTGGCAGGATGCCCTCCTTTATTGGGTACACCTCTCTTCAGAATCGTCTAAGGTTCTTGCCACCTACCCATCTCTGGTGGCCCAGCTCATAAAAGATGGTAGCCTACAATCAAGAAAGACCTTTGGAAAAGACCCCGACATTTTGATCCTCCCCTATACCTCAGCTCAGATTAATTGGTTATTTATCAATTCCGATTTCTGGGCCATTAATTGCATAGATTTTCAAGGAAAAATCGATAACCATTATCCGCCCCCCCCATAGGTTGCTTCAATTCCTTTACAAAACACCTATTATTTTCCCTAAAAGGACAAAATCATCTCCTATCTCCCAGGCTCATTTAGTTTTTACAGATGGATCTTCTAATGGTATAGCAGCTTATTGCATTGATGGAGTAACTACCTGTGTGTCTTCCCCTTTTCTTTCAGCACAGCTAGTTGAGTTATATGCTATAATACAGGTATTTACAGCCCTCCCAGACCATTCCTTTAACCTATATACCAACAGCGCCTACATTGCCTGTTCGGTCCCCTTGCTAGAAACAGTGCCTCACATAAAACCCACCACCAACGCTGCCCCATTATTTGCGGCATTACAAAGCCTTATCCATCGGCGTACCACTCCTTTTTTTTTTTTTTGTTGGGCATATTAGGGCTCATTCTGGACTCCCTGGACCTCTTGCCCAGGGAAACCAGTTAGTCGATGCCACCACCCAAATGGTCGGGTCAATTCAGGTTCAAGATAATCCCTCTAATCTAATTTCCCAAGCCCAACAGGCCCACGAGCCCCACCATCTTAATGCCCACACCCTTAGGTTGCGGTTCAAAATTACCTGAGAACAGGCTAGACAGATAGTTCGTAATTGCAAGAGTTGTTTGACTTTTCTCCCCAAAGCCCATTTCGGGGTCAACCCTCGAGGACTGGTCCCAGGCAAATTGTGGCAAATGGACGTTACCCATGTCGCCTCCTTTGGAAAACAAAAATATGTCCATGTTACCGTTGATACGTATAGTGGTTTTCTTTACACCTCCCTTCAAATGGGAGAGGCCACTAAAAATGTCATCAACCATGTACTGACTTGCATGTCTGTCACGGGACAACCCAAAACTATCAAAACAGACAATGGACCTGGGTATACCAGAGCCAATTTTAAACAATTTTGTGCCCAATTAAACATCAAACATATTACTGGCATTCCCTACAACCCACAGGGACAGGGAATTGTCGAGCGAGCTCACCAAACGCTTAAAAATATGTTGCTCAAATTACAAGGTACAGGGGGGATACTCTTCCCCACATTGGGCAATAACAAAACCCTTCTGTGCCATGCACTTTTTGTTCTAAATTTCCTTACCCTAGACAAAAATCACAGATCAGCAGTGGATCACTTATGGCACACTACAACCTTTCAGACTTATGTCCAAGCCTTATGGAAAGATCAATTCACCTCCCGGTGGCAGGGTCCCGACCCTATTCTTATTTGGGGAAAGGGACATGCCTGTGTCTATGACTCAAAAGAAGGGAATGCCCATTGGCTGCCTGAGCACCTAATTAAACAGATTGATTCACCCAGGGAAGAACGCCCTGAGGAAAGGCTTTAATTGTGCCTTGTTACAGAAATATGACTTCATTCAGCCTTTTCCTGCTCCTGGCCTGCCTCGGACGAACAGCCTCGTCTGTCTCGTATCAGATGTATAACTATACCTGGGTAATTATGAATGGGGCAGGGGACATCGTTAACTCCTCTTCCTCTACCACTCATCAAACACCCTGGCCTACTTTGGAAGTGGACTTATGTATGCTGGCCTTGGGGGCCAGTGAGGCTTGGGGAACCCCCTCCCATTATATACCTCAAGATAAGCCATTGGATCTCCAGCCTAAGAGTGTCCAACCAGGATGTGATGGACAAGTGCCCAGGAGCTTTTTGGGAGTAATACCCATTTATGTGTGTCCCAGGGGACACAGAGATCGCTCCCTTGGTCATAAATGTGGCTTCTCTAGTGACTTTTACTGTGCCGCTTGGGGATGTGAGACCACAGGAGATACCTATTGGAAACGGTCATCTTCTTGGGATTATATAACTGTTAAAAGAAAGGATCCCCTAGAGACAGTTGACCCCTCTGGCACACGTGACTGTAGTAAATAGTGTAACCCCCTTGTGATTACCTTCACTGACAAAGGAAAGAAGGCCACATGGGAGGGTTGAGGCCTAGAGTGGGGACTTAGGTTATACAATTGGATATGATCCTGGCCTCATTTTTAAAATTAAACTACCCAAGATCATTCCCAATTCAAAACCAGTGTCCATTGGCCCAAATCAGGTCCTACAGAACCTGCGGTCTGATACTGATGCACGCCACCAAACAGCCACTGTTACACCCCACACCACCCTGTTTCAACCCACCATACCTGCCGGTCCCTCACCTTCTATTAAAATTATCCTGACCATGATTAATGAATCCTGGTCAGCCCTGCATACTGTTCGTCCCAACCTTGCAGATGATTGTTGGTTATGTTATCATGCTTCCCTACCCTTTTATGAGGGCATTGCTATCCTTGGCAATCTTACTGCTACTAATGACTCCTCCATGGTTCGCTGGAACCTGGAGGCCAGGGAAGGCACGACCCTGGCCCAAGTCTCAGGCCTGGGGCTCTGCATCAGGGGACCCAGGATGCGTTTACCCTCCGTTATTTCCCCTTTGAGTAATCAGACCCTTGAGGTCAGTGGTGGCTCCACCTACATGGTAGCCCCAAATGATACCTATTTGGCATGTTCCACTGGCCTAACCCAGTTTATTGTGGTACAGCCCTTCCTACAACAATATGATTACTGTGTGCTTGTTCAGCTACTTCCTCGATTAACAGTTTATTCTACAGATGAATTTCTCAACTTCTGGACTCCTCCGGGTACACCGTCCAGAGTCAAACGTGAGCCTATTACCGCTGCAACCATTGTGGTTCTACTGGGGCTCGGGGCTGTCAGAGCCGGGACAGGCATTTCCTCTTTAGTGATCTCCAATCAAAACTATCACCAGCTTAGTGCAGCCATAGATAAGGATATTGCTGAAATACAGGTTGCTATGGCAGCTTTAAAGGATTCACTTTCCTCCCTTGCAGAAGTGGTACTGCAAAATAGGAGAGGGCTAGATTTGCTGTTTTTACAAAAAGGGGAATTATGTACAGCACTCAAAGAAGAATGCTTTTTCTATACTGATAAAACCGGGATCATAGAAGATAGCATGAGGAAGGTCAGAGAAAGTCTAGAATATCACAAGCAGGAGCGAGATAGAGCTGAATCCTGGTATAAAATTTGGTTTTCTGCTTCCCCTCTTCTGACTACCCTCCTCCCTTCGCTGCTGGGACCTCTTATAGGGTTCTTGCTACTAATATCTTTTGGTCCGTGGGCCTTCAGAAAGATTACTGACTTTGTCAAATGCCAGATAGACTCTGCCATACAGGGACCCACCCATGTGGAAGTTCATTACCACAGGCTCGAACGACTCGACCCCGAGGCGAAAGACTGTGCCGCCCCTGATAATGCAGATAAAAGTGGCACGCCTGTCTGCATACAGGATGACGCGCATAAAGGATGTTACTATCCTTTCCTGTCCTCCGCAAACGCATCTGGGAGGTTGGGGACATGTGTGACCTGAAAAAATGGCCACACATTGACCTCTTAATGCAACGCCCATCTCGAGGGGGGTCAGGCCTCTACTCCGCCTCCCCCCCCCCTTGCTTCTACTCAATAGAGAAGGGGGAGATGTTTGGAGCCAGCTCGGGGTCATTCAAGGCTAAAAGAGTCTACTGGCTATGGAAAGATACTCATGCCCCGTTCCAAAGCTAAACTTCCTCCTTTCAGCCTCTGCCGAACTTCCTCCCTTCAGCCTCTGCTTAACTTCCTCCTTTCAGCCTCTGCATAACTTCCTCCTTTCAGCCTCTGCATAACTTCCTCCTTTCAGCCTCTGCATAACTTCCTCCTTTCAGCCTCTGCATAACTTCCTCCTTTCAGCCTCTGCAGATGCTGTTTAGCAGGTTAGCTCGGGACTTTCCGAGAGTTAGCTAAGGAATTGTTCCAAGATGAACCACAGGATGTTCCCCTGCTGGTATCATCTGGAGGCATTCTCAGCCCCCCCCTCCACTGCTTAGCTCCTGCCTCCACCCCATATAAGCTTTTGCTTTTGATTCAATAAACAGACCTTGATAGGAACTCTACTTGGTCTCGCCTCCTCTCTTTTCTGTCCCATCTCTCAGGTATGGCTCCCCTTGCGACCCTGTAATTACTGGTCCCGCTGGTCGGGACAGATAACAATCCCCTTTTTTATGCTACTTATTTGAGTACCTGCTCTCCTCCACCAACAGCTGTTCTAGTGAAAACAAGCTCTTGGGGTTTGCCAGTTTCAGGTGCTGTGTGTTCTCAGCACTATCTGCAGAGGGATGACGTCCATTTATGCTGGAGTGCACTGCCCACACACGAGTGTAATAACAGTTTCCAAATGCCTTGGTGTTAATCTGGGGTTAGTGGCTTATGATTTGTCACATGAGACAGGTGCGGGAGATATGGCATCATGCAAGTTTTGTTTCCTGAAAGCTGTGTGCTTGCTGCTGGGCTAAGAGTGAGGATTAGAGGCCAGGGTTGTGGGTAGAGGAATAGGGGCCTCTACAGTCTTAACAAAAATGTCAGGATAGAAACAGTTTAAAGTCTACTGGACGTGTATGAAAATGTGTCATCCTAAACACAAGATGCTGTGCTCTGTATTTTATAGAAATTATCTTGTACAAGTGAGGCAATAGCCTGAGACATTAGTGTCCTCACAGTTTGATAGAAAACTCACAGGATTCTGAAGCACACACCCACCTCACTACTTGCGAATGAAACCGGGGTGCTGCTGCTTGCGACTTCTTTCCCCCAGATTAAATACATCTTGCCAAAGTATTACCTATGAACTATACAGGGCTAAAATGACTTAAAAATGAGGAAACAGCAAAAAAAAAAAAAAAAAAAGAAGCCCTCCCCATAATCCTCTCCACTGAATTTGAACACATGTTTTGTTTAAGGTTCTGAGTGTTGCTGTCATATTCCCCAGTTATTGCTCAACAGACATCGGGACACACTGATAGTCATTAGCTTAATTCTATGGTAAAGCAGATGGGGTGTTGGGAACAATAGGCCATATGGCCAACATTCAGCCATCTTGTCCAAGTCTGCGCCTTTAAGTCTCTGTCTTTCCCAGAGCTTGCCTTTCACCAGAAACTAGCTGACCCTGTTGTGAGTCAGCAGTTAGACTAAAGACAGATAGGGATGGAGCGACCCTGTTGTGAGTCAGCAGTTAGACTAAAGACAGAGATGGAGAGACCCTGTTGTGGTTTAGCAGCTAGACTAAAGCTAGATGAAGACAGAGCAAGATACCCTGTGTGGCAGGACATTATGACCCTGCCTAGAATTCTCTATGTTTTAAGAAAAACCCGCAACTGCGTTGCTATAGTGATATGCTTCCCTGCCTTCTGACTTATGAAAGCTGCTGCCTGACTAATAAAGTTTGAGAGCTTGATCAATCAGACTTGCTCTCCTTCCTTGTGTCTTGCATTCTTAACAGGTGACCTCCCTCCCGAGTTTTAGTCGAACCCTGCAGGTCGGGTCATGTTTCTTCTCAAATATACTGTCACGTGCCTTGAAAAACTGACTTTTTTAAAAAACACATTTTCTGACCAAAGAAACAACTTCTTAAAGTGAAGGAAGAATTTATTCAATTTCGTTAGAAACAGGATATTTCCCTGAGAGGGATGCTTTACAATTCACTCTTGTTGGTCTATCCACCAAGTTGTAATGGACTCAGTGAAATCACCATTTTTCTCACATTTTCATGATCAGAGAGATTATTTTTACTGAGAGAAGTTTGCACGGATGTGCTTTGAACTTTTTTCATTTTTTTCACAAAAATAGTGACCTTTGCATTTAAAAATATGCATTACTGCATGTTTCTCCTGGGACATACTGTCACGCAGAAGTACTATGCCTTGAAAAACTGACTGTTTTTACACATTTTCTGACCAAAGAAACTACTTCTTAAAGTGAAGGAAGAATTTATTCAGTTTTGTTAGATACAGAATTTTGACTTAGGGGGATAATTTACAATACACTATTTTTGTTATATGCAGCCAATTGTAGGGACTTAGTTAAATCACTGTTTTTCTCACTTTTTCATGACCAGGGAGCTTAGTTTTAGTGAGAGAAGCTCTCACAGGTGTGTTTTTTCCTTTTCCATTTTTTCACAAACATAGTGACTTTGCCTTGAAAAATATATGTTACTGTGTGTTTTTTTCTGGGACAGACTGTCACCTAGAAGTACTGTGCCTTCAAAAACTGTTTTTTATACATTTTCTGACCAAAGGAACAACTTCTTTATGTGAAGGAAGAATTTATTCAATTTCATAAGAAATGGGATTTTTGGCTAAGGGGGGATTCTTTACAATACATTATTTTTGGTGGATCCACCCAGTTGTAATGGACTTAGTAAAATCACCGTTTTTCTCACTTATTCATGATCAGGGAGCTTAGATTTAGTGAGAAAAGTTTTCATGGGTGTGCTTTGAGCTTTTTCATTTTTTTCACAAAAATAGTGACTTTGCCCTGAAAAATATGTGTTACTGTGTGCTTCTTGTGGAACCCAGTGTCACGTAGAAGTACTGTGCCTTCAAAAACCAACTGTATTTACATGTTTTCTGACCAAAAAAACCCAACTTCTTAACGTGCAGGAAAAATTTATTCAATTTATTTAGGAATGGGATTTTTGCTTTAGGGGGATGCTTTACAACACACTATTTATGGTCTATCCACCCAGTTGTAATGGATTTAGTGAAATCACTCTTTTGTCTTTTTTCATGATCAGGCAGCTTAGCTTTATTTAAAAAAGCTCTCACGGGTATTTTTTGAGCGTTTTCATTTTTCAAAAATAGTTACCTTGCTTTGAAACATATGCATTACTGTGTGTTTCTCCTGAAATACCCTGTCATGTAGAAGTACTGTGCCTTCAAAAACTGACTATTTTTACACATTTCTGACCAAAGAAACAACTTCTTAATGTGAAGGAAGAATTTATTCAATTTGTTAAAGGCAGGATTATTGACTTAGGTGAGATGCTTTATGATACACTATTTTTGATCTATTCACCCAATGGTAAGGAACTTAATGAAATCACGCTTTTTCTCACTTTTTCATGACCACTGAGCTTAGTTTTAGTGAGAGAAGCTCTCACAGGTGTGTTTTAACCGTTTCCATTTCACAAAAATACTGACATTGATGTGAAAAACATGCATGACTGTGTGTTTCTTCACAAACTGTCTATCACGTAGAAGTACTGTGCCTTCAAAAACTAACTGTTTTTACACATTTTCTGACCAAAGAAACAACTTCTTAATGTGAAGGATGAATTTATTCAATTTCGTTAGAAACGGGATGTTTGCCTAAGGGGGAATGCTTTAAAATACACTATTATTAGTATACCCACCCAGTTGGAAAAGAAGTAGTGAAATCACCGTTTTTCTCACTTGTTCATGATCTGGGAGTTTGTTTAGTGAAAGAAACTCCCATGGGTGTGTTTTGAGCTTTTTCATTTTTTCAAAGAAATAGTGAATTTGCCTTGAAAAATCTGCATTACTGTGGTTTCTTCTCGAACATACTGTCAAGTAGAAGTACTGTGCCTTCAAAAACTGACTGTTTTTACACATTTTCTGACAAAAGAAACAACTTCCTAATGTGAAGGATGAATTTATCCAATTTCGGGGTAAACGGGATTTTTGCCTTGGGGGGATGTTTTACAATATGCAATATTGGTGTATCCACCCTGTTGTAAAGGACTTAGTGAAACCACTGTTTTCTCACTTTTTCTTGATCATGGACCTTGGTTTTAATGAGAGAATCTGTCACGATTCTGGTTTGAGCGTTTTCATTTTTTCACAAAAATAGTGACTTTGCCTTGAAAAATATGCATTACTGTGTGTTTCTTCTCGAACACACTGTCACATAGAAGTACTCAACCTCTGAGCCTTCTCTCCAGCCCTGTGCCTTTCCTTTATGACTAAGGTTGGGTTTGTTTTTGAGAGAGAAGAGATGCTTGCGGTAAGGATGACTGACTTCATCAAGTAGCTGCAGAGCAAGGCAACTGTGGGAGAAGACACAGATCAGATGCACTAAATTCTTCTTTCCACAAGGTGGCACTCCACACCTGGTACTGCACATCCTCATTTCTTCAGGTGAAACACCTGACCATCTTTGGCCAGAAGAGGTGGCAGCTACACCACTCTTTTGCTTCCACTACCTCGCCCTACAAAGTGAAGACCACAGAACATAGTTCTGGTTCCAATGGAGAAAAATAGTGTTTTAATTACTGTCACTAGTATAAACTACGAGTTGACAAGGAGCCCTGTTCTATCACACAATATTATATTGAAGGTGTTTGTTGATACTTACTAATATAAAAGTATAAGACAAAAACAGCCAGAAGTAAATCAAATTTATGTGCAGATAGTATTATAACATTTATGAAAGTACCAAGATCATTGAAAATGACATTATCAACATAAAGAAAAAATTTCAAGCTGACTGACCATTAATTATTATACATAAAATTTGTAGAAAAAAAAATCAAAGCAAAAGCATATGCTAATGAGTATTGAACAAAAAGACTACAAGTACTTTTTATTTTTAAATTTTATTTTTGTTACAAACTGTGTATGTGTCTGTTTGTGTTTGTGTGTGTGTGTGTGTGTGTGTGTGTGTGTGTGTGTGTGTGTGCATGTACCTAACAAAGGGCTTTGCTCTGTATTTATTGGCCATCGCAGAAAGCGTTGCATGGGGAAGGACTGAGCAATACTTTACCGAAATCTTTAAAAGAGTTTTTATAAGAAATTAAGTCACTGACACCAATTGACTCCAACTGACTCAGAGACCAAAAATTACTTAAAACATCATTGTTTACCAAGTAATATCTGAATGCTATATTCAGTATTTATGGTGAATATTCATTTATACATCTTTCTGCCTAGCATATTATTATTAGAACACATACGCATTATTTTTTTGCCAGGGCATGGAAAAGTACTGTGGTTCAATAAAGTTGGGCTCCTATTCGCTCATATAACTGAATATTTGGTGCCTAGTTGGTAGAACTACTGGGAAAAGATTTAGAGGTGTGTTCTCCTCTCGCCCCACCCCTGCAGGAGGTGTGTCACCATGGATGGGTTTAAGGTTTCAGAAGGCCAAATCATTCCACACTGCCCCACTCTCCACCCCCACCCCACCTCCAACCCCACCGACAACCCCCACCATGTGCTCTCAGCTACTGCTCCAGCATCATGCCTACCTGACTGCAGCTGTGATCCATGCCAGGAGGGTTGTTTTAGGGTTTCTATTCTTTCTAATGAAACACCATGATCAAAAAGAAAGTTGGCAAGGAAAGGGTTTATTGGGCTTACACTTCCACATCACTATTCATTATCAAAGGAAGTCAGGGCAAGAACCCTAGCAGGGCTGGAATCCTGAGACTGGAGCTGGTGCTGAGGCCACAGAGGGTGCTGCTTACTGACTTCTCCCTCCTGGCTTGCTCAGCCTGCTTTTTTATAGAACCCAGAACCACCAGCCCAGGCATGACACCACCCAAATGGGCTGGGCCCTCCTCATCAACCACCAATTAATCACCTGCTCTCAGATGACTTGAGTTTGTGTTACGTTGATGCGGTCATGGGCTCAACCCCTGAAATTGTAAGAAGCCTCCATTACACATTTTCTTCTCTAAGCTGCCTTGGACAGGGTGCTTTTTCATAGCAGGAGAAGAGTAGCTAAATCAAACACATGATCTAATATTACAGCTGTGTGTTAGCCAGGGTCACAGATGTTTATTACATGGAAAGGCCAAGGAAAGTAAGTTTGCTTGTTACACTGCTCTGTTTCTCTCATTTTAAATGATTTGGTTTTTTTTTTTTTTTTTTTATGTATATGAGTGCTCTGTCTGCATGTACACCTGTAGGCCAGAAAAAGGCATCAGATCCCAGTATAGATGGTTGTGAGCCACCATGTTGCTGGGAAACTAACTCAGAACCTCTGATAGAGCAGACAGTGCTCTTCACTGCTGAGCCATGTACCCAGCCCCTACATTGTTTTCTTAAAGGCAGATTAAATAAATAGGCCGAGAGTACACAGTAGAATAGCAGTCTTAGATGACATCAGTGCACCTTATTAGCTCTGGCTGTGAGGTCCAGCAAAAGTTTCAGTTCCAGTCTCTTCAAGTGTAAAAGATGTTTCTGTCATAACACACTGACACCGTACACTAGACACAGAGTTGGAAGTGTAGTCACCTGCCACTTCAGCACATTCTCCTTAAGGATGGACGCCCTCCCATGTCTTAGGCAGTGTCATAGGATTACGGTGGAATTTAAAATTCATACCATTTGGTGACACTGTACAGGTCTTACAGCCATAGCAAAATGCATGTGAGTACCTGATGCCTGCTGTACAAGAGGAGAGCCCACTACCCAACTCCCAGACTCCAGTCTGTGAAACAGTGTGCCTGCTATGAGCAACAGCTATGGACATTCAGGCATCTCTTTCTGGACGGTGTCTTCTGAAAGCTGCTGGCCTTGCTGAGGGCCTCACATGCTGTAGATTCACAAATAAGTTTACAGACTTGGGGCTCCCCATTAGCCCCCTCAGAAAAGCAGGCATACCTATTGAAGATCTCTGCAAAGTGGCTACCTACAAACAGCCTCTTTTTGGAACTACTCCCACCCCCTGCAGTTTTTTACTAGAATTTTCTTTTACAGCCCTGGCTGTAGGAAAATTGTGGTCAGTTTAAGTTTTCCTCCTTAGCTGCAGTGCAGCCAGTCACTAGAGAAGGAATCCTAGGCTCCCTCCCCTCTTTCTTCTTTCAGTCCTATGAGCTGCCTGAACCACCAGCTCAGGCGACCAGTGAAGGGGGATTCCGCATCCACTTCCAGATTCCATCCTGGGCCTTGCCAGAGCAAAGACAGACATTGATAGGGATGGGATGGAGGGAGCTGAGGGTGCTCACAGGAAGAAAGCAGGTTTTCACCAAGATTTGCTTCTTTAGTACCCTAGGAATACAGGCAGGGGGCGGGAGGGGTTACAATGATGGCAGGAGGCCACAGCAGAAAGTCTGATAGAGAGCTAGGGATGAGACTGGGGGATTGTACTTTGTGGGAAAGATGAAGATCTGCCGCTGTAGCCTACTTATTTCCCCAAACTGAGTAGTCTGTGGGTTTCCACAGGGTGCCTGGTAGGATTGTGACCTAGGAGAAAGCAGCAGGCTGGCAGCAGGCGGGAGGAAGGAAGTTCACAGACTGTGTGATCCACTGGAGATGGGGAGAGAGGAGAAAGGAGGCTGCAGTGGGCACTGTGCCGCAGCCCTGGGGTAAGCCTGGGGGTCAGACTAGTGACCTTCTGTCTTCTGTCTCTGAACTGGGATCTATACATCCCAGAATTTGGTCCAGGTTAGTAAGAGCAATTCATGGAGGATTGGATCAAAAGGAGCAGAGAAAATTCCTAGTGAAGGTTTTCAGCTTTAGAAGAAATTAAAGAATTAATAGTGATAGATAAAGGTAGGAGATTCAAGTACATTCCTTTTTTAGTGGATAAGCCCCTTGTCTCAATTACCTAGTTTTTTATATGAACACCAAAGAAATTATATATTATTTTAATATTCTGTCATATTATTAAGGTCTGATCAGAGCAAAACATGACTTGTTATAGAATTTTCCTGAGAGATGAAGTAGAAACACAGAACATTAAATGTGTTTTAAGGAGACTCTAAGAATGGCTTGTTTCTAAGGGGTTGTCTTTTCTGATGTGCCCTCCAGCTCAGGCCCTTTATCTGGAATCTTGTTGGATAACAGACAGTCTTAGTCACATCTTCTGTGATGAGAAGATGTGCAGTCTGAAATAAATGTTGCAGTACAGCTCTATGGCAAAAGTTAAAAAGAATTAGGGGGATGAGAATTTTCCAGGTGATACTATTTAAGCCAAAGGAATTCTCTTGGTGGCAATTAGGAAGGCCTATGCCAATGCTTGTCTAATGTTCAGTGGAATACAGGTTCAGGAAACACAGTGAAGTTTGGAAGTTTTCCAACTTCAGTCCTTGTGCATGTGTGTGCATGTGTGTGTGTGTGTGTGCGTGTGTGTGTGGGGGGGAGGGAGGGTTTCTCTGTATTCTCTGTGTAACAACCTTGGCTGTTTGGGAACTCCATATGCAGAAGAGGATGACTTAACTCACAGGGATCAGCCTGTCTCTGCCTCCTGAGTGCTGGGATGAAAGGCATGCGCCACCACACTCAGCCAGTCAACAGCTCTGGGGAAGCATCATGATGTTGAACCTGTTTATACTCACCATTTGGGTCAATAAGAAATGATGCTACTCTTGTCTTACCAGTGGTTCTGCCCAGTACTTCCATTCCAACATCTATGATCCAAATTATTCATCTGCCCCAGTGTGGTCTTCCTACTTTTTTTTTTTTTTT
>OU015756.1:42414430-42440274 GCA_907169655.1 Acomys percivali | reverse complement strand
GAGAGAGAGAGAGAGAGAGAGAGAGAGAGAGAGAGAGAGAGAGAGAGGGAGAGAGACTGCTCATGAAATATGGTGTTGGGAATATGAAGTTTTCTACTCTCTTTGTATTTCATCATGAAGTCTCCTTAAATATCAAAACTAGTTCTAATGTCTGTCCCATGCATACCATTCTATGGGATGGACTGTATTAATGATTTACATATCAGTGTAGATGTCAGCAATATTTGTGTTAGGACTAAAACTTGGTGTCCAAAAACAGAGAGTGGATAAGGAAGTACCACACACAGTGGAACTATTTTCACCTAAAAGTGTAATGAAGTCATTGCTTGCAAGCCAGTACAAGATAATCTCTTTGAACTAATTGCATTCAGGCACACAAAAAATATCCCCTTATGATTTATCTCATATGTGGAATGTAGATTATAAAGACGTATAATATCCATTCATGAAACTGGAGGCAAAGCTGTGCAGAAGAACACGAATGACTATGGGCTGTGGTAAGAAGTAAGGAATGTGCAGGTCTTGGCAACAGAGTTACAGTGCTCAGTAAAGAAAATATACATCAATAAAAATAAAATATGTTCAGTGAATAATACAATCAGAAGTAAAATCAACAATAATAATTTTAATATAAGTACAATATTTTAATTGCTTTAATACTAATGTAATATTTCTTGAGCTTTATTTTATATGAAGTACACATACAAGGTACTTAATTTGAAAACCTAAAATTTAAAATAATATCAAAGTTAAAAGATATACAAGCTTCTTCATAGTAATTCTAATGTATAAAGTGATGAACTGTGGTCCCATACCAGTGCCCATATCAGGAATTAAAGTAGCACATGGTGAATGACATGCTGAAATACCTCCATAATCTATTGCTTTGCATCACTCCCTCCTACCCAAAGTTATTGTGTGAGGATAATTTTATGTAGGTTGTGGAATGTTTTAATGCCAGCTTTCTTAATGTTGTTTACATGGGTGATTCTGGAAATCAAATAGAATTGACAAGATTAGACCTTCACAGCGGATTTGATATTTTCAAAATTACTACACCATGAAAATCTATACACAGGTTGGATACAATTTCCAAAAAAAATCTGATTCAATTCCTCACAAAAGTAGAAACTCTACACCTTCCCTCTTCTCCTCTTGGCCCCACTCTCCCTCACTCTTACCCTATCCTCTCTCTCCAACTCCTCATGAATGGTGAGCCCCTCCATTTACCAGCCCACCACAGTACATCAAATTACATCAGGACAGAGTGCATCCTCTTCCCCTGAGACCCAGTAAGGTAGCCCCACCAGCTGGAAGTGATCAAAAAGCAGACAATAGAGTCCATATCAGAGACATTCTCCACTCTGGTTACTAGGGAACCCACATGAAGGCCAAGCTTCCTGTTGGCTACATCTGTGTAGGAGGCCTAGGTCTAGTCCATGCATAGTCCTTAGTTATTATTTCAGTCTTCTTAAGCCCCCTTGGGCCCTGGTTAGTTGGCTCTGTTGTTCTTCTTGTACAGCTTTTGTCTCCCCCCTTCTGTCTTTTCACTACTCTTCCACAAGACTCCCTGCTCTCTGCCCAATAGTTGGCTATGAATCTCAGTATCTATTTCAATCCAGTACTGGGGAGAGCATCTCATGGGACAGTTATGCTATGCTCCTTTCTGAAAGCATAGTAGAGTGTGATTAATAGTATCAGGGGCTGGTACTCTCCCAGCGGGTGGGTCTCAGCTTGATCCAGGCAATGATTGGACGTGCCTTCAATTTCTGCTCTATTTTTATTCCTGCACATCTTGTAGGCAGGGTAAATTTTGGGTCAAAGTTTTTATGGATGGGTAAGTGTTCCCTTCCCTCCAGAAGGAGTCTTGTCTAGTTAGAGGGTAGCCTCTTCAATCTTCACGACCCCTGCTACTAGGATTCTCAGCTAGAGACACTTCCATAATCTCCCAACCCTGATGTCCCTTTACTAAAGTATGGATAGAGAAACTGTGATACATTTACACAATGGAATAACTGAACACATTATTGAACACAAACACATCTTGAAATTTGCAGACAAATGTATAGAACTAGAAAATATCATCCTGAGTGTGGTAACCAATACACCAAAAGACGTACATGGTATCTGCTCACTTACACGTGGATTTTATCCATATAGTGTGGGATAAGCATATTACAGTTCACAGACCCAAAGAAGATAAGTAATAAGGTGGACCCAAGAAAGGATGCTTAAATCTCACTCAGAAGTAGAAATAGAGCAGACATTGGAAATGGTTGGAGAGAGGGAACAGTGTAGGAGAGGGATCTCGGAGAGAAATAAGGATGGCAACCTGACCTAGGGAGATCTGAAGTAGGAGAACAGAGGGCTTGCATAGAGAAGGGAAACTGTTGGTGGGGGTATCTCTTTGACAAGACTGGAGACCTACAGCAGGGTAGGCTCCTGGAAGAAAAGCAATCTTTACAATACCAAGGAAGTACAAAATACCCTGGATAGCAGAATCACATCTCAGATGGGGTCAGTTTTTCACAGCCATGGGGGCTTGTCCAGCTTAATAATATCCTAGAAGATACTTTTAGATAAGTGAGTCTGAGTTTAGGTCCATGTGTAAATACATTAGTTAAATCAATTGTGGTTTTTAGAGAGAGAACAGAGATACTCAGTGGCTAAAACATGGTCTTTTCATGCTGGGAACATTGGATATCCATATATAGAGAAAGAATTTTGATTCTACCTGGGATGGTGGAGAATTCCTTTAGTCCCAGCCTTCTGGAGGCAGGGGCACAGGTAGAGGCAGAGGTAGAGGGAGGCAGTTCTCTGTGAGTTCAGTGCTATCCTGATCTACATAGTTCTGGTAAGCCAGTGCTTTGGAGAGGGACCCTGTTTTAAGAGACTAAAAGTAAATTAAAAAATAAACTCAGACATTAGGTTGCCTAAGTTTCACTCTGTAAAAAGTCAGTCCCACATGCATCAGATCCCTGAGTTTAACAAACTTGAAAGTGTAAGAATATAGTTAGCACCTACAGTGGAAGGTAGAAGTATAGGTCAGGATGGAGAAAGACTCCAATCACTCAAGTAATCCTGGCTATAGCTGAGAAATGATTCCTCAGGGAACTAAAGGGATCATTCCCATCAAAGAAAACAGTTACTTCAGAGAATGGCCAAGAGAACAGAGCAGACAGAGGATTAATATCTAGATCACTTACAGTTTCATAATATATTTAAATCATAGGATACAAGGCAACTTAGTCTGTTTAGGGTAGAAAACGACAGTCCCCAAAAAGTGTGAGCGCAGCATGAAGATGTTCAGATTCAGGAGGAATCAGAAAAATGCACAGTGAAACTCCAAGAGATGTCATCCAAGGTCAGTGAGCTTGGTTTCCGATAGCACTGTCATCGGTGAAGAAAATGTGATATGCCTAGGGAAGTATTTTCAGCCATAAAGAAAGTGAAGTTATGTTGTTTATTAAAAACTGGATTTCATATGAAATCTTTTCCAACCTCTTTGGTGTTCTGTCCATCTTACACCTATCAGAACGGCTGAGATTAAAACTCAGGTGACAATACATGCTGGTGAGGATGTGGAGAAAGGGTGCTGGTGGGAGTGCAAACTATAACCATTTTTGGAAATCACTCTGGAGCTTTCTCATAAAATTGGAAATAGTGCTACCTCAAGATCTAGCTATTCCATTCCTTGGCATATACCCAAAAGATGTTCTGCCGCACAAGGACATTTGTTAAACTATGTTCATAGCAACCTTATACATAATAACCAGAATTTGGAAACAACCTAGATGTCCCTCAACCCATGAATGAATAAAGAAACTGTGGTACATTTAAACAATAGAATACTATTCAGCTATCAAAAATAAGAAAATCTTGAAATTTCCAGGCAAATGAATTAGAAATGATCATCCTGAGTGAGGTAACCCAGACACAGAAAGACACACACGGTATATACTCATTTATAAGTGGATATTAGCCCAACAATGACATCCTCTGAGAGATTCCACAGCCAGACTCTTGGTGAAGAGCTGAAAATTGTGTGGAAGAGTTTGGGGATCGAAAGATGGGGCTTGAGGGGGGAGTTGTCAGGAGCTCCACAAGGAGACTATCAAAGCTGGCTGATCTGGACCCAGGGGGTCCGTAGAAACTGATGCACCAATGAAGAACATTGAAAGCAGAAGACCTAGACTCCCTGTTAAGATGTAGCCAATGTATGTCTTATTCTCCACAGGGGGATAGGGTAGAGCAGGGGGACTGCCTCTGACAAGAACTCTGGTGCCCTTGATTTGTTAACGGCCCCTTAGGGGAGAGGCCCTGTGGGAGTACAGAGGAAGGGATACAGGCCATCCAGAAGAAACCTGACAGGCTGTGGTCAGACAGTGGGAGAGGAGGATCCCACTTATTAGAGGTTTAGGTGAGGGGAATAGAATGGAAAAGGGAGGGAGGGAGGGTAGGGACAGGAAGATAAGAGTGAGGGCATTGCAATAGGGATATGAATAAATTAAAAAATAATAAAAATATTAAAAAAAGAAATCTGGATTTCACTCAGGCCTGATGAGATGGCTCAGCAGATTAGAACACTTGCTGTTCTTGCATACTTTTCAGGCATAATTCCTGACACCCTCACAGTGTCTTTCAACCTTTCTTTATTCTAAAACCAGAGTTCTGATGCCCCCCTTGTCCTGTGTGACCACTGAACACATGTGTTACCAAGGGACATACACAGTGGGACACAAAAAAATAAATAAAATATTAAATGAATGTATTCTAAAATGGATGCAAGTTGAGACAAACATTAACATTACTAAACCCATCTAAGAAAAATAGTCATCCTGATGTTTCTTCTCATCTGTGGGCACTAGATTGTATATACATGAAAGCATGTATTTAATATCTTGAAATATCAGGAAGAGATCTGTCCTTTAAGAATGATGATTAAGGGCTGAGGTGAGAGTTTCCAAATGGAAGGAACTGTGGTAACAGCTCGAGTTTGTTCAGTTTATAAGATAAATTTTAGAAAATGTACCATGTTCAGTGTCTAGTACAATGAAAACAAAAGTCAAGGAGGATAATTCCATTACAACTGTATAGTTTGATGAATTGCTTTAATATTAAATGAACATTTTCAGTTTTATATCAAAGCTATATTTTATACATATATTATGCTGTCAACATAACAATA
Source organism: Acomys percivali (assembly GCA_907169655.1). Taxonomy (NCBI): domain Eukaryota; kingdom Metazoa; phylum Chordata; class Mammalia; order Rodentia; family Muridae; genus Acomys; species Acomys percivali. The sequence continues at coordinate 42,435,086 of OU015756.1, read as the reverse complement.
ATTAATAATACATAAGTTATGAGTAAACAAAAAGCCCTCTATATATACACTATGGATTCAATAACTGACTCAAATGTCTCTAGTCAATTTTACTGTCTTCAAATATTTACAAGTATTGTAGAAAATAGGTCTGTTTATTTATGTAAACGCAAAAGTCAGAATATTTACCTATGTACTTACATATATACCTATGTCTCTACACATTCATATGACATTTTATATTCCATGAATACATCTACATTGATGTCTGTATTTATCCTTGTCCATGCTGAAAAGCAACTTGATACAAAGATTTGACCTGCTGAGTGGCAACCTACAGCTGTGTCAGACAAGCCCAGAAGTCCAGCAGCAATGGCGTTTTATTTCGATGAGCACGACTGCAAGCTCTTTTTTTTTTTTTCCTTTTTTTTTTTAAATTAATTTATTCTTGTTACATCTCTATGGTTATCCCATCCCTTGTATCCTCCCATTCTCCCCTCCCTCCCATTTTCCCCTTATTCCCCTCCCCAATGACTGTTCCTCAGAGGGATTACCTCCCTCTGTATATGCTCATAGGGTATCAAGTCTCTTCTCAGTGACCTGCTGTCCTTCCTCTGAGTGCCACTAGGTCTCCCCCGCCAGGGGACATAGTCAAATGTGAGGCACCAGAGTACATGAGAAAGTCAAATCCCTCTCTCCACTCAAATGTGGAGACTGTCCTGTCCATGGGCTAGATCAGGGTAGGGGTTTAAATTTTACCGCCTGTGTTGTCCTTGGCTAGTGCCTAGAGATGATCAAAATGAGTGAGTTAAGAAAGACTCAAATGGTATATACTCACTTATATCTGCATATTAGCCCAAGGGGCATGTCCCACGAAAGCCTTCCCTTACCAGGAAACTGGAACAGAGGGGAGGACATCCTATTGGGACTCTAGATGAGAGAACAATGGGAGAATAGCAATGTAGAAGGATCCAGTGGGTCCTAGAAACCTACAAGTAGAACATTATGATAGGCAGATTTGGGTCAAGGGGTCCCGCTCAAACGACTGCAAGCTCTTGAACCGTGGGCGTGAGGCCTGCAACAATATGTTGCTGGAGCTCACAAGGAGAGTGCACGGGACTTGGAACTGGGCCCCGGGGAGCAGATCACTCCTTAATAGGATGCACTTTGAAGACTTGGGATTGGTAGACTGGGAACACCACCTGCCTCCACCAGGTGCCAAGGCTGTGGTGGAGGGCCTCCCCAGAACAGTCATCAGTAGCTCCAAGGCTGAGTTCAAGTGCCCTGTGTGCCTTTTGGAATTTGAGGAGGAGGAGACGGTCATTGAGATGCCCTGCCATCACCTCTTCCATTCCAACTGCATTCTGCCTTGGCTAAGTAAGACAAATTCCTGCCCCCTGTGCCACCATGACCTGCCCACCAATGATGCCAGTTATGAAGAGCACAAGAAAGATAAGGCTTGGAAGCAGCAGTGGCAGCACCGCCTGGAGAACCTCCTTGGAGCCATGTACACGTGAGGCAGTGGCTATAGCTGAGAACTCGGCCTCTCTGACATCATCCCTTTTGCACTCTGAATCTTCATTAAGGGGTTCTTTCCCCCACCCAGCTGTGCTGCTCACCAGCTGGAGCAAGAACTCTGGATCCCTTACCCTGCTGCTAACGAGAAAGTTGTCAAAGGTGCAGAAGGTGCCAGGCTGCACTTCCCTGTCTGCCAGCCTCTAGACTCCGGGTGGTAGGGCCCTGGGAGCAGCCGTGGTTTGGGGCTGAGTGTTCTTTTAGAAGTCAAACTGTGTCAAAGCCTGGCACTCTGTAGCTATTTAAAACTGATAAACTAACTTGCACCCTACCCCCAAAAAATCTGACCTGCTGTTATATTGCATAGCCTTAATATTGAGAAATTTCCATATCGCTTTCCTGTGAAGGAAAAGCTCCAGTTTCCCAGGGAAGGGGTACTTGGCAGCATTCTCTTGCTTCTGTTGAGCCCTCCTCTTCATGGCCTCCCTCTCCGGCCTCTGCTCTTTTGTGATGGGCTGTGAGATAACTGGCCCTGGAATGTCAACTTTCCTCCCTGGAATTGGTTGGTGGCTGAAGTCTTGCAGCAGATGCTGGGTTTGGCAGGTGAGGGTGCCTTGTTCCTGGCAGCAGAAACAAGCTCCCTCTGGAGTAAATTGTGAGATGATGCTCTATAGGGTAGAGGTCTTGATGCAGCAGACTGAGGCACAGTGCTAGACTGGATGGGGTTGGGTACATTAGGTCATGAGGCACTGGTGGAAATGGGTAGAGCTGGCTTGGCAGAGGCCATCAAAGATGCCCTGGCAGAAGGCGACTGGGTTGGCCTGAGTGGGGTAGGCTGATCTGAGTGGGAAGGAAACACTTCTGGCTGAGACTTGTCCAAGGTTGGAAAAGGCAGAGGTACTAACTTGACATTCCCAGGTGGGGGCAGCGCATAGTGGGATGAGTTTGGACACATCATGTGCACACTGCTCACTGATCTCTCTGCTTTGCCAGGGTTGCCTGAGGGCCTTGGCCCTCAAGTGTCACATCCAGCATGGCTGGCATTGAGTGTGCCTGTCCTGGGATCTTTGTTGCCACAGGAGGCTCCCAGAGCCCAGGAGAAGCATGTGCTTGTTTTCTTCTCACTCTTCTTCCCCAGTACGTGAGAGACCTGCATGGCTAGTGCCTGCCGAGGTGGGTTCTAGGCTTTTTAAAGTTGTGGTGGCTGAGTTCAGGAAGATTCCTCTTCCTCTTGGCCTTGGGAATGGTGGGCTTCTCTTCTGCCTTGACTCTGTTCCTTGACTGCTTTAGCTTCTCTGTTTTCTTGTAGTTGTTTTCTCTGGTCCACTTGGTCATGTCATGCTCCTGTGCTCTAGGTGTGTTGAGCCTGGGTGCCCCTTTCTGAGCTTTCCCCTCCAAGTCCTTGGCCCTGTGGTCCATCGCCCTGTTAGTGACTCCAGCACTGCCAACATATCCCTCTCCCTCCACCAGTTCTCAGTACTGGATTTTGGCCTGAGGAGATCCATCAAGCAGCTCAGAGACTTCATGGTCTTTCTTCCTCACCTGCTCTGATGGTCCACTAATAACTCTCAAGATGTCCTTGGCCCGATCCCTTCAGATAACTGTGGAGACTTTAGGTTTGGTTGCTGTGGGATCTTGTACTTCTTCTAGGTCTGTGAGGAGTTCATTAATTGTGGAAGGTAAATATCTGCCGCCAGTGTTTTGATGTCTGCAAAATCCATGTTGGACACCATCAAACTGTCCCACATCCCTTGCTCTTCTAGACCAAGGATGCTGCCTCCCTGCTGGTATTGTCAGAAGCAGGCATCTGTGCTAAGCTCCCAGCATCAGTGCAGTGCAGATGCTGCTGTGTGTCAGGGTGTGCTAAGGGGGGGGGGTGAGGTTTCTTGGTTTTCTTTCATGCTCTCATCCACATCTGGAGGCATTGAAAGCTCAGCTTTAGTCTCATCCAATCTTTTATTCTCTGTTCCAGGCTTGGAGATGGAGCCCAGGCTAGGAAATCTGAAGAACTGTGGATGGTGGCTGATGAGGTCCTGTCTTTGTCCACAGTTGGTGTCCTCATTTTGGAAACCTGGGTACAGGTGTTGTATAGTTCTGGACTCTGCAGCAGACAGAGTGTCTGATCTGAAAGTGGCAATCACAAGGATGTCTCCTTTTCCAGTGAAAAGAGTCAGGGAAGAAGTCAGGGCCTGGTAAGTAAGATACTTCCCACCCTCCTTTCACAGCACTCAGACCCTTTTAACTGTGTGGAAGGCATTCCTATGTGTTCTGCTTTAGCAGGACTAAGAGCACTTCTGTCCACAGGCAGATGATGACTGCTTTATTTCTGCTTACAGTGCCCTGTGGCGTTTTCTTACATGTTTCGGTGTTGCTTTGTGTTTGGGTGCTGTGTGCATAGCCACCATGGATCCGGTACCCAATCCCCTTGATGTGCTCTCCTCTGTTGCCTTCCTCTTTCTCTTTGAGACCGTGGCTCTCATTTCCCTAGAGCCTTGCTATTAGGCAGGTTATCTGGCCCATTAGTTTCAAGAACTTACCTGACTCTGCCAAATTCTTTAATTTTATGACATTACCCAGATACCCCCAGATGCCTGGCTTTTTATGTGGGTTTAGGCCTCTAAGCCTCATTGGACACTGCTGCTAGGCAAGCATTTCACAAACCAAGGTTTCCTCCAGACCATGTTTCACAAACTCCTTATAAGTACATGACATTTGATTTAAGAAATTAAAATCTTTGGGTTTGGGTGTGATACAATATTAGATAACATGTCTTCATTATTGTATTATCATTATTGTATTACCTCTGAAGTACCACAGCAGAAGAAAAAAGAAGCAGCATCTTTGGCCGACGTAGCAATTGTCCGTGGGCTGTCCCTAACTCTGTCTCTACAGTTTTAGGTGTAAGAGTATTCTATGAGAAGTGCTTGGAATGTGGGAGGAGTGCCTTCTCCAGGCCAGATTTGAGCTGCACTACTCTGGAGGAGATTTCAACTCATGGGAAATCTAGTGGCATGCAAGCGAAAAGCCCTTCACGTTTTCTAGAGCACAGAGCAACAGACAAGGAAGGAGATGATTGCAGTCAGTGCATTGGATTGATTAGCATTAGTAGTGACATCCATGACTCTGGTGACCTCAGTGGCCATTACTTGATGCAGGAGGGATGCCACATACTATGGCTCTACATTTTCTCTCATTATAGAGTCTGATGACGGGGATGGAAAGCTAGAACTAGAATAACCTGTCTGGACACACATTCTCCTTCCATTTTGAGTGCCCACTATTCAGTGGTGGAGCTAACTCTCCTTGGAGTACTATTCCCACTCCTTCCCCTCCTGGCTCTTTTCTCACCGTGAAGACTGGTGTCTGTTGTGGCTTGAGCAGCTGTGCAGTAGGAGAAGGCAGAGGGGGAAAGTTGTATTTGGACATTCATTGGCTCAATCTCCTTTTGCCCCATCACCATCTCAGGTTTCAGGGCCGAGGCCTGACTCCCAGAGTAAGACACAGAGCTATAGGCATGCAGGCTGTGCCCACGTTCTCCATGTATTAATAGAGGGCCAAGGCTAGTGTGGTCATAATAATACATGTTGCTTCCACCTGGTAAGAAGGTGTCAGGCTGTATCCTTGATTTGGCCCCTGTGGTGCTGCGGCATGGAGAAAGCTGGCAGACTGGGTTGGATAGGGACTATGGCTTTGGACTCTACAATGTTATCACACTGAGAGGTCACAGACAGTGTGGAGAGGAGGGGTGTCCTGTTTCATGATGGTCACAGTGAAGTGCTGTAGTGCATCTGCCATTCCATCTGTACTTCCTGTGAGATTCCACTTGAGAGCACCTGGATAGGACAGTGCTGAGGTGGAGATCTTTCCCTGGCCGGTCTTCACTGTCACTGTGGTCCTGCCAGCATATTGGTAAAAGTAGACACTGTTCATGAACATATGTTGAGAAACGCTGGAGACTGATGGCAGAAGCCATGCTGAATTCACAGTTGGGGTGGAGACCCAGGAGAATTTGCTCACAATTCCTGCTGAGGATGTGGAGTTGCTCAGCACAGGCAAGGAGAAATGCAGAACATTTTTGTGTCCCAAAGAAATGTGTGCTTTGGAAATTTTCAGTAGGAACAAGAGGACAGTGTGTAAATGATGAGATTGATGTTTTCTATCTTTCTATCTGCAGTAGTCTATCTCCACTTTGTACTGTCTTGGGGATGTTTCTTCACATATCTCAAGTCTAAGTTTCCAGATTCATTTTTGGTACTGAATGGAATGACACTAATTTGATGAATTTTCTGTTCTTCTTGTGTGGACATCAGATTCATAGTGGATCTGGTCCACATTTTGCTCCAATTTCAACACCATCCTTCTTTGCCATGCTTTGTCTTGCTCTCATAGCTTCTATACACACTGTCTGAGAGCTGTGACCCAGAACAGAAATGCTTAGAGGTAGGAGAGCCTTAGAGATCTTCTCAGGCCTCTTCCTTGGCTATGTCCTATGCAGATACTCCCTTACGTAGGAAAACATGGTTTCCACAGAAGCAAATCACCAGGGCCTAGAGGAGCCTGTAGAGACTGAAGCACCAAGCAAGTACCATGCACGGAATGGACCTAGGCCATCTACGCAGATGTAAACTTTAGGAAGCTTGGTACTTCTATGGGTCCTCTAGTAAGTGAAGCTGTCTCTGATATGGACTCTGTTTTCTGATATTGATCATTTTCCCCTGGTGGGGCTACCTTGCCAAACCACATGGGAAGAGGATGCTCTCAGTCATGATGCAACTTGATATGTTGGTGTGGATGGGTGGGGGCACTCCATCCAGGGGTTAGGAGAAACAGTGAGGGAGCATAAGACTGCTAGGAGAGGAGGGAGGGCCCTATGACCGGAAAGTAAAGTGACTAATTAACCAAGTGGATTAAAAAACCTCTACATAAAACCAGATATACTAAGTCTGTTAGAAGAAAAAGTAGGGAAGAGCCTTGAACTCATTGCCACAGGAGACAACTTCCAGAAAAGAACACCAATAGCTCAGGCTTTAAGGTCAACAATTGATAAATGGGACCTTATGACACTGAATCTTCCATAAAGCAGAGGTCACTATCAACAGAACAAAACAACAGGCTACAGACTGGGGAAAAATCTTCACCAATCCTATATTTGAAAAAGGGCTAATATCTATAATATATAAAGAACTCAAGAAGTTAAACACCACAAAAACAAATAACCTAATTAAAATATGGGGTTCAGAGTTAAACAGAGAATTCTCAACAGAGGAATATTGGCTAAGAAACACTTAAAGAAATAATCAATGTCCTTAGTCATTAGAGAAATGCAAATCAAGATAACTCAGATACCATCTTACACCATCAGAATGCCTAAGATCACAAACTCAAGTGACAGCACATGCTGGCGAGGATGTGGAGAAAATGCAACCATCTTCCATTGCTGGTGGGAGTGCGAACTTGTACAACCACTTTAGAAATCAATATGGTGCTTTCTCAGAAAATTGAGAATAGTGCTACCTCAAGATCCAGCTATTCCACTCCTTGGCATATTCCCTAAGGATGCTCCACCATACAACAAGAACATTTGCACAAGTACGTTCATAGCAGCCTTATTCATAATAGCTAGAATCTGGGAAAAAAACCTGGATGTCCTTCAGTCAAAGAATGGATAAAGAAACTGTGGTACATTTACACCATGGAATACTACTCAGCAATTAAAAGCAAGGGAATTTTGAAAATTGCAGGCAAATGGATAGAATTAGAAATGTTCATCCTGAGTGAGATATTCTGACTGAGAAAGACACACATGGTACGTACTCAGTTACAAGTAGACATTACCTGACCATGGATGCCCTCTGAGAGTCTCCAGTCAGTGAGGGATTGGCATATGGTGGGACCCCAGGTGAGAGTGGTATATAAGAATGGGGAAATAGAAGGACCCACAGGCTCCAGGAGCCCCACAAGAAGACCAACAAGACTGGTGTCTTTGGACCTAGAGGGCCTGCACAAACTGCTGTACCAACCAAGGACAATTCACACAGTAAACCTAGACCCTTTACTCAGATGTACCCAATAGATAGCTCATTCTCCACAGTTGTGGGGAGATGGAGGAATGCCTCTGACATGAACTCTGGTGTCCCCAATTTGGCCACTTCCATCTTGTGAGGAGGCTTGGCAGCACATAGTGGAAGGGGAAGTAGGCTATCTGGATGAGACCAGTTAGGCTGTGATCATACGGTGGAGGAGGAGATCCCCTCCTGTCAGATGTCTAGGGGAGGGGAATAGAGTGAAAGAGGAAGGAGGGGTAACAGGAAGATACAAGTGAGGGGATAAAAATTGGCATGTAATCTGAATAAATTATTTAAAAATAAAATTAGAAAACAACACTCAGAGTCTCTCTAATAAGGTAACCTGGCCTTGAAACTACAGGTACCAGTCTGCCTCTGGGATGCTGTTGCCATAGGTGAGTCCCAGCACCATCAGGCTTGTCCATACTCTGTACTGTTCTTCTCTTTTAGAAAAGGACATATAAGGTATTTAGTATATGAATACTGTATATATCTGTTTACTTCCACCTTCTAACTCCTCCTGTGCCCTTCTCACTCCTTTAGTAATTCATGATCTCCTATCATTTAAGTGTATCTCTAAAGCACATGTGTGTATATGAACTTCATGAATAAAAACTGTTGATAGCTTTTCATGGTGTGCTTACATGTTTTTTAGAGTTGACTTTGTGGGATTTGCTAGACTATTAGAGGGTTCCTCCCCAAATAAGATGGATTCATTCTCTGTTACTCTTAATTGCCTGTAACCCATCTAGAGGGAAATCCTTGTGTCAGTGTGTGTTGTACAGAACACTAGCTCAGCATAGACTTGATCTGATCTTCCTGCCTTCAGCCCTACATATTGTGTTTATTGGTGTGCCACTCACACCTGTTGTGAGTGATACATTTAGAACAGAGCTGAACTTGAAACAGTAACAGGGAAGCAGAGTTGAGGGACACTATCACAGTCATGGGGTGGAGTGCTAGATCTCTGCACACCTTGTTCGTTTTTTATTTGTGTTGAATTTAATGCCATGAAGAAGGGCCTGGTTCTCTTCCTGATCACTTCTGCTTAAGACTCAACAATGCAGAGTCCAGAGCATGATGACACTGAAATTTAACTGATGTGGACAATATTACACTTGAGAGTAAGCTCTCTGTACTAAGTCAACATGTTATTAAGAACCAAAGGGAAATGTCACACTGAACTAGAGTTATCTATATATCTAGTATCCACAGTATTCTAAAGATTACAGTAAATACTAAAAATAAGGGAAGATATGACCACACAAACATTTTTCAAATATTTTTCATTACCTGACATTGTTGGGTAGGTCTGAGGTGTGACATCACAGTTCAGGCCGTAGCCAATCAGAAGGTCCAATTCTGAGCTAAAAGACAGGATTGGGTGGACAAGATGCTAGGAGACCAACAGCAGCGATGATTGCAGAGGTATGAGCTGGTGAAAGTGGGTAATCTTGTCATAGCAGACCCTCTTCCCATGACTTTTACTCAGGATATCATGGCAGTGCTTCTTATAAGGTTCCTTGATGAAGCTGTTTATAATGTGCATATGAAGTGTCATGTTCAACACAATGTATATGCTCAGGTTACAGTGTATATACACGCTGTATCTACAGAGAGTAGCCTTAGCAGGATAGAGAAAGACATCTAGGTTGAGGAAACTCAGTCAAGAAGCCTTTTCAGTTGTTTTGAGTTGTGAGCTGTAAGCATTTGTCCATGATCAAAGGAAGAAGGCAAATGGCTTCTTTCTGGCTGTTTAAGGGCAGGGCTGAGGGTATTGAAGGCACCTTGTAGAGGATGATAATCTCCAAACTCTTCTCTTTGGGTTTCTCATTCAGGAGTCCTTCTTTAGGCTGTGATGGCCCAGGTTGGACTCATATTTCTCTTCTCTGTTTTCATCCGTCTTTTGTACACTTTGATTCTTGGACCAGCATGACCCTGTATCTTTACATGAGTATCTGCTGTGACTGTGAACAACCAGACCAAGTGGCCTTCATTTCATCTTGCAAATGCAAGCTTCTGACCTTAGAAGCAAATAGCAGAATGAATAGAAGGAATGCCGGCTGCGCACATTCCTTCTGTCATTAATTTAATGCTATTCTCCTGCCCATACTCTGCTACCTCTGGATGTTTTCTCTCCTCATCTATTGTTTTCCTGATATCTGTTTGTCTCTGTAGTTCACATTTTTCTGGAACTCACTATGGATTCCGCTCTTGTTTCATACACATGGACATTTTTTGTCTCTGCCTCCCTTTATAGAAGCATTCATGTAAGCCAATAGGTCTGGCTGCCTTGTCACTTGTTCCCCAAATGAAAAGAGTGTGGCAGTTATTGTAGCCTCTTTCTAGTTGCAACAGTCTCTGTAGAGTCTTGGGATTATAACATTCTCTACCATACTTGGGTTTGAGACCAGGCTAATAGAGGGTGCATGGAACAGTTTGAGAAAGTAAAAAGACTTTTGTTGGTACATGTTGCAGAGTTACATGAAAAAGCAATGTTATGTTGATTTATTTGCAAAGAAAAGATCAATCCATTCCTCATCTCAATGTATTTGCACTTAAAGTGTTTGGCATTTTTTAGATATATAGGGAAATCTTGGGTTTTTCTTCATTTTGATTTGTGTTGTATCTCCATTTTGTCACTCACTGGTATGTTCACAGACTGTGGTATACGGCATGAGTCTAGTATTCATTCATATACATTTACTATTGTATCTGTCACACAAAGCACTAATATGACAGTGTCCATTAGTCTTTATTACAAGTGTCCCTAGAACTACTTAAGCTGTCCTCCAGCAATCACATGAAGTGTTAGAGTTTACAAGAGGATCTTTCAAAATGAACTAGTGCTATAGCATGGGACCACATGTCAATCTTAGTAGAAATGACCCGCATGCAGATAATTTAATGTGGTTTAGTGTTGGACAAATCTGTGTAGTAAGAATGTACTTTTTCACATGACACTGGAAATGTCCCTGTCTTTCACCCCACAAGATTCTTTCAGACTCCTGGTTGTAGATGTTCCATACTGTAGCACTGTAGAGTCAAGATGAGTAGACAATTACTAGGACTCTGTGATGAGAAAGAGGAGGACAGAGAGAGAGAGACAGGAAGAGGGAGGGAGAAGGAGAACACAGAAGAGATGGATAGACAAAGGAGAAAGAGGGAAATGGAGTGACAGCAAGAGACAAAGTAAAAAAGAGAGAGACAGAAAGTGTGAGACAGAGTGTAATCTGCATTTTGTTTTGTAATCCCATCATTTCTATAGTTTTAAATTGTGCAAATGTATTTGTTTATTTACTTTTTGTTTTATGGAAAATAGAGGACCTGGTTCAGACATATGCAGACCCTGTGCTTTCTTCCTCAGTTTATAGAACCTGACATAGTTGATTTAGAGGACCTTGTGTTCTTGTTGTCTTCCATAGCCTCTGGCTCTGACAATCTTTCCACCTCCCCTTTTGTGAGATTCCCTGAGTTTTGAGGGGGAGGTATTTAGTGGAGTCTTACCATTTCAACTATGTCCATGATGTCTGGCTATGGGTCTCTTCATCTGTTTTCTGTTGCTTTCAGAGGAAGCCTTTGATGATGGGAGGACAACTCACTGATCTATGAGTATGGCAGAATAGTATTAATCATAATTTAATTGATACTCTTTTTTAAAGACCAGTAGTGGTTGGTCTCACCATAGGTCTCAGGACTATCTAGTCTCTGTTTTTTGGTTAATCCAAGCAATGTTGGGTATGGGTTGTTTCCTATGCAGTGGCCCTGATCCAATAAGACATTGTTTATTTACTCCCACAAATTCAGAACTGGTTGTAAGTCACAGACATTGTATCTTGGTTTGTTTGTAGTTTTCTCTTTTAGTAGTCTATAGAATACCTTCCACTGCAAAGACTCTAGAATGTAGTGGTGAAGGCTCCATAGAGGCACCAGCTCAATTTTCTGCATTCAGTGAGTGTATTGAATGTTGTCCTACACAGTGGTGCTCTCTGTGTCAGGTTGTGGAGAACATTACTCTTCTTAGTAACTGCCTCCTTCTGATGATTTTTGTTGAGCCTATGGCCAAAACCTCAATTGAATGCTAGTTAATGACACTACTTGGAGTCTCACCTGGTGACAAGACTCAGGTTGGGCTCACATCTTTTTTTCTGTGCTTTCATTGCTCCTTTGTAGGCTTTGATTCTTTGGCCAGGTTGACCTTGTATCTTTGCACTAGTGGGTGGTATTACTGTGAACATCAAGAATAAAGGGTCTTCCCTTCATCTTGCACATGCTTGTAAAGTAGTTTCTGCTCTTAGAAGCAAAGAGCAGAGAAAATGAATGGTTGGCTGGCTGCACACATTCTCTCTTTGATTTTTTTGTTGCTTATCTTCTACCTAGACACTGCTTCTTCTGGATGTTGTCTCTACTCTGATACTTTTTTCTTAGATAGGTTTTTATTTTTGTAACTCATGTTGTTCTGGAACACAGTGTGGATTTCTTCTGGCTTCAGACACCTGGACATTATTTTTCCTGCTCTCTCCATTTTTCTTCTAGAATCATGGTTGTGAGCCACTGAGGCTAGCTGTGTTCTTTGTTTCCAAGTGAAATGTGTCTAGTAGTTATTTTAGCTTCTTCCTTTCTGCAATAGCTTTTGTAGAAACTTGAGATTGCCACATTCTGTACAATGCTTGGGTCTGAGACCAAGCTAAGTAGAGAGTGAGTGGAATAGCTAGAGAAAGAAAGAAGGTATGTGACAGTACAGATTGCTGGGTTACATGAAACAGTAATGTTATTTTGGTTTATGTGTGAAAAAGACAAACCATTTCATCATCTCAATGTATTTTCACAGACAGGAAGAAGGTTTTCATATTGCTGAAATTAGGCAAATTTTGTGGGGTTTTTTGTCATTTTATTTTATGTTGTATCTCCCCATTCTATCACTCATTAGTAGATTCATATACTGGTAAATGGTACGAGTCTTATTTCTTATTTTATCTGCCATACAAAGCACTAATATGACAGTGTTTATTTAGTTTTTATTACAAAAGGCTATAGAAACACTTAGGCTGTCGTCCTGCAATCACATGAGGTATTAGAGCTTCGAACAGAAGCTTCCACAATGAACTAGTGCTATAGCATTGGATTGCGTGTCCAGCTCATTAGAAGTGTTTCCCAATGCAGTTGTTGAATGTTGTGTAGTTCTAAACAGATCTCTGCAATAAGAATGTTCCTTGTCACATGACAGCTGAAATGATGCCAGATTCCTCCTTGACTATACACTTTTCCAATAATGTTGACACATTTGCCAAGGCAATGCCTGAAAGGTGAAAGGTTCATTTAGCCTTCTGGTTATAGAAATTTTAGTACACAATATTGTCCTACTATAGCAATGTAAAGAGAGGATGACTAGACAATCATCAGGACTGTGTGATGGTTCAGTATGAGGTGAGAGAGAGGTGGAGAAGAAAAGTGACAGGCAGAGGTAGTAAGAGGGATACCAGATAAGCAGATGACGGGGGTGGGGGAGGGAAATGGGACCTCAAAGCCCACCTCCATAGTGACACACTTCCTCCAACAAGGCCATATGTACTTCAACAAGGCCACACATCCTAATAGTGTCATTCCCTGTGGCCATGCTTTTAAACGCATTCCTATTCATCTCACCACACCTTGTATTTGTGACTTTGACAAACTTCAAAATATTACTTTAGATCATTATATATCTTCTCCCCCCCCAGAACTTTTCCTGAATCATCCACTATCTCATTTTTTCTTGCCTTTATCCATAAGCTTAAAATAATGTATAGTTATTTATGTAATTATGAGGTTATCTGATTCATGTCTATCTTCCTCATCAAATTATAATACCTGTGAGGTCAGGGCTCATGCCTGTTTCATTCACTATGTAAACCAGTGTCAGAGATAAGATTGACTCAGAGTGGATGTTCAAAAAATGCTGGTGAGCGAGGAGGCAGATACCTGACCATTTGGGGAGTATATTTACCATCAGGTAAAAAAATGGATTTCAAACCAGAACCCACTGAGTGAGGTTATGGCTTAAAACATACAATGCCACATTATCAAATTATTTCTGACAGGTTATAAATCAGGAACAAATATCTGCTTTTGCTATCACTTGCTTTGCTTATACATAATGATCTATAACTAAATCACATAAATTCTGAATATGATAAAATATTCATATAGGCAACTACCAGATTGATAGAAGTCTCTTTTGGTCTCTTTTGAACATCTGTTTAGCTTTTAAACAATTGTTAGAGATACTTTTGGTTCTGCAAAAAGACATGCCACAAGCTGTGAGGTTTGCGTGTTCCAAAGGAACCATCATGTATACCAGTTGGGGTTCACTGATTGAGTGCAACAACAATCCATTCTGGATAATCTAAGCAAGTAAAAATATTCTGAAAATTACACTGAGGGACCATGGTTCAACAAACACGAAAACCCCAGGAGCCAGCAGAAGGCCATAGAGCAGAAACTAATGGATATGCTTGTCAGGATACATGCAGGTCTGAACCACCCACACGCTTTTTCTTCTGCTCTTGCCCTGGTGCTAGTTCAGGTGACACAATCCTGTTTCACAGGCTTAGGTTACAGGGTTTAGCCTGAGAGGTGTGTGTTGCCAACACTAATCTCAGTGCTGAGGGTTCTCTCCAAGAAGGAAAAAGAAAGCTAAAAATGCAGTAGTGTCTCCATAGATGTTACACCTTGGAGAAGTGTCTCTCCTGCCAGTGGGTGTCCTACCAGAGCTCATAGACTCTGCAGTACCTTTCCCAGAAGACTCAGCCACCTTGAGCTCATGAGTCACATGTCATTCACACTCCTGCTCACTGTGTCGTGCCTACCTTCCTCTTCCTGGGCCATTTTACCTAGTGTTCTCCACATTCACTTTGTTATGTCAACTCATTTACAATTGTGCATTGTGATGTCACCATCTCACTTACAAAAGCACATAATAAGAGAAAAACAAAACTCTAAAATAGTGCTCAAATATAATGTAGGGAATTTGAGCAAAAAGAACAGAAAGAAGGAAGGAAAGAGAGAAAGAAAGAAAGAAAGAAAGAAAGAAAGAAAGAAAGAAAGAAAGAAAGAAAGAAAGAGGGAGGGAATGAAGAAAGAAATAATAAAGAAAACAAGCATAAATAAATAAATAATAAGACCTGGAGGCAAGACATTGCTAATCAAGGAGTTAGCCAACATTTTCTAGCAGCTTCTATTTTTATAAGATACGAGCAATCTTTGCGACCTCTGCAAAGATATCTATCTACTTTGGGGAAATGCTTTGCATAATTGGAAGCAAAATAAGAATGAACTATACCTTGATTGAAAATTACAGTCCTAGAAAAGAGGTTTATAAAGACAGTGTTTCATATAGGAGGAAAGTCTGAACCCATGTCACCAATAGCATGTCCACTGTTGGGTGTGATGCGCACTGCACTGAGTAACAATGGAGAAGGCACAGCAGCACTTACAAGCTTCTACCCTGAACGTTCTAAACATCCCTTCCTGCTCATTGAACCTTGCTTCATTGAAAGGGAGTGGAGAGCTGCAAGCCACTTGAATGCTGGCTAAGGGAAGAGACTAGAGTATGGGTGAACAAATGTAGTATATACTATATATATATGAATGGCTGGAGTTTGAAGATTACTGAAGTAAGGAAATACCTTAATCAATTCAATGAACTGCTGTAAAAAAAATGGGTGACTACATACAAAAAGCAAAGGAAATCTAAACATTTCCTGGCACATGGACAGTGTAAACTAGAGCAGCCAACAGAATCGGCCACTGACTTCTGATTTAATTCTTA
Organism: Acomys percivali; assembly: GCA_907169655.1. Lineage (NCBI taxonomy): Eukaryota > Metazoa > Chordata > Mammalia > Rodentia > Muridae > Acomys > Acomys percivali. Next base: position 42,419,717 of record OU015756.1, on the reverse strand, counting down.
AGCATTCAGACACTCTCATGAGCCACTCTTGAATGACGTTCTTCCCTTATGCCCTTGGGTCTTGTGTGGTAAGGTCTCGGATGTACTGTTTCTTTAGTGGAACAGGATTTTTCAGGTTGCAATACTCCAGCGGTAAGCATTCTTTTCCTGGCCCTTCTTGTCCTGTAGACTTGCATCCACATGCTGGTCATTGTTGCGAGCATCTTTTCCTACTTTTTCTTTGCCTTGGCTTTTGGAGCCTTGTGTGTAACTTGCAACCCACCATTCAATCCCTTACTGGATTATTCCGGGGCACATGCTGGACCCAGTGTTCTACTTAGTTTGTCTTCTTACATCCTGTGTAGCTCTACTGCCTAGGTACGTAACTTGTTTGCTCCTCAAGTGAGTAAGTATATGGAATTATAGGCCTAAAGCAAATACTAGGAATGAATGGCAGAATACCCTGCTCAGCCTATATGTTAGCTAAAATATTGGTTTCAATTGTTGTACCACAGAAAAGGACTAGACTAAGCAAGTAAAGACATCTATTTCTCTCTCATGGAAAAATCCAAGTTAATTGATAGTTCACAGGAATAAAGAAACTTTGCTTCACGGGATTATCTGAGGGCCTACCATGCCCTAACGTTTGCCCTGCCATTCCCCGAGCCTTTGCTTGGTCTGTGATTTACAGCTATAACAGAATACCCAAACTGGGTAACAAGAACAGAAATGTACTAGCTCAGAGTTCTGAGGGTTGGGAAGTCCCACATCAAGGTACTAGCAGGTTCGGTTGTGCTCATCCCAAGGTGAAACTTAACCCCTCATAGCCTTGCACTTCATAAAGGCTGTCCTATTATATCATAGTGTACAAGGTCTGTCTCCAGCCAAAAGAAAGGAAGTTTCCTGTGGGACATGGTATGGCTCTGCTAGTGGGAGCCATCTTTACCTAAGCAGAATAATCATCATGCTTTGAGTGTTTCCCCCATGAAATTCATGTTGACATGACATTTATTGTCACTGTAACAGGAGAAGAGGGGTTCCTTTATGCTTACTTGGCAGGCAATTAGAGGCAAATTACTATTTGCTAATGCTTCAAGAATTTTAATTTGCTTAATATTGTAAATTATCTTATTTTGAGTTTTTAAGTCAGGGTCTTGCACAGTAGCCCAAGCTGGCCTGGAACCCACTGTCCAGCTTATGCTGCCGTTGAAGTCATGGCTATCTCTCTAACTTGATCTCTCTAGTGTTGGAATTATAGAGCCTCACTACCATACCCAGTTTAATATTATTTTAATCTCCATTTTATTGCTGATTCATCTTCCTCTATTTCAGAACCCAAGTGTCTTTGGCTTTTTATTTTAATTGGTCACTATGTTCCATGGGTCCCATGATGCAATGGAAATGAGCATAATTGTGTGATGTTCTTTGTAACCTAGGTTTGTAGACAAAGTTCTCCAAGGATCCATGTTTCCATCTCCAATTCTGAGAGCCAAGTACGATGACAGACTTGCTCCAGAGGAGAGAACAGAAGCACTCAAGAAGTGGAGAGGGACTGCAAAGGTCAGTCAAGTGACATCAGAGTGTGCTAGGCGATTGCTAAGTCAGGAAGACCCACACCTGGCTCTTCTGCTGTCTTGGCAGTGAAGTCAGCAACAGCATTTGCTGTTGAACAAGAAAGTTTACCTACATACGAGACTGTGCTAGGCTTTGGCTACTCTGAACCTGGGCTCTCAAAGATGACTGGACCCTCAGCACATTAAAAATGAAAGGCACCCTGCTTAGAGTTGCAGGTAATCTTTCAAGTTTGGAAGGATCCAGAAGAGGCACCTCTCAAAAGTGAGGGTTACTTGGGCTGTTATACAAGGGATAATCAGAATTTTCTTGGTGTGGAAAACCAACACCATGTCTGTCGTTGTATACCTGTGTGTACATTAGGGAAGTGGAATGTTTGATTCGGGGTCATAGGTTGTTTTTATGAAACTTTTTAGATCTTCTTAAGGGAATTCTAATTGCCTTATAAATGCAAACATTATCAAATAAATTTATTTGAAATATATTTATTTTATAGATGAGTCTCATGCATTTGGAAAACGCTTTAAGCAAGGTCCAGCTGAATTCTCTTTAAGAAAAAAAAGTACTTCTAAAACTTGTTCATTAGGAAAACTCATTAATTTGAAGACAAATTCCCAAGAGCCTTTTGTTTCTCATGAGAAGAGGCCTTTGTTCTCCAACTGGAAGTGTTTAGCATCCTTCTTTGTCATTTGAGCATTGTGATGAAGGAGAGGGGAAGAGAAGAAGGCTGGCATTCTCAACAGCACCAGGCTGCCTTCTGCTCTGTTTACTGTTAAGCATAGACACATGATCTCCCTTGTACAGATGTCGTCAACCAGGGAACAGACAAATCGATTATGGAACACAATCAGCTGAGCCTACGGAGCGTAAGCAACTTCTGAGCCCTAAAACTGACGACCCTCACATCACTGTGAGACAGTCATCCTCAAAACAGTCTTTCAAGGACCCCTTGAGAGTTCAGAGTGTAACAGTGCCTGACAACTTTTCGATGTTGTGTCCTCTGCAGAACGAGGAATGGGGTGAGTGGGAATTCCTGAGGCTGTTGGAAAAATTAACACATTAAGGGTGGAATTTCTTTCGAAGGTTTTCTGCCATGAGAAATCAAGGATGCTGGCCTCACTTAGTGCTTAGAACTAGTTTACTCCAGGTCAGTCAATTTGCCACTGTGAAGTCATGTGCTCTTGTTGAAATTGTTCAAATGTCAACATTCATCTGACAGCTGTCACTTACCAGGCATCTAGAACTCCCTTCATGAACCTCTATGCTAATGGCTGGTGGCTATCTACATCCAAGTCTTCTAAATTTATTCTCAGAGTGTAACTGTTACCTGCAATGTACTACCCAAGTCGCTTTCTGTACCTTCCTGGGATCATTGTTAAATGGTATTTTCATATAGACTGACTTCCAGAACTATCACAATACCACGTGGCAAAAGAAAGCTGCCTTCCACTTCCCTGAGATTTTTAAAATAAATTATTTAATAAATAATGTTCACCGAAAACTGTCATCACTCTCTGAACCCTGCTGTAATGGATGCCAGCACTGAGAAATGCCAAGGCATGCCTTTGTCAGAATGCTGTTTGGGCCTCTTTGTCTGTGGGGAAAATCACTTGCTATCAGATTATCTATCATACCGATAGCAACAGGAACTCAGGAACTCAGCCCTTGATGTCATCATTTCCAAAGTAAATGTTAAAGAGATACTTCTATGCACATAAAAGCTTTTAACCTAAAGCTTAAAGGAACATGAGTAGGAAGGAGTACGTAGAAGTCCATTTCCAAGGTGTAAATTATCTGTACATTAGAATATAGGAAAGCACTGAATGTTTCTGTCATGGGGATGTAATCTTATATCTACAACTCCAAAATCCTCACAACTTTGTTCATACATTAAGTCCAAACTCAATGTGATGTATAAATCTGAAACTTTATATAAAGTATGTATATACTTCATTCAATTATTTGGGTGCCTTGCTCAAAAGTATTGCTACATTTAATTACTTGGTGATTAGCTATCTTCTTTAATTAAAAAAATTTTGAAACAAACCAGGCCACTGGGCTGAGGAGATTTCAGATCTCTGTAAAGCTTTTAAAAGGTCGAATTTACAAGAGAATAACAATTTTATGCAAGATTAGCAAGTGTGGTCTGTTGTGTTTTCATATTAGGATATTTCACCAAATTTTGTGGAATCTAAGAAAACAAATAATAAACAGTTTGGGATATGATTTTATTATAAAGGGTTTCTAAAGAGTAGAAACGCTTGCAGAATGCACTACTCTTGTTCTCTTGGCAGGGTTGATGTGCTCTGAGTACTCTGTGAACGATACTCTTAGCCACTCATCAGACTAATGATGAAGTTCTTACTAGTCTAAAAGAGCAGATTCCTGTGAGAGTGAGTCATACAACATGCAAATGTTGGTTGGCAGGAAACCACAATGCTACTAGAGGGATATCCATTTTCCTGGAATTTAGTCTCTATATGCTATCCATACTCCTCAAGAAAAACTAAAAAAGATTATACCATTTTATTTGAATTCAGAGTTTTTAAAACTAAGTCCAATATGGACATTTTACTGGATATAAGTTCACCAAGACTAAAAACTGTTTTATTAATCATGTGCCAACAATTATAACAAAACTAACCAATGGTCTTAAACCTTCATACAGTCATGACCACAGTACAATGGCTTGCTACACACTTTTTGTAACAAGTTCCAGGACAAGAGGTGAATAACATGGAAAGTGAGGGTTCAAACAACTTTTTTCTCTTGAACTATATTGACATATAAAAAAAGAGTACAAAATACACATATAAAATTGCAGGTAGTCCCTGTTTGGAATGCTGAGGCAGTCTGGTTGCTGGTGAAGTTAAGTAGTGCATACTACTTGTTCAAAAAGGCATTTGGATATGACATAGCTAGTTTCTGGTTAATTAAATTAGGTATATATGAAGGTTTGTCTTTTGAAGCCTTTTAGTGGAAAAATATTTTTAACCATTAATTGCTTTGGAAATTGATTTGCATAAAGTGGCTCAGTGCTTAAAAGCATCTTTAAACTTAGTTTTAATTATCAGTGAGGCAAGATGGCAACACCCGATGTTAGACATCATGAGGAGAAAATTGCAAAATGTTATTCTCTGGGCAACATTTTGCTGCACTTTGAAATTTATTTCTGTAACTTTTCTGGTTTGGACAAACAAAGGCAGACTAACTTTCAGATGTAAATGAGTGTGGGCTATCATTTAGTTATTTTCACTTTAGCTTGCTTGTTTTGCAAACTATTTCCATAAGGATCGCCCTTGTTGAAATCTCAGTCATCAGACATATACTGAAAATCCCTAATAATGGGGAAGGTTCTATGGAGATCCTCCATGAAATTACAATATTAATATGAATACAGAAATTATGGAATTATACTTCTGCGTGTTACTTTTGTTGTCTAGAGAACTTTACATTCTGTATGACTTGTAACTTCAACTGTCTAGATCAATACTGTGGGTCTTGTTTCTGTCTTTCATAATTTCTTCAAATTATTTAGGAGTTTGTGGTAAATAATATATAAGCATGTACACTATCTTGGCTTTTTATAAATTAAAAGCCAGTCTCCAAGGTACTTTCTGAAATGTACCCCCCTACGCTACTGTGCTTGAGCAGAAACTGGAGTCAATCTGTCAGCGTGTATCTCCATGGTGTGTGTGTGTGTGTGTGTGTGTGTGTGTGTGTGTGTGTGTGTGTG
>OU015756.1:42391172-42405943 GCA_907169655.1 Acomys percivali | reverse complement strand
GAGAGAGAGAGAGAGAGAGAGAGAGAGAGAGAGAGAGAGAGAGAGAGTAGTAGTATAATTGGATCAGTAACTAACAACACATAAGAAAGCCAGGCAGTGGGCCTTGGAACATTCAGTGGTCCCAAAATAGGTGAAAATGGAAAAAGAAAAGAAAATGGTAGGTTGTGAAAACAAAATGTAAGCCAAAAGATCTTTCAGTATTCCAGAATAAAAAGAGACACAGTGATACAATGGTAAAGCACATTCCAGTTAGCTGAAACTGAAAACTCACTGCTGGCTTTGGCTAGGTGGAAGTCATTACCAAGCTCCAGTAAGCATCGTTTTTTGCTAGCCTTGATGACAGCACAACTATCACAGGCACTGAGGTATGAAAATGGAGAGGGTAACCACAGCAGACAATTTAGGTCTCTAATGGGCTTTGGTAAAAACAGAGCAGTAGTTGAAGATGGAAGTGAAGGAAAGAGGGGATTTTAAAGTAAGTGTTGTTAAGGCACAGATGTGAGAGGAAAAATCCAGCTACCGGGGAGAAACCGATGCAGAGAAGAAATGATGTTGTCAGGAGTGAAGTCTGTTGGAAGCTGTGAAGGGACATGACTGTTCTCGGGTAGAAGGGGCACATCCTTCACCACAGCAAAAGGCAAGATTGGAAATATGACCAGAGGTACAAGAGAGTGAGGAGTTAGGATGAGATGGATGCTATGACAGCATCTCCACCATTCATGATATATGAGGTGAGATCCATAGAAAGGAGTGGAGATTTATTGAGGCAAAAACTGTAAAATAATTTACTGTCTCTTCAGATGAAAGCTGACTTTACTATCCATTGCCTTAGCTAGATGCTCATTTAAGGCTCCTGATCATACATTTGACATGAGCTCAGTTAGCAATTGGATACATGATATTCTCCAACAATGCTCAATATTTCTGCCTCCGGTGTGGTGTACCAGAGTAGGAAGCAATGACACCGGAAGAAGTAAGTCTCTGTCTCTTCTGGTTCTGAAGGCTTCCCACTCACTGACATTCTTTTCCTGATTAAACTTTGCCAAACTAAATCTGCATAAAGTTTTCTTTTAATCAAAAGTTAAAAGCAGAAGGGGAGCATTTAGTGTTGGAAATTCCAGAAACTATGAAGATTGGTTGGTAATTGGGGGCCATCTATTATCTATATAATAAATATTTTGGTGGTAGTGGTGAGGGGAACATTAGAATGTCTCCAGAAGAGGCAGAGCAGTGGGGAGCATGGAGCCAGAATCTAGTCACCTGGAAGTTTTTAAAACCACATTTGCTTGCTCTTCAGTAATGCTGAAGATAGTGCCACATAGGAGGTGTGGGTCCAAGGCTGAGAATGTCTGTGTTCATGAGCATTTCTAATGATGGCAATGTATTTAGTTCTGCCAGAAGATGAAATGGATAAATAAATTGTGAATGACTGACCTAGTTCATAAGCGCCAAGCTGAAGGTGTAGTCCTTAAGGATACCACACAGCTCTCAGTAACTCCCCTTTTGGGAGGATTATAAAACTGTCAGATCAGAGGAGTTGACATTAAGGGCATGGTTTGCTCTGGTACAAATAAGAAAAGGAGCTTTCCCAACTGAGATTGAAAGAATCTTGGTGATTATTAAAGACCTAATTGTTGTTGAAAGTCAGACATGGCATTAATCTTTGCTTCTTTCTTTCTTTCCTATCACCTATCTATCAATCAGTCTATCATTTTTAATTAAATTTATTTATTCACTTTACATGCCAAATGCAGCCCCCTCCCTCCTCTCCTCCAGTTCCTACCCTTCCACTCTTTCTCCATTTCCTCCCTCCCCTCACCATCAGAAAAGGGGAGCCCCACCCCATACCAACCCACCCAGACAAGTACAGTTGCATTAGCACTAAGCACATCCTCTTCCACTAAGGCCAGAAAAGGTAGCCAAATTAGGGGAAAGTGATCTAAAAAGAGGTAGCAGAGTCCATTTCAGATACAGCCCCTACTCCACTTGCTAGGGGACCCACATGAAAAACCAAGCTGCCCATCAGTGACATATGTGTAGGGGGCCTACGTCTAATCCATGCATGCTCTTTGCTTGGTGATTCAGTCTCTGTAAGCCCCCATGGGCTGAGGTTAGTTGACTCTGTGGGTCTTCTTGTGGAGTTCTTGTCCCCTCTTAGTCCTTCTATCCTTCCCTCCACTCCTCCATAAGACTCCCTGAGCTCTGCCTAATGTTTGTCTGTGAGTCTGAACATCTGTGTTGATCCTCTGCTGGGTGAAGCCACTCAGAAAACAGTTATGCTAGGCTTCTGTCTGGAAACATAGCAGAGTAGCATTAATAGTATCAGAGGTTGGATTTCTCCTATGGGGTGGGTCTCAGGTTGGGCCAATCATTGGTTGGCCATCCCCTCAATCTCTGCTCCATCTTTATCCCTGCATATCTTGTAGGCAGGGTGAATTTTGGGTGTAAGGTGTTACGGGTGGGCTGATGTTCCCTCCTCCCTCCACTGGAAATCCTGCCTGGTCATGAGGTGGCCACTTCAGTCTCTATGTCCCCTCCTGTTAAGAGTATCAGCTAGAATCACCCACATATCCCACCAGGAGCCTACTCTGTATATTTTTGAGTAATGTCCTGTCTGTTCTTAAGGACATGAAGAAAAAGATTACAAAATGTACTTTTCACCTTGGAGGTCTTCCTGCTATATCTGACAGAAAGATACAAGGATGAGAACTTTGGAAGGTCCTATCAAAGAACAGATGTGATGCAACTATACAGGACTATAAAAACTGGGGGCGGGGAGAGAAAGGAATCTAGGTAATATGAGCAGAAATGCAAACATGTAGCCAAACTTCTGGACTGCCTGCTGCAGTAGAAATCAAGACACTAGTGACATGACAGGGCTAAAGGATGTGTGCAGGATGACAGCTTTCCATGTAAGCTTCCTAGAAGCTTTGATCATTACTCACTGTGAGCTGGTCCAGGAAGTTCATCCTTCAGTCCTTCAAGTGTGAAGGAAGGGAGGGAATGGCCTGTTAAGTTACCACTGAGTTTCAGCCTTTTCTCCCTCGGAACCTCTCAAGTTGAATTGGTATTAAGGAATATGGAGCTCCATCTGGTCAACCTAGTATCTCATGGAAGGGGGTGAGAATGGTGTAATTGTATGATAATCTCAAAAAAATTTAATACTAAAAAAATCTGTCTCCCCACTAAGCTCCCCAAGCAGCAAAGAAAGTATCCATGTCTGTAACCCTATGTGAGTTAAGTGTGTCCTCAGCTTTATCTAAAAGGAACATCACCCATAGGAGACTAGTATTACACAAGAAGGATTTTCCCCAAACATTATTCTAATAACAGCTAATTGAAACTATCTCAAATGTTCAATGGAAGACTAGTAAAAAATTCATGGCAAGTCTATATAGGTTAATAATTAGCTTCCAAAAATGTATTAGTGCTGCAAAACTGCCCTAGAGGGATGCTCATGGTATAATGCCAAAAAAGAAAAGCATTAATGATGTACAAAGTGTGACTTCAAATTGTAAAAATAACGTTGACACCATGTGAACAACTACATGTGTTTAGAGCCATGGAGAGATGCTAATCAGGCTGTAACAGGGGTTTCCTTGAGGATGATGAGGAAGTAATAGAAAGGAAGTAGGGGAGGGCCTGACTAATGCTAGCAAAATGGAAGTATACTCAGAATATAATGCCAGGGTGGAAATGCACAATGCACACAGGCACCAATATTTTAAAAAGAATCATATACTTTTGTCAGTCTTACTAGCTGCTGCCAACATGGTTCCTAAGGCTTTAAATGTTTCCTGCACACACAAATCTGTGGGGGGAATACATTGTTAGGTCAAAGACTTGGTTCTGGATTTTTGAGAACCCTAACACAAACAGTGTACCCTTAGTTCTACTCCTCCTCAAACAACGTACTAGTTGTTCATCTGAACCTCATAGAGGTTTTAATCAAATAATTTCCATGTAGATTCATATGTGTATGGTACACTTAAGATGTCCAGAGCAGAGGCTAAGCTGCACTGAGTGCAGTGCTGAGAAATCAGCCTTCCGAACTTCTTCGTTTTCCTCCCTCCTTACCAGATACATTCTAAGTATCATATAGCCATTGGTCATCAGAGAGTGGAAGATGAGGCGGGAACAAAGAGCACCACACAGAAAAACCTGGGAAGGGTAATCACTGTGATATGTGTATGGAAGTGACTCCAAGGAGTTACGTGCACCACTCAGAATTCCCAAGCAACAAATGATCCAGGGAAAAGTAAAATGAAATGGAACATCATACCCCTCAAAGCAGTGGGCAACGGTCAGAACCCACTTCTTGGCAATCAGGACACAGCCACAAATATGTCCACTGGGCTCACTCTGCAGAGAGCACTGCCATGGCCACCTCCCTGGACGACTAGTCCGACCTCCAAGGATCCTCTTGTTCATTCGGGCAGCAGGGCGGCGACCACAGTCTAAGATGGAGCAGAAATCATAGTCCATGATTCATTACCAAATCCAGGTCATGCATACATGCATACATGACCCTGTCTCCCAGGAGCCAGCACAGTTAATGTCATATCCCATGATACATCACCAATCTCACCTTGTTTAGTACACAGAAGGGAGATCATACTTCTGCTTGGACATGAATGCCTAGGTGCGGAAACATAAGATGTTATAATGTTAAGCTGCATGCTTACTGTTTACCTGAGGCATGTTATTAAAGTCAGGCAGCATAAGGTCCACTGTCAAGGGAGTTCATGCCAAGGAGCACAGTTGTCTTACTGAAAGACTTCTCAGGGCACAGATATGGTCAGAGATCACATTGGAGCAAACATACTGCTTGTTTTAGTTTGTTTGATGTCATAACAAGATGTCACATGTGGAAAGAGAAATTCTTATCATAATGCTTCTTACATCATCTTACTTGATAGGTAGATTCTGTGGTGAGAAATGATCAGGTCAGATATGCCCGCCCTACCCCCCAAAACAAAAAACAAAAACAAAAAACCTGAGATTTAGACTGAAAGGAATAAAATATTACTTTAAATTTTTAAATATAAGATAAAGGAATAGGGCACTTAGGCTAAAAACAAATATTGTCCAGACTGTCAATGTTAAAATGTAGATATAGGAAAAGATGACAGGAGAAAATGAACTTGAAATTAATCTATATAATCCCAAGTGGCATAGCTAGAGCTAATAGGTACAAATCTTTGGAAATGTGGATCATTACTGGGCTCTGAGATCTCTAAAATCCCTGTCTCTCTGTCTCTCTCTGTCTCTGTCTCTCTGCCTCTGTCTCTGTGTCTCCATCTCTCTGTCTCTCTCTCTCTCTCTCTCGCGCGTGTGTGTGTGTGTGTGTGTGTGTGTGTGTGTGTGTGTGTGTGTGTGTATGTGTGTGTGTGTGTATGGGTGCACAAACAAATTTAGTCTAGGTTACATTAAATGGTAATTAGCAAATGATCTTCCAAACATTTTTTCATTGTGTAAACTTAAAACACATAAGGCTTAGGAGGACTCATAAATATACTCTGAATCCTAAATCTCTCTGTTAAAAAATCAACCCCTAAATATACAATATATTTTCATTTTTAAAAATAAAATTGCCTTTGGTCACCTGCAAATGCTGGCAAAAGATTAGTTATACAACACATAAAGTCTAATAATTTTCCTTCTACCCTCCTGTACTATAAAGTCTTCTCTCTGTATATATACTTTGATTTGTTATTTCTTGCTTTAGTAACTCATGTCTTTGTGTTTAGACAGCAAGCGGTTTATCAACTGAACTCTCTCTCTAAGTCTTGTACCCTTCATACCTGAAGCAATGTTTTATGCTGTCTTCCAATCTCTGAATATACTCAAATGATATAAGTTCCTTGGATCAAATATTCCTTTCCTTTCATTTATTTCTATACCCCTTCTGTGAGTAGCCCTGGGCATAGTGTAAAAGTGACATTCAACACTTTGTTGTGAATTTAATCATTATATATTTTTTTAAATTATGGTTTCGGGGTAGAGAGTCATAAGGATTACTTATCCCACTCTTTGTAGCAAACTTGTTCCACAATATCTTATTTAGTTAGTGAGCTACGTCTACAAATACCCAAAGTGGAAAGGTTATTTATAGATGCAAAGGGCTTTTCCCACACCCAGCTTAGAGGACCATCATTGTGTTGAAAGATTTAAGTCATTGGTTTAGAGAAAGTACTTCATTCAACAGAGTATTCAGAAATTTGGGGGCTGTTTGACTAATGATGAAGGGTAAAGGGCCACCTTTACTTTTCTTATTTGTAGTTCTTAAGATGTGATCTACCTAGCAGTTACATTTTGTAGTTAGACAAATTTAGTTTGAAGTTACCATCACTGTACATCTATAGGCTGTGGCTTTTGAGATAGTTGTTTAAATATTCTTAAACCTAACCCTTAGTTTCTTTAGTTGTTTAGAATAACATAATTATAATTCAGGAGTTTATTATAAGGAATCAATGAATATATGTAAGACAACCTGGCTAGTACCTATAATATAGTAAGTGTCTAATAAGAATTCTTTTCTGGAAAGACACAGCCCAGCCGGGCTGTAGGCACAGAGACCCACGTACTGCCACACTATGGAAGATACACCAGCCCATGAGTCCCGGGAGGGGAAAGACATCCAGAGATCTGCCCACCATACCTAGAGGCCTGCTTATCACCAGGCCATGCAGCACAAAGGAGGTCACTCAGGGGCCCACCAGCTGAATGGTTTGCCCACAGCAGGAGCCATTACAAAATACAGACAGGTAGTGGCCAGATGGGAGAAAAAGAGAAGCAGAGCAGTTTGAGCATCATGAAAAGAAATGGAACTGGGGGCATGAGGAGGGAGAGGAGCAGCCTGTTGTGAGTAGCCATCCCACTGCCTGAGGCCATAGTGATGTCCCAACCTAGCTGCTAGGCTTTGTCTGTGTCAGTGGCTATGTGGTGGCAGGGGTCAGTGCTGATGTCCATGGTCTATGTCCACTAGAGACTATGGGATGTCCCTGGTCTGGGCAGCCACCTGGGACCACAAAGATGCCCAATGGTCTGCAGAACTGCCCCACCCCTCACTGGCCCTGGCACTCAGGAGAGCTAGCCCGACCTCTCACCAGTGACAGCACAGTGGAGCTGGTCCTGAGGGCAGGGATGTGGGTGAGCCAACTCTGAGGGCATGAGCACAAGAGAGCTGACCCTGCCATTCATCTGCAATTAGGTGGTACAGTCATGGAGATGATGCCCTCCCAACCTTCACCCCTTGGTCACCTGCAGCAGTTGAGAGAGCTAGCCCCAGGGTCATAACAGCAGGTGAGCTGGTCCTGTCCCTCACCAGCTATGGCATTCGGAAGAGTGGGCCCTGCATTTTTCATCTGGGCAACATAGTGGAGCTGGTTCTGATGGTATGGGTGAGGGTGATCTGGCCCCAAGGGCATGAGAGCAGGAGAGCTGATCCTGCCCCTCTGCTGGCAGTGGCATTGGGTGGGCTATCAAGGGCAGTGCTGGTGAGCTCACCCTGGTAGTGTGGATGCACGACAGCCAGTGGCTAACCAGCTCAGCTACCAGGCAGGCCCAGATCCAGGCCTTTAGTTGACCCACCCCAAAACTACATCATCTGTGAACTGTTGGAACATGTGAAAGGACCAGTCCTGCTGATCCAAAGCTACAGGATCTCCATGACACAGGGCAAGAACAGGATAGCCAGGAAGAGTCCTGGTGAGGATCCAATATTGATGGTGTGGCAGAAGCCAAAGGACTCAAACCATCTGGCTCATTGCAATGAACATCTGCAAGTGAAGATGTGTGGACAGAGGGGTACACTGTGGGATACACTGTGACACACTACAGCTTCTACAACGAGATGTTTCCTACGTTTTGTTTTGTTTATTAATTTATTTTTGTTTGCTTGCTTTTTATTTTCTTTTGTGGGAGGGAGGTTGCAATGGCAGAGGCAGATATGAAGGGACAGAGAGATGAGTGGGACTGGGGTACATGATGTAAAATTCAGAAAGAATCAATAAAAAGTTGAAAAAGAATTCATTCCTTGGGCTGGAACTATAGCTTAGTGGTAGAGTTCTTGTCTAGCATGCATGAAGCTTTGAGCCCCAGGGCCACAAAAATGCTCTTCCCCCCAACACACACCCCAAAATGCTCTTATTAAAAATAAAAATAAATCTTTTCAAAAGGAGGAGGTGGGAGAGGTGGCTCAGCAGTTAATAGCATGTAATACTCTCTCTGAGGACCTGAGTTCTATACTCAGACTTCACAACAGGAGGCTTGTCACTCAGAGTTCTATGAGCCTGACACCCTCTGGCCTCATGAGACAGCACTCATGTGCATATATACACTCACACTCACCCAGATGCACAGATGGAAGTAAATCCTTGATAAAGAATCCATTCCTTCCATTTGATTTCCTCTTTCATCCCATGCATAAAGGAGACAGACTTGTTTACTGTGTCATCACTTCTGAGAAGACTTTGAAAGCTACATGACTTCAGTTTTACTTTGTGTTCATTATTTTCTTAGACTTATTAGTATCATTACTTAATTTCCCCAGTTAGCTGGTTCTATATAGTATTTGTAGGAACTTTCAGTGTGAGACTTCATTTCAAAGCAAGGCATTTAAAGATTCTAGATTATCTCTCAAGTCTTCCTCCCAACATAATAGTTCCTGTAGTTCTGATTAAATCTGATAAATGAGATTCATCAAGATTAAAAACTAACCCTGTCTATAAGGAGGACATAGATGCCAAAATGTAAGGTTAACAGAAGTTCTATGTTTCCTGGTGTGGCGAATTTGAGTGTTTTCATGTTACAAATAGAGGCACCATCTTTTATCAGCCCTTTCTCCATGATGTTCACACACATTCTGCCCTAGGATGTTCTTACCTGGGAACCAGAAGCTCCTGCAAGGTGGTCCCATTGAGACTCTCCCAGCCGGAATGCAACCTCAGCCAGTGCTGGGCTTCCTGTCCTTGGATCAGCTCAGTCCCACTTGGCTCTCTGATATAAGACAAATGCTGGGTAAATATTCAAAGTATAATGATCTTTGAACAGGCATACCATTACTTAGAAATCACTTGTTAAAAAATATATCACATTGTAAGTCAATATTTCAAGAAAAGAAATTTACTGAGGAGAATTTGTCTGGAATGTGATTAGTAAAAAGGGGGAGTGGTTAGAGAAAGGGCCAGGCCCATTAGTTACCTTAGGAAGAGGCTCCCCAAAACCCCCCACAAACTGTGCTTTATCATTCACTCACAAGCTTCAAAAAGAAAAGCTATTAGCTTTTGTCTCAGTTACATTAAATGGAAAGTCTGAGAAACTCATCATTAGGTAGAAGGGAGTGTTATTATAAAAGTCAGTTTTCCATGAGTTCTGACACATAGAGTTGTTCCTCATGCACAAAGCTAAATCCATCCACACTGGTAATGCTGTTCTATGGCTCATTACCAAACAGAGTCAGTCATAACTAGTGAGTCCCCGGGGCTCATGGCTGAACACGGTGAGTCCACGGGGCTCATGACTAAACAGAGTCACTATGTCCACAGGGCTCATGACCAAACAGTGAATCCACACAGCTCATTATTAAACACAGTCAGTGAGTCAACACCATTCTAGTTCTAACAGTGTTTGAGTATCAGGATGATTTCAAGTTTTCTTACCGCCTCACTATGTGTTGAGATAGTCTCTTATTAAAAGATGTTTTTGTTTAAGGCACACACATGTATAAGGCACTTACAGACATCTCCATCATAAAATGTTTTCCACACCCTTTTGTGGTGAGAATGAAAAATCCTAGTGAATTTCCAGTACACAGAACATAAAATGGTTACATCATCAGACTACACTAAATCTGATCATTTGTTCATCCATACAAGTGACAAGTATTTCGCCTTGTGGCCTACTGTCTGATTCCTGGTACCTGACATTCTACCATTCTACTATCCAATATAGGAGGTGATTCTTTTAGAAACCTTGGATTTCTGTGCCTGGTGGATTTCAGATAATGAATGTGGTGTTTTTCAAATATTATCTGTCTTGACTCAAATTGCTTGAGTTTTTAAAAGGCTATCCTACTGTGTGTGTACACACAGATATGTGCCTCACGTTTCCTTTATCCATTCTATCAATAAATACTCAAGTTGTTACCATATATTGGCTACCATGATCAAAGTGCCAATAAACACCAGAATGTTTTTATTTTAATTTTATTAACTTATTCAGGTTATACTTCAATTGTTATCCCATCACTTGTATCCGCCCACTCCTCCCTCCCTCCCGCTTTCATCCTATTCCCCTCCCCTAGGTCTATGACTGAGGGGGACCTCCTCCCACACTATATGGTCATAGGCTACCAAGTCTCATATTGGTAGCCTGTGTAGTCTTTCTTTGAGTGCCATCAGGCCTCCCCACCAAGGGGAGGTGGTCAAATATGGGGCACCAGAGTTCGTGTCAGAGTCAGACCCTGCTCTCCACATAACTGTGAAGAATGTCCTGTCCATTGGGTAGATCAGAGTAGGGGTTCGATGTTTACTACTTGTATTGTCCTTGGTTAGTGTAATAGTTTAACAAACCAGAGTATTAATAACATTTGGAGATACTTATTTCATTCTCGTTGAGGTTATAATGAGAACTAGGTTTGTTAGATCATCAGCTTTGTTTGTTTGTGGGAAAACTCAAAGAATATGTGTGTTCCTTTCACCCAAATATTCAGTGGTATTTTGATGTGGTTTTATAATTACTGTCTCAACATATATGAAGTATTTGTCACTATGACTTTAACTGAATTTCCCAGAGTCAATGTTGAACAGGTTTTCTTGTTACTGTTAGCCATTTCCAGGTCTTCCATTGAAAAATGTCTATTCAAGGCCTTAGTTCATTTTTAATCATGTTATCTGAATTTTTCTTTAGTGATTTCATTAAGTTCCTTATGTATTTTGGATATTTGAGATCCTTTCCTCCTATATACGTTAATTAGTTTATTTTATGTTTTTTCATATATTTAAAAATACATGCTTTTTTTTTTTTTTTTTTTTTTTTACTTTTACCAGAGTTAATTCACTTTATTTAAAAGCCTTGACCCTGGTCTGCTGGCCAGCCTGTGTCTGCTTGATCTTGAGAACCTCATCCTTTAGGGGTGTGTCCAGGAAAAAGTCAATAATCTCAGAATCCTTAATGGGCAGGGATAACAGACAAATCTCCTCCAAGGACTTGATCTTCCTGTCCTTAACTGGGAGGCCCAGCTTGGTGTCAGGGATCTACTACTTGTCTTTGGCTTTACCTCCATGAGCCCCACATCCTTGACCACTGCTGAATCCTCCAGGGAAAGTCACCCCAGTCTCCTAATCCTGGGCTCCGGGTCCTTTGGGGCCTCCCATTGCGCTGGTATCATCTGCCATTTGGTCTTTTTCCGAGGAAGAAGAAGCTGCATATGTATTTTAAGACAGGGATTCACTATGTAGACCAGGCTAAACTAGAATTCACTAGGGATGTCAAGATGCCTTCAACTCATGGTGATTAGTAGCTCAGCCTTTCAAGTGCTGTGGTCACAAGCATGAGCCACCACAGTTGTGAAATCACTTTAAAAGAAAAAGGAAATTTGCAGGTAAATGGGTGGAACTAGAGAATTCTATATTGATTGAAGTAGCCCAGACCAAGAAAAACAAACATTACATGTTCTCTTTCATCTGCAATTCCCAGAGCCATCTCTTCAGGTGTGAGTATATAACCTGAGTGACTGTAGAAATGGGGAAAGTAAAAGGGGGACCACAAGAGACCACTAAACAGGGGAATAGAAAGATGTACGTGATTTGAAGAGGGAAATGGGTAAGATGGGGTGTTAACTGGGGTGGGAAGATAGGGGTAAACACAGAAGGAAAGGGAAGGAGGAGGGTAAAGAAAAGGCTATAAGGAATCGCATTATTATCTGTTCACCCAAACTACACACAAAAATATAGATCTATGTATATAAATATATATACAAACATACATAGTTCAAATGAAATGATCCCACTTGTGCTGGCAAGACTCCCCTGCAAGAGCCTTAAACTATCTAATAAAAATATGAGTGCAAAGCATGAGAAACTCCCTTTCAACTTTTTGGTCAGACTTGTCCAACGGTCTCCTAAAACATTATAGGCTATTGCTGTTGCCTTAGGTTGCTCCCAGAGGTTCAAAGTAAGTTCCTATTGCTGAAGACAGCATGAACTTCAAATACAGGACAGGGAAGATCTAAATGGTTCTGACCCAAAAGATTCTTCCTTGAGGACTAACTATGCAAATTCTAAGTGAGGGAAGCTGTAACATCTATGAACCAAAATGATGACCCTAGTGGCACCTTACCTTTAAAGGAGCAACAGTGCCAGTCGTGTCTTGGTGGTAACCAGCAGCTCTCTATTGGACTTAAGTCCAACTCACCAGGAGGAACCCCATACCTAGTACTCAAAACCTATCCAACCACCATGGGCCCTGTATCTAGACAGCAAGAGAGCAGCAATTGCTTAACCATATCCACAGGACAATGACCTGTTCAAGCATGTCTGTTGTGGGGAGAAGAAATTCAGGGTTATTCTCAGTGCATGAGAGCTGGTATTGAAACACATATGCTTGAGTAAGAAGTGGGCTCATTTGCCTTCTCCAAGCATCCCGTTCATAATGTGGAGCACTTGCATGGGAATACTAGAATCCGGCCCCCAAGGTCTTTCCTTGGACCCTATCATTATCCTTATCTGAGTTCTGTTTTCTAGATACAATGTAAGGTAGCACAGGACTCTCGGCCTAGTACAAGATACATAATTGGAGGCTGCTTAAGTTACTTACCAAACTGAAGGATGGGCTCTGATTTTGATAGAGTGGCATTAATGGGTTTCAGACAAATATGAATGAACACAACTATTGAGTCATTTGTCTGTTTAGATAGCTCAGCTTACACTTGCTACAGCACAACTCTCTTCAATATAAATATTTGAAGTGGGGTATGAAGTCTCAGTCTATCTTCTTGGTAGATTCATAATAAATATACTTTTAGTGAAATTCTACTTGAAAATGAATAGTTTCCTTACCTAACAATATATTTTTCTATTCCAGAAACGAGAATATCATGATTATATTGTGTATGATATATAGGTTCAAATGACAAAACCATTTTTTTGCTTTTTGAGACAGGGTTTCTCTGTGTAGCCTTAGCTGTCCTGGACTTGCTTTGTAGACTAGGCTGGCCTTGAACTCACAGAGAGTTGCCTGCCTCTGCTTACCAAGGCACTGGGATTACAGATGTGTGCCACCATGCCCAGCTGACAAAACTATTTTTAGGGAAGGAGAGGAGAGGTATTGCCTTATAGTATTAAATTACAGTATTTATCTTTTACAATATTAAAAACAGAATTCATTTCAGTATGAAAAGTTATAAAATTATAAGTGAAGTAAAATGCTTACTAATCATAACTACTAATTAAATAATATTTAACATTATTAGAGCATTAATAACAGTATTTAAAACATCTGAATTGTAAATATTAATACACCATAACTGTCACCCCTCTCCAGTGGAGTCTGTGTGACAAGTACTACACAGTCCTGAGAGCTAAGACCCCCCCCGCCCCCTGTAAAGAGGAGAGTCTCCTGTGCTGGGGTTGATATTCTTGCCAACAGAGAAACTGCAGTTTCAAAACTCTCTTTGCTGAAAGCTACTTCCTTATTCTCTCTAACTCTAACTACATTTTGTTCCCAAGGTGGGGACTCCTCAAGGGTAGCAATGGTTACTATGAGACCCTGGCCTGGGACTCCAGCCAGGGACTGTCCATGGCCAAAGTAGTTCTGTTTCACTTCCACTTATTAAAAGAGACATGACTAGAAATTAATCATTAGTTAATAAGTCATACTATGGCCTACAAAAAATGGAGTATTTCCAAAGATTCCGGTAACAAGAACAAGAAGAATAAAATAGAGAAAAAATGTCCTGGCACACAGATGCTGGGCACAAGTTTCGTTAGGGAAAAAGTTTCGTTAGGGAGAGGACGTTGGCCCTGGACAAAGAGAACACATACATAGTGATACGAAGCCAATAACTTAAAAATGATGACGTCTTTTCACTATGTACTCTACACCTTGTATTGTTTAAATTCAAAGTTGTAATTCAAAATATGAAAACACAATAATTTCACATTCTGTACCTGTACCATGTATGCTTGATTACTCACTGACTCCACAAATCTGTAAAAAAAAAATGCTGTGAAAAAATGTAACCAACCCCTCCCCCGCTTTCAAAAATGTATATAATGCTAGACTGCTTGGCTAAAAAATG
This sequence comes from Acomys percivali, assembly GCA_907169655.1. NCBI lineage: Eukaryota > Metazoa > Chordata > Mammalia > Rodentia > Muridae > Acomys > Acomys percivali. The sequence continues at coordinate 42,391,641 of OU015756.1, read as the reverse complement.
CACTCAGATAAAAACGCAAACTTGAGTTGCCTCTGTTTGTCACTCCGCCTTATCTCTGTTTACCTATGCTCCGAGAACCTCCAATCCCAAAGACCTATCCCTGATTGAGCTAGTGGTCTGTGACAATAAACATTATAAGCCATGATAAGCCTCAGTTTCACGAAACTGAGTAAGTTGTGTCAAGTGCTAAGTATTTTTGTGTAAATATATTCTTTCTCCTTCTGGATTTTGCACAGGAAATCCCATCTCTTTTTTCATAACTTAGAAAAGACCTTTTGGGGCATCACTTTTACTTTTTAACAGATAAAGACTTGAGCATTTTAATGGCAGCACCTTGATTTTGGTTTTAAAGAAAATGATGATCACTTTTCAGCTTATTTTTATCATTGTGTAAGGCTAGAGATTACCAGTTTCTATCTATATCTTCTTCTTCTTCTTCTTCTTCTTCTTCTTCTTCTTCTTCTTCTTC
>OU015756.1:42338643-42391162 GCA_907169655.1 Acomys percivali | reverse complement strand
TCTTCTTCTTCTTCTTCTTCTTCTTCTTCTTCTTCTTCTTCTTCTTCCTCTTCCTCTTTTTTGTTTTGTTTTGTTTTCTCTGGACAGGGTTTCTCTGTGTAGCCTTGGCTGTGCTGGACTCCCTTTGTAGACCAGGCTGGCCTTGAACTCACAGCGATCCACCTGCCTCTGCCTCCCGAGTGCTGGGATTAAAGGCATGCGCCACCATGTTTCTATTTCAATGCCAGTTTTTTTCTTGAGGAGGCTGTAAAGAAGAGTTGTACTTAACTCTCTAATAGAAGGGCCCTGTCTTGTCATCTGCCATTTTCTACCTTCTTTTGAGGCTTTTGGAAGCATAGAAAACACTTTTAAATGCATATACAACTTGATTCAAGTGAGGAATGTAAACAACATGGTGTTCTCTATGTAAAGAATTCAAACTTCAGAGAACTTTAAGTGTGGATTAATAGTACTACATTCAAAAAATAAAACAAAACCATAGTTGAGTATAGATACCAGCACTGCAATACCTGAGTGTCAAAGAGTAGAGGTGAGCTCGGCCTATAAAGGGATGTGCTCCTCTTCAAATGCTTGGTGCTGGGGAACTAAATAATCTCAAGGCTCTGCACCTCTCATTTCCATTTCCTTCTGAGCAAGGGAGGGAGGTGAAGCAGTGCTTTTCTTGTCCTCAGCTGACTGGCTTCCTAATTCCAATAACCTAAGCGTTCAATCAATATTGTGATCAAAAAGGAAAGAGGTTTCCCCCAGGTCCAACTGACACACATCTTGCTGAAGAATTTTAAGTATATCCACTCACAAGAACCTGGGTATGAGGTACTTTCATCTAGTTTTTATTAATGTACCTTCACCTCAGCCAAGAAGAGAAGGTCATGTTCAAAGATGATAGCACTCATTTGTCTTTCAGGGACAAATGGGAAGTGAAATAAGTTCATGAGAACCAAGGGACATGTGCTCCTAAGGAGAAGGATAATGCAGATAAATGGTTTGTCTGCTTCCAGGGAAATCACGTGGTATATTTCACTTCAAGATAGTACTGAAACCCTGAAATTAGGAACTTACACAGTCCTCTGTATGTTGGCTTTTGAATAAATGTAAAAAAAGTTAAAAGAGGGTATTAAAATTAAACTTGCCTTATGCTTATGAAATGGGCTTATCAGTAGTGTTCAAACAGGTATTGCTAGCTATCAGATAGTTTGGAACTAAAACCAAATATTACTTCAAGAGAATTTAAATAACTACCCAAATCAAGTAGACATTAAAACGGATAACTATGAGTTAATAAGATAACTAGAAATCGAAATGAGAAATTAACAAATTCCATTTTGGTGAGGAAAACAGACTAATGCTTGTTTTCAAAAGTTATTTGAGGTACTGGATAAGGGCTTCAAAACAGATGAAATCAAGAAACGTGGTGGAGTGGAGGCTCCTTCAGTCTGAGAGCATCGCTGGCGCATCCATGTCGGAGCTGAGACATGGACAATGACGGGCTTAGGGTTCAGGTGATGGTCTAGTGATCAAAATTCCAGGCAGAAAGACCGAGGAGGAAGGAAAGTCACCCCCACTGGAAGGAGTTTGAAGTCTTAGAACATCAGTAATCAGATGAGTTTGTCCAATATTTAGCCAAGACTTAGAGACCACTGGAAGATGGGTAGAGTATAATGGGAATTGACCTTTTACAAAATGCTAGAATAAAAAAACTGAATGTTCCTATCCAGATCTTAACATAATAAGAAAAGACAAATAGTGTTGAGTTAAAGGTGACATATCACTAATGACTTGAAGGTAAAATTTTAAAGGCAAGATGAAGAAGACCTAATATCAGAAATGCAGCCATGACCAGAAGTTATCCAGGGCCATTTCAAAAGGAAGCTGCTATGTAACAACTTCTCCTCTTGGGCCAAGTGCTGAGGTCACTCAAGGTGTACCAAGCTCTCATTTGCCTAGGTTTCATTCAACTCACATCCAACTCAGTGCTCTAACCATTGGAACGGCCTGGGAATCTGATCTCCTAGGAGATTTGTGTAAACCAAGGTCACTCCTGCTCCTGAATCTCACAGTTCACAATTGGCTCTGTTAATACTGAAGTCAAGACAAGAGGATAAAAACTAACTCTGGACAGTACTTGGTTCCGGAGAACTCAGGGAAGCTGGCTTTCATTTGATATACACTGGTGGGAGTGTAGATTTAAGGATGAGTTGTTTACAACCAACTGGAATATGAGAGGAGTCAAATCTAAATGACTTAGGATCACTGCAGTTGATAGTGGAGGCTTTCTCTACCTCACTGAGAAGTTTCCATTTGTTTTGACAAATTAGTCACAGACGCAACTGGCACACTTTGAAACTCATTTTGCTAGTAGATATCTAAATTCTCAGCAGAGTTTACCATTAGTGGCGTAAACATGTGTTCTCATGACAACAGGGATACTTTTGTTTTGCTTTTCAAAATTGATACCAAGTAGTCTCATGGAAGGACTTAAACAAAAAAAAAAATCCTTTTTCTATGGAATCTTTTTAGGAAAATTATTCCCTTTTGTCCAAAATACAATGGTCTAGGAAATAATGTAAAGACACACATTTATCTCTAGCTTTTCTTTCCATCTGGATGTTTAAGCCCCAGCCTTTTAGGATTGTATAAGAAATTAATTCCCCATGCATACCACACAAGACTACCAGAAATGCTCCAAAGCTGCTGTGTGAAGGCCATGGTACTCCACGGGCCTGCGTCATGTGGCTCCTTCTTAAGACATGCAAACATCTATTCATTACTGTAGTCATTTTCTCTAAGAAGTTAAAAAAAAAACAATTGGATTAAGTTATGTAGGGTGGTTTTCCCCAGTCAATAAACACAAAAGAAGGTAATGTGCAGTGAATGTGAACAAAATATATTATATATTTGTGTAAAATTTTCATATAATTAACTAATAAAAAATAATTACAGGGCTGGAGACATGGTTCAGTGGTTAAGAGCACATGTTGCTTTTGCAGAGGGTCTCAGTTCAGTTCCCAGCACCCACATGGTTGTTCACAACTCTCTGTTAACTTCATTCCAGGGGATCAGATACTGTCTTCCAGCTTCCATGGCCACCAGGCATACACATGGTATACAGATGTATAAGCAAGAAAACATTAATATACACAAAATGAAAATAGATGAATCCTTAAGGATAAAGAGTTCTATATTTTCTGGGATCCTAAAGCAGAAACGGAAGAGCAAATTGTTAAAAAAAAATGCCTAGGAAATCATTAGCAATTATGGAAATGCAAATCATTATCACACTGAAGGTACTATCCTACTCCCACTAGTCTAGCCACCAAAAAAAGTACTTAACAATCAGAGTTGACAAACATATAAAGGAATCATAACTCATGCCTTGATGGTGGGAGTAAAAGATGAGGGTTCCAAAGGGTTCCAAAAGAACCCTTTGGAAAAGAGTTTGGCAATTCTTTAAAAAAAATAAATATAAGTTATAGCTTGCTATTGTAATTCTGGTTCTAAGTATTTACTACACAAGAAACTTGAAAGTGTGTGTTCACGCAAAAGCTTACAGGTGACTATTAAAGCACCATAAATCAACAATATGGATGAACCTGAGAAACAGTGTGCTGAATAGAAAAAGTGAAACCCCAAAGCAGGTATTATATAATGCTGTATATGGAAAATGTGCTCTGTAGAAAAATCCACAGATGCAGAAAATGGGTTAGTAGTCATCAGGGGTTGGAAAAGGAATAAGTGAAAATTGGCTGCTAATAGCCATGTGTGTTTAGGGTGGGGTTAGAGTGGAGTGAGGGTAATGAAAACTTGTTGGACTCAGACAGTACTATGTAACCTTGTGATTATAGCTAAAGTAAAACCATAGTATAAATAGAAAGGAAGATTTTATAATAAGAAATTTATATGGTAATCTTTAAAACGTTGTGACTATCATGGGCTGTTTACCCATGGGACTATGTATGAGAGCAGCAGCCTGGACTGGACTCTCAACTACAGCGAACACAGAGCTTTGAAGTGTAATGTGAGGTAGCTATCCTGAAGTCAACAGCTCTTTCCCAGGGAGTAAACCTCAAGAGGCAACAACAACAACCCTCGCAGGGAATCCTAGAGATCACTAGGTCACATAACAGATGGTGTCTTTGACTGTGGTTTCACCCAAAATATAGAAACATTCTCCAAAGGGATTTTTTTCTTTGGATTAACTTTAAAAGATTAAGGCAAAAAAAAAAAAGATCAGATTACAGCTAACTCCATAAAGAAACTCTGCCAATCAAATAGATCGAAGACACAGATTTCCAGATGAGCTCACATTGTAGAGATAGAGCCTGTGAAGCCAGGACACAGGGAAGTTCGCATCCCCCTAAACTTACCACAAACACCAGATGTCTCAACCCTGCATTTGGCAAAGATTAAAGGGCACAATAAGTTCTGATTTGTATTGTTCATTAAATACATGCTCATGTGTTTTTGATAGTGGAAATAGAAGTCAATATGCTGTCACAGGAGCACTGGGGCTTGAGTTATGCCTTTGTCTAATCAGAAAAGCATTGGATTTCCAGCCTGAGGTGAAGTCTGGAAGAACCACAGACGAGAGTAAGTCTTCAATTCAACAAAAACACTAAATTTTTTTCACCTGGACAAACGCTTAATTATGGATCTGCCGTTTTCTTTCTAAGACATGGATAGCAGAATCTCAATCTGAAAAAAGCCCATACATATCCTTTTAATCATCAACCTTTACCAGAAATGTTGTGTGCACTCCCTGAAAACACATAATTTGGCATAGAAATGAGTTTTTTATGAACCAGTTCTAAAATGTACCCACTGAAGTCAATGAATCCCTTTTACAGGGAAAGGGTGAGTTAGTTCTGGGTACTAAATACCAGTGCTGTTTTCAATTTGTGCTTACATAATCAATCCTCTCAAGGATTGGAGCCGAATATTTTTCCTTATATACTTTTAATAGGAATGCCATAAGTTCTACTGTCTGTGTCACTGTCAACAAATTGAAACCTGTGTCCTTTGTTCTCCTAAATGTCTCTCCTAGTACACCATCAGGCCTGATGATGGTGCTACCATCGGAAGCCTCTACACAGTGTCTAATTCAGACCAGCACTCATAAGCACGTACTCCCCTAAACACAAACAGAATATGAAGGTAAGTAGAACTAGCTAAGCTACTTTCTAAGGTTCAACATTTTGAAGTATAACATATTTGAAAACTAAAAGCCAGCCAGTACAGAGGGCACTCCATTCTGAATGCCAATAAGGAAAGTCACTCTTTCCCCTCCCACTTGGAGTGTAGAGTAATCATTGTTAGAAAGACTCCACAATCAAGGACTTTGACTCAAAGGTGAAGGTTACATAGAGCTTGTTTTAGGCATCAGTAGCAGAAGCATGAATTCTCCGGAGACCTAGGAAACGACAGTGTTCTAAGCAGCCCATCCTCACACAAGGAATGTGGCCTCACTTGCCCATTATCTTCATTCTTTCCCTATTCTGAATTTCTCTGTATCTGTCAGCCTATGAGCCACTCAAATAAATTGACAAATATACCTGAAGCCAGTCTCAGATGACCTGATATTATTTACCCATTTGTCCATGAATTCAGTCAATAATTATAGCTTTTCAACTCTATTTCTACCTCATAGTTTCCTTGCCTTTCAGTGAAATAAAGTTATCAAAAGCGAAATCATACAGGCAGGGCACAGTGTGGCACGCCTATAATCTCAGCACGCATGGAGGTAGAGGCAGGGGTATTTATCTCTGTCAGTTCAAGACCAGCCTGGGCTACAGAGCAAGTCAGGGCATTCAAAGTTACACAGAGAAACCCTGTCTCAAAAAAAATAAAAATAAAAATAAAGAATGAAGGGGGGGAGGAAGGGAGGAAGGTAAAGAAAAATCTATGTATCTATCAGGGCTTTAAATATTTAAAACACTAACATTTCACTTTTGGAGTCAATAAAATAGGAAAAACAGAATAAGTTTTCTTTGGAGTACTTCTGGAGACCTGGCTGCCCTTGAAGCTTACAACAGAATGAATTCAAACTTGAGGCAACCCTTCTGTGTCTACTTCCTAATTACAGGATTGCAAGTATTCACTATCGTGTCTGGTTAAACAAATTATTTATAATTTCCAAGATGGTGGTGAGTGGTGTGGATCTTCTCTAGAAGCCAGAGTAATCAAGTCAGGGGATTGGACTGATTTCTTAACCAGGAACATCAAGCTCCCCACCTCACTACAGCAGGAGAACTACACAGTTCTAAAGGAACAAGCTATGGAAAACCTGCGCACCCCTGAACACGGGCAGAGTACAGACTCCCTGTGGAACAGACCATCCCCGGAAGCAGTGGGGACTGCTGAGGTAGGCACCGGAGACCTGCTGGCAGAGGTGATTGGTGTGGTGTCCAGCGAGAACTGCTTCGAGAAGTGGCAATTGACAGGGGCTGCAAGGGGCTGTGAGTGGTGGTGGGTGACAGAGAGCAGAGACCTGTGCCTTGCCTCAGTGGCGGGCTGCAAAAAGCACGGAGAAATGGGAGAACCTACAGACAACAGTGGTTACCAGCTGGACAGCTCAGCACAGCTAACAGGTGAGATAATCAGTGGGTCACTTTCTAAAACACAGGCTTGGGGGCTCCCCAGTCTAAACAAATAAGGAAGATAAAAAGAAAGCCCTCCTCCTCTCCCCAACCTGTCTAGTATTCCCACAGGGTTGGGAATCACAAACTCTGAGCACATTGCACTCTTTAGAGATCTGGAACAGAGTGGCCCTCCTACAGAACAAAGGATTAACAGAACAGAAGTCACACAGCATCTGACACCCAAACTGCAGGTCTACTGTGTGGTGGTCTCCTCAGAGGAGAACCAATAGCCAGAGGAGCCCTATAAAACCACGGATCCTAGGTGGCAGAGCTTAGAAAATTATAGATACAGGAAGACAGAGTCTGTGAAGCCAGTATAGAAAGCAGCTGCCTCTCAACTTATCCCTGTGACTACCAGGTCGGAAAGCCCAAGCCCTCTAAGCAGATGCCTAAAGGAAAGAATAAGAGGTCAAGTAACAAAAATCAGGGCATTATAGCTCCACCAGAAAGCCCAGAAAGCGGCAGCTACCCCATAACAGCAGAGTCACAGAAAAATGACCTCAAAACCATGCTTATACAGTTGTTTGAGAACTGTAAAGAGGAAATGAATAGATCCAAGAATTCCAGAGAAATACAAACAAACAAATAGAGGCCATCCAGGAGAAACAAGAAACCACAAGCAAACATGTGAAGGAATTAAATAAAACAGTTTAAGACATGAAAACAGAATTAGACAATATTTTAAAAAATCACAAATGGAGAAAAACCATGAAATTGAACAATTAAAAAATGAAACAGGAATCCAACAGACAAGTATAACCATTAGAATCCAACACATGGAGGAGAGAATCTCAGGTGTTGAAGATAAAATAGAAGAAATTGATACATCTCTCAAAGAAAATATAAAGACAGAAAAATTGGTGACACAAAGCATCTAAGAAATCAAAGACACCACGAGAAGGCATAACCTCAGTATTATAGGAGTAGATGTAAAGGAAGATGCAAAGTCCCAAAGACCAGAAAATGTCTTCAAGCAAATCATAGAAGAAAATTTCCTCTACCTACAGAAAGAGATACCCTTGAACATATAAAAGGCCTACAGAATACCAAATATGCTAGACCAGAAAATCAATTCCTCCCGCCACATAAAAACATTAAATTGACAGAATAAAGAAAATATATTAAAGGCAGCAAGGGGAAAAGGCAGAATAACATATAAAGGCGGACCCATTAGAATTACACCTGACTTTTCAACAGAGACCATGAAAGCCAGAAGGGCCTGGGCTGAGGTCATTCAGACACTAAGAGACTACAGATGCCAACCCTGTCTACTATATCCAGCAAAACTTTCAATCACCATAGACAGAGAAAACAAGACATTCCATGACAAAAATCAAATTTAAACAGTATCTAAACACCAACCCAGCTCTACAGAAAATAGTAGAGGGAAAATGTCATCGCAATGAGGTCAACTACACCCCCCTCAAAAAATGCAGCATACAGATAATTGCACATCAGCAAAACCAAAACAGACACTATCTCATACAATCACCACTAACTCCACAATAAAAGGATCCAATAACCATTAGTCACTAATATCTTTCAACATCAATGGCCTCACCTCCTGAGTAAAAAGACACAGGCTAAAAAATGGATGCAAAACCAAGATCCATCAATATGCTGCATTCAAGAAACACATCTCAACAACAAAGATAGACATTACCTGAGAGTAAAAAGCTGGAACATATTTCCAAACAAATGGACTCAGGAAGCAAGCAGGAGTAGCCATTCTAATATCTAATAAAGTAGACATTCAGTTAAAATTGATCAAGAAAGATCAAGAAGGATACTTTGTCCTAATCAAAGGAAAAATCCACCAAGAGGACATGTTTATCCTGAATATCTATGCCCCAAATATTAGGGCTTCTGCATTTGTAAACGAAATACTTTTAAAGTTTAAATCACTCATTGATCTCAAGACAATAATAGTGGGAGACCTCAACACCCCACTATCACCAATGGACAGATCCTCAAGGCAGAAATTAATAGAGAAATAATCAAACTAACAGTGATCATGAATCAAATGGATATAACAGACATTCACAGAACTGCTTACCCAAATAGAAAAGAATATACCTTCTTCTCTGTGCCACATGGAACCTTCTCCAAAATAGACCATATAATTGGTATCAAAACAAACCTCAATAGATACAAAAAATTCAAATGATCCCCTGCATCTTATCAGACCACTATGGCCTAAAGCTGAGCATCAACAACAATAGAATTAACAAAAAGCATACTAATATATGGAAACTGAAGAATGTTCTACTCAATGACAACTGGGTCAGGGATGAAATAAAGAAGGAAATCAAAGACTTCCTAGAGTTCAATGAAAATGAAGGCACAACATATCCAAACTTTTGGAACACAATGAAAGCAGTGCTAAGAGGAAAGTTCATAGCACTAGGTGCCTTCATAAAGAAATTCGAGACATCGCATACAAGCCACTTAATGCAACACCAGAAAACTCTAGGAAAAAAAAAGAAGCAGACACACCCAAGAAGAGTAGATGGCTGGAAATCAATAAATTAGAAACAAGAACACAATCCAAAGAATCAACGAAACCAAGAGCTGGTTCTTTGAGAAAATCAACAAGATAGGCAAACCCTTAGCCTGACTAAAGGCTAACTGACTAAAAGTCAAAGAAAGAGTATTCAAATTAACAAAATCAGAAATGAAAAGGGAGAAATAATAACAGATACCGAGGAAATCCAAAGACATTAGATCTTACTTCAAAAGCCTACATGCTACAAAATTTGAAAATCTAAAGGATATGGACAGTTTCCTTGATAAATTCCACTTTCCAAAGTTGAATCAAGAACAGGCAAACAAACTAAACAGTCCTATATCCCATAAGGAAATAGAAGCAGTCATTAAAAGTCTCCCAACAAAAAGAGCCCTGGACCAGATGGATTCAGGACAGAATTCTACCAGACCTTCAAAGAAAAACTAATACCAATACTCCTCAAATTAGTCCACAAAATAGAAACAGAAGGATCACTACTAAACTCATCCTATGAAGCCATAATCACCTTAATACCTAAGCCACCAAAAGACCCAATGAAGAAAAAGAATTTTAGACCAATCTCCCTTATGAACATAGATGCAAAAATACTCAACAAAATTCTGGCAAATCGAATCCAAGATCACATAAAAAATCCTATCTATCATGACCAAGTAGGCTTCATACCAGGCATGCAGGGGTGGCTCAATATATGGAAATCCATCAATGTTATTAGCCATATAAACAAAATGAAGGAAAAGAACCACATGATCATCTCTTTAGATGCAAAAAAAGCATTTGATAAAATCCAACATCCTTTCCTGTTCAAAGTCTTAGAGAGATCAGGGATACAAGGCACATACCTAAACATAGTAAAGGCATATACAGCAAGTCTATAGCCAACATCAAGCTAAATGGCAAGAAACTTAAGTCATTCCCACTGAAATCAGGGACACGACAAGGTTGCCCACTCTCTCCATTTCTCTTCAAAATAATACTAGAAGTTCTAGCTAGAGCAATAAGACAGCTAAAGGAGATCAAGGGAATACATATAGGAAAGGAAGAAGTTAAAGTTTCACTATTTGCAAATGATATGATAATATACATCAGTGGTCCTCAAAATTCTACCAAAGAACTCCTACAGCTGATGAACAACTTCAGCGAAGTGGCAGGATACAAAATTAACACGAAAAAGTCAGTAACTCTCCCGTATACATATTACAAAAGGGCAGAGAAAGAAATTAGGGAAACCACTCCCTTCACAATAGCCTCTAACAATATCAAGTATCTGGGTGTAAATCTAATCAAGCAAGTGAAAGACCTATATGAAAAAATTTCAAGTCTCTGCAGAAAGAAATTGAAGAAGATCTCAGAAAATGGAAAGATCTACCACACTCATGGATTGGGAGAATCAACATAGTAAAAATGGCCATCCTAACAATAGCAGTCTAAAGATGCAATGCTATCTCTATCAAAATACCAACACAATATTTTACAGAACTGGAAAGATCAATTCTCAACTTCATATGGAAAAACAAAAAAACCAGGATACCTAAATCAATCCTATACAATTAAAGATCTGCCAGAGGAATCTCCATCCCTGATCTCAAGGTGTACTATAGAGCAACAGTAATAAAAACAGCATGGTACTGGCATAGAAATAGGCCAGTTGACCAATGAAATAGAATTGAAGACCCAGATATGCATCCACATGCATATGGTCATTTGATTTTTGACAAAGAAGGCAAAACAATACAATGTAAAAAAAGACAGCATCTTCAACAAATGGTGCTGGTCCAACTGGATATCTACATGTAAAAAAAAATGCAAATAGATCCATATTTACCACCCTGTATGAAACTAAAGCCCAAGTGGATTAAAGACCTCAACATAAAATCAGACACACTAAATCTGTTAGAAGAAAAAGTGAGTAAGACCCTAGAACTCATTGGCACAGGAGACAACTTCCTGAACAGAACACCAACAGCTCAGGCTCTAAGATCAACAATTAATAAATGGGGCCTCATGAGGCTGAGAAGCTTCTGCAAGGCAGAAGACACTGTCAACAGAACAAAGCAACAGCCCACAGATTGGGCTACCTACATCTGACAAAGGGCTAATATCTAAAATACAGGAAGAACTCAAGAAATTAAACACCACCAAACCAAATAACCCAATTAAAAATGGGGTACAGAACTAAACAGAAAATTTTCAATAGAGGAATATCAAATGGCTGAGAAATACTTAAAGAAATGTTTAACATCTCTAGTCATCAGGGAAATGCAAATCAAAACCTGGAGATTCCATCTTACACCTATCCAAATGGCAAAGATCAATAATTCAAATGACAACACATGCTGGTGAGGATGTGGTGAAAGGGTAACATTCCTCCACTGCTGGTGGGAGTGCAAACTTGTTCAACCACTCTGGGAAGGAATATGGCACTTTCTCAGAAAATTGGGAATAGCTCTACCCCAAGGCCCAGCTATACCACTCCTGGGCATATACCCGAAAGATGCCCCACCATGCAACAAAGACATCTGTCAAACTATGTTCATAGCAGCCTTATTCATAATAGCCAGAACCTGGAAGCAACCGAAATGTCCCTCAACTGAAGAATAGATAAAGAAACTGTGGTACATCTACACAATGGAATACAATTCAGATATTAAAAACAAAGAAAATGAATTTTGCAGGCAAATGGATGGAATTAGAAATGATCATTCTAAATGAGATAACCCAGACCCAAAAGGACATGTATGATATATACTCACTTATATGTGGATTTTAACCCAACATAGACATCATAGGAGAGACTCCACCCAGCAGGGGATAGGGACAGTTACAGAGATTCAAAGATGGACACTGGACAGAGTCCCAAGAGTGTAGAGTGGTCCTGTCAGGCAACAGAAGAAGAGATCATATGTAGTACAAGGGACACTAGATAAACTAAAGGCAGATGACTAGGGGAGGGAGGGAAAGGGAATAAGAGAGGAGATGAGATTAGGAGTTGATGAGGGAGGGCGTGGGACTTGGAGGGGATGAGGGAAGGGGCCACAATTGGGACGTAAAGAATTCAAACTGCAGAACAAGCAGGTAATTTATATTCCTAATCCTACTACATGGAAATAGCTCTAAGACTGGCAGAGATATGAATGTAAAGGCATAGAGAGGCCTCATGTTCACCACAGATTCTCTGTGACTTAGTATTAGAGGCCACTCTTAGTAAGGCATGAAGGAAGATGTGCAGACACCTCACGTCCACTCATACAATGAGCAGAAAACTAGCTTTAACTGTTCTGTGCATCCCACACACCTCATACAATTATAATGTCAGAACTGTATAATGCTTGTGAGAAATTATGTTTTCAGAACAAAGTAACTGGACACTGATGCTGGATCAAACTTGACAGGATTCATTTCTCTCAGCACAATGGAGGCTGACATCCTGCATCCTTCTAGCTCTGTCACCAGATGACCCTGTTGCTGTTACCCATCAGATTTGGATAACTTCCCAGGCAACATTGTAGAAAATTTCTAATCCAATTTAGACCACCATTTCAATCTCCTACTAAGCCTGGAATCTCTCAACATTTAGAAACTGGACCACAAATGAAATCCCTAGCTTGCTTAACCATTTTCTCCAATCTTTTTGGGCCCCTTCCAAGGTGTTATTCACCCCAATTCAACCTGAAGAACCCTTAAGAGAATGATGTTCCATTCCTTCTAATAGGGGGTTGTATAGGTTACTGTTTGCTCTCTTGGTCTACAAATGCTTATTATCACAGGGAGGTGGTAATAAGTCATTATTGGTCTTATACAGAGGAAAAAATAGGTGAAATCGGGGACATCTCTCTTTTTCTTTTTCTTGCATATGTAGATAAGGAGATAGGAGCTGAAAAGAAAGAAAGGGAGACATAGGAACATAGAGGGAGGATAGAATAAAAGCTAGATGATTGAACCTACTCCTTAACTCAAAGCTTTACTTGTTACTCATAATGAAGGTTATGTCTAAGTCATTGCTATAGACTTTAGTATATTGATACAAAACATGGCCATGTCAAATACTTGTCAGATTTTAGCACAATAATATATATCCTAAGTCTAACAGATAGATATGACTCTATCGATATATGAGGTAAAATAATTGAATAAGGTCTTCAAAAGCCTCAGAGACCCACAGAATATGGCATTTAAAGTTGTTTTTATAATCCTAAATTTATTTGACAAGACAAGTTAACTCCTGACAATACCCGGCCAACCTCAAAGAAGAGGATGAGCATCAAAGAGCCTCCTTATGGAGATGGCGTCAAATGTGGCAAACCATCCACTGTGCATAATGTCCTCGTTCCTGCCACAAACAGAATTCTGCCTAAAAACAGGCAGCTTAGATGCAGGCAAAGTCAATGGCTACACTCTGCTAAGACAGGGTAAGCAAGTCCTCAATAGTTTCTGCTCTGCGAATAAGTCTGGCAGAGATTTTGGGCCAGAAAACTGAAGATGAGGCACCAAAGTTATAGAGAGTGTTGTGTGATTGTTCAGACAGTAAACTGTCTAAGTCAATTTGTACATTTTGGAAGCTGCTAACCCGCACTACTGGTTCACTCAGGAAGCTAAGTTTTATTCCTTCTCAAGTCTCTGAGGGGCATTGAAGGCCAGATTGGATAGTCTTACAATCAAGTTTAGTTGGCTAGGGGATAAGATCTTTTTAAATCAAGGTAAAGAAGTTAAGTTATTGGAGATAGGATAGAGATTGAATTTCATTCAGAAATTTAGACCCAACAAGACAGGAAAGATGTTTACTTCAAGCTGGACAAATACAAATAATCAAACCACTATGAATGTAACATTTATAGAACTCATGATTGTCACATGGGTCTCCCTGCTGTATGTAGTTTGTTTTATACATATGTAATACAATAAATGTATTTAATAAAAATTTATTTATAAACTCATATGCAATCAAAAGTAGAAACAAATGTCTGAAGGGATAATTAAATGTGGCATAATAATGGAAGTGTTGCTAAGTGGTCTAGATACAGTATAAGAATTCAATGAAATGTTATTTAGCTACAAACAATAATGAAGAGTTGGTACATAGGTAACACAGATGATTGAGAATATATGTTGTATGCTTCCTTATTAAAACATCCAGAATGGGAGTGATATGCATAGAGATGGAGAGCAAATGAACGATTTAATAGGTCAGGAGGAAAATTGAGAGTGGATATATCAGCACATAGTCTCCTTTGGTGGTGATAAAATAGTTATGGACCTAGATGATAGAGACAGTTGTGCAACCCTGTGAATATTCCAAATCCCACTGAAATAATCAAATTTGTTATTTTGTCTTAGTTTAATAAAAATCTAAAATACGTGAACTATGAAAAAAAGACAAGGTGAGACATTTAAGACAAGATCTCTCGTCTAGCTTCGGTTCAACAGTTGTATTTAAGGTGGCTTGTCAAAACTGTTGTTCTTACAAATCTTTGCAGGTCTGACTTCCCCTCAGAGCACACAGTGGAGCTAAGGGTCATTATGTAATTGAATTTTCTTATTAAGCAATACTCTTATGCCTTGATGAGAGACCAAGATAAGCAATTTCAAGGGGGTTTCCATTTATCTAATCAAAATCATATCCCATTTCATTTAGACACAGTAAAGAAATTGTGAAAATGGACAGTAATTTAATGGATCATGACAGATATAATTTTTTAATGCTGGAAAAGATTAAAATTCTTCTATTATAAATTACTACCAGTTAATCAAATTTCCAAAGGTGGGTCTTCACATGGAAGAAAAGGGCTCAAGATGTTAGCAGTGATATGATTCTTCAAACTGGGGTAGCAATGTGTAGCTACTAGGTGATTTGAATGACACATTGCTGTAAACAATCTTCATTTGCTCCCTAGATCCTGGGAAATGCCATGAAGCCTGGCTTTTAAGTCTAGAAGCATATGACTCCCTTATTTTTTATTTTTTCATTTCTATATTTACACTCAAATCTCACCTATATCATTACATAACACATAAACATTAAAATGTTATATAAGTAATATAAGAGGTTCATATGTATTCATTGTCATATATGTGTTCTGTGATGATGCAGATGACTACACTCCACTGCTGAGGGACCTGGAACAGAGCACCTCACAGAACAGTGTGCCTCCACAGCTCAAAGCATCCATTTCAGTCTGCGCGTGTAAAAGCCAGGGTGAATTTTCATTCCACTAAAAAGCAAAACTGGTGAATTCTTCCTTAATGTATATTTCCTACATTACATAGGATAAACAGTAATAGCAGCAGCTTCTGCTTCTATTTTTTAATGTCTTTTTTTTAATGTATGTGTATCACTCAAAAAGAAAATTTCAATAACCCAAGGGAAGGAGCATAAAGTGTTTTCCATCCATCTTCCACAGAGGAGACCACTTAATGCTTTTATAAATAGTGAACGTATTCCATTTCAGAAGTATTTAGAATACAATTACTACATTTGCTTTCCAGGCTTCATCATAACAGGTTTGCCAGCAGGTGTCCAGAATTAAATAAATTCCTCACCCCAGATTTATTTCCAGGGCTTTGGAGAGCTCAGATTTTCCAGTTCTATATCATTCATAAGGAAGATATTACTGAAGACGTCCACAGAGCCCTATGAGAATCTCGTCAGTGCTACAAACTACTGACCTTACCCTAAACCCATCTGCTTGCAGGCCAGCTGGCTCAATGTCTCCTGCCAGCCATCAGCACACACGTGGTGTTCTGTTGCAGATCTGTGAACAGTCAGGAACGAGGAGGACTTCCCATTTCTAGCGAGGGTCACTGAAGGAGGAAATGCAGGAAAGCTTAATTAAAAACATTTTTCCCCAGACCATAGGTCTGTATGCCTTTGCTTTGATTGCACACATTCCTTCGCATTTATTTTAGTTGAGAACCATTCAGGGTTGACCTGCTATGTGCAAATCACTGCGCTTTCACTGTGACAGGAAACTTAAAAAAGTGAATTAGATGTGTGTTCTGCTTTCAAAACACTGCAGAGTCTAATGAAAGAAACATGCGGTTCTCAACTTTTCTTTCTGAGATAGAAAATGGCCCATGGCAGAGCCCCACTGCCTTGAACTTATCCAGAAGTTAGCTGAACTAATTGTAAAGACCTATTTGAAACTCCATACATTTTTTTTCAGCATCTGAAAAATGAGAGTATGTGAGGGTGGTGCAAATTTAGGATTGATGTGCCCTATGCACAATTCCCCAGCTTCTGCACTGGGTCAGCCACAGATCACTTGTGGAACACTGTGCACCAGATCACACAACACAACACACGGGAGACTCATTTCATTATTTGGCCAGAGGATACAAAAGACTAATGTAGGGACTGAGTGAATTAAGGGAGTGGTGTGTGCAGAATGAGGGAATTAATCAGATAATCAAGGTTGCAGACTGCCACACTGGCTGGGATGCCTTGGCAGAAACTAGACAGAAATCCCATCTGGATGAGGGGTAAGGCAGAGAACAAATGAAGAAGGCACATCCATATCTTCCTCTAGGAGATGCAAATGACCCAAGAATGACTGATTATTCACTACTATTGAATTTTGGTGATAAATAAAATTTAAGTCCAAAATGACATACTTCCAAGCATTTGAATGCCAAATGTTATACATAGAATATAGACATTTCAAATAAAGAAATAACTTGGGGGCAAATATTCTGTTACTTAGAAATAACACCCAGGAATCACCACTGTCAGCTTTTATAACAGTAAAGCGAAATAGATGAAACTGGATGGTAAAACCCATGAAGTAATTTAGGATTCATTTAACTTAAATGGCTGACAGGCATGTGAATGCAGGGCAAGATGGTGGGGCCCAGAAGCTTACCACAACCCCATTCATCTGAACTGTCTGAGCAATCGGCCCCTCCATCACACCACAGGTCACGTGGCACACACTCGTGGTTGGCACATTCCAGCTTGTCATCCTGGCAAAATGCTGGCAGGGAGACCAGGAGGAAAAAGATGGAAATGTTTGAGAAAGCAGACTGAAGACACTGCAGGAAGAAAGCTAGCTCTATTTACATAGATAGCTTCTAAGGGATCCTACTATTAAATTACTCTCCAAGTCGCATTTAAATCTCTTTTGGAGTTTTAAAATTACAGTAAATCTCCTTGATTGCCTACTAAGCATCTATTTCCCTTCTTCCTTCCGTGAAACGGAAACCTGATTTTGTCCACGGCTTCATACCAACCATCCGAAGTCCCAGAGGAAGATTTTGATTAGTTTAACACCAGCATGGCATTTTTCTGACTATTCTTATCTGAGCGTAATCATTAGTCCAGGATTAAACAAGATTCCACAACAGACTCTCGGTCTATGATTTTACGGTTTATGCATTGTGAAATAGCATCCACCCAAACTCTGCTGGCCACACCATGTGCCTTAGCCTGGAACCAGGCCAGACTGGAGCAGACAGTTTCCTAATCCTTGCCTGGGCTGTGCCTTGAGTGTTTGTAGAGAATGTCTTTTCTAATTGCCGCAGAAGTCCCTTACTATAGGTCGTGACTCTGCTCAGTGTTGAGCCCCTTAGTGATATTCCAAAGAAACGAAAACGTTCTTCTATTCTTCCTACTGAATGTGATCAAGGCAGCTCATCCACCCAGACACGCTTTGCTTTTGACTATGCAGCCTGAGGTCATGCGGAAAGGAAAGAGTTGCAGACAAGATGATGTATTTTCACTAAAGCCTTATGAATTTCTTCTGCGACGACTTTTACTATAATAATATCTCATGCTTAATATGCATAATAACAAATCTTCATTTTTTTTAGTTTGAGGTGAGCTTTCTGTCACTTGTAAGTAAAATGCATTTTAAAATTTAGCTGGTTCTAAAGATCTTGACTGTACGTCATTTAGACATAAAAGAATTCAAAAGCACAAAACTTAACCACACCACCCTAAGTATAAAATTTTTATGATTTTTCTGATGGTTTTCTCTATGTATGTATATTTACTTCTAGAACTCAGGAAAACAGTGCACATACTACTGTATACCTACTATCATTCAACTGCTGTGTTTTGGATAAGTGGCCTTTGAAGTCCACCTCCTAAGAGTTTAGTCTCAAGCCTATTGTGCAAATGGAAGGCTGAAGAACTTCTTTTATAAAAAAGGAAAGATGTGAGGGACACCTTGACGTCAGTGAAGGTGTGTCCTTGAGGGATATGGTGGGACCATGGAATCTTCCTTCTCTCTAACACACAGCCTTGAAGCTAACATACTTCTCTGTTGTTTACTCTACTCCATGATGTTTTGAACCACAGGCTCAAAAGCAATGAGTCCAAATCATGGACTGAAACACCCCAAACGCTAAGACAAATTAAACCCAACCCCTTAAATGGATTCCCTTGGGTATCCTGTGAACTAACAGGACCAACACATTAACTAAAAATAGATAACAGACCAGGTCAAATTATTCTTCTATAGTTTGAGTTTAATGTTGACAAGGTGTTTCATCTTGTGTTTGCATTTTATGCATTACATTTTTGGATACTGGGCAACATTTTAATGTTTCCATATTGTTAGCATAATATGTGTACGTATTTTGAAAACATTAGTGTTCTTACAATGTGTACCTTTGTAGACTTAAGTTTTGTCAAAAGAACTAAAAACTTTTAATATGTATTTGCAAATGTCTAGCTTATATTTAAATGGAGGCAACAAGTATTTAAAATAAAGAACACTGTTAGCAAATTCATGAAGGCACTTACAGCAGTTTTTTTCATCCATGCCATATGGACAGTCTGGAAACCCATCGCAGATCAATGTATGCTTCAGACACTGCTTATTGAATGGACATTCCCAAAGATCTCTCTCTTTACAACCTGGAAACAGAAGGAAAAGCTATTAATGATAGACGTACAGTTGAAAATGATGGTGAAATTTAATTAAACAAGGTAAAAAGAAAAAAAATTAGCAAAAAGGCATGGTGGGTTTTTTGTTTTGTTTTTTGTTTTTTGCAGAGTTTGGACATCTGTGATTACTATGAATAATGTGATTTTGAAAGGAGTGTCTGGGAGTCTCCATTCTGCACTAGGGATGGAACAGCTCCCTAACAGAAGATCCAAGTCAACATACGGGAAATGGAAAAAGTGAAAAGGCAGCTATGCATCAGCATCCTTCCTGAGCTGTTCCTTTTGCTTCCTGAGTCAACTTGCCAGCATGCAAGGCTCATCTATAAAGCGAGTTATGCCTTAAGCAAATATACCAAAAACCTAGATATATAAATGATGCAATCTCAAAATGGAATTTCAGTCTACAAACTGAGGGACCATCTGTGTGTTTCTAAAGAGAGGCCCTCCGTATGTTAAGCACCTACAAAGTTCATTTAAGAACCAGGTGCAAAAGCTATTACTTTTCGGTGGTCAGGGACTGAAGGTTGGAAATCTCATCAGGTAGTATGGAAAATGGAAATGAC
Organism: Acomys percivali; assembly: GCA_907169655.1. Classification (NCBI taxonomy): domain Eukaryota; kingdom Metazoa; phylum Chordata; class Mammalia; order Rodentia; family Muridae; genus Acomys; species Acomys percivali. The sequence goes on along the minus strand of OU015756.1, from coordinate 42,371,557 downwards.
TTGGAAAAGATCAGGATTATGAGCTTACAACTTGAACTTCAATTTCCCTCTGAGGAGCGAGTACTTAGACTACACTCAGTGCACATCATTTGGTCAAGTGTAATGTGTTTGAATGCCTTCTAAGATATGCCACGATTCTACTGCAACTAGATGCCTCAGAATACCCATGGTCCTCACCGTCGTGTGAGGGTGTGAAAGAAAAGATTTCATAGCTTTTAATTTTGGCGTGGGTGGGTTTTGAGAAAGTTTCAATATGTAGTTAAATAAAGCTGTCCTCAAGATCCACCTGTCTAATTATAGACAAGTGTTCCCTTGATTTTTTTGATGCCGGTCATTTCGCTTATAAAAACAAAAAAACAAAAATATGGTTAATTCATAGAAGACCCTCAGTACATGGTTAATTCATATGCAACTACACTATACCTAAAAACACTCTGCTTCCCAAGAAAATATAATTTAAGATATCCAAATTGCAAAGCAGTGACCAAATAAAGATACTCTTCTAAAATGTTACTTCTCCAGATGGAAAGATCCACAGCCAAACATTGGGATGAAGCATAGGGAGTCTCGTGGAAGAATCGGGGGAAGCAAAGAAAGACTCAGAGGGCACAGGAGCTCCACAAGAAGACCAACAGAGCCAACTAAGCAGGGCTCAGGGCAGCTGGTGGAGACTGAAGTTCCAAGCAAGGACCATGCATGGCCTGGACTAGGCCCCTTACACAGATGTAGCTGATGGGCAGCTCAGTCCTCATATGGGTTCCCTAGTAAGGGGAATGGGGGCTGTCTCTGACATGGACTCTGCTGCCTGCTTTTGATTACTTTCCTCTGGTGGGGCTACCTCACCAGGCCACCAGGGAAGAGGATGCATTCAGTCCTAATGCAACTTGATATGCTAGAGTGGGGGGGTCCCCTTCTCTTAGGAGTAGGGGAGAGGAGATAGGGGAAACAGGGAGGGAGGATGAAACCAGGAAGAGAGGAAGGAGGGGGAATGACCGGGATGTAAAGTAAATTAATTAATTAGTTAGTTAGTTAGTTAGTTAGTTAGTTAGTTAGTTAGTTAGTTAAAATGAGCCATGAACTTCAAGCTACCATGCCTTGTGCCACCATTAAGGATTCCAATTGTCTGAAAGCATAAACCCAAATAAACACTTCTATTAAAAAAAAAGTTAGTCCTCTTCAGACCTATTACAAAGAATTTAGAGAAATCTCATGGATGATTAATTCAGGATTCTTGGAATCTATTATGAGAAAGAAAAAAACCTCACTGTTAAAATGGTCATTTAAAACAAAGATCAAAATATTTCACCAGAATAGAAATTTTACTGAGATAAAATTAGATTTAGAGTGTTTTATCAACCAAATATGTGAGGGATAAATAATGAGAGATCCTAGCTGTCAGCTCACCTAAAACGGTCTTAGATCCAGACGTAGACTCAATGAGCCCATGGCCATGGTAGTTGGAGTTTTCAGCTGGCAGAGGATGTGAACCCTAACTGCAATATTATGATGGTGTTGTCTGTCTTCTAAGGTTTCAAAGAGGATACTGAAACCTGCCCATGTGTCCCAGTTCTTGCCCAACAGTCTAAATTTCTTACTCCACAAGAGAGCAGAGCAAACACAATAGGTAGGATTTTTTAGATAGAGAAATCACTATACTAGTGGGGGATAAGAGAAAGCCTGGAGCTAGGAGACCTTCAGAATGAATGGATAATTTGTACATCTGGATGGAACTAATATAAAACAAACACAGGAACATATCTCTGAGCATAAGGACTCCTGTAGTGTGTTCTCATGAACAGTAGTAACAAAAAAAGGCAATGGCATGCGTTACTTGCTACTCATGGGCAACCTCCAGCCTTAAAGGAGTATTCTCTGAGCATTAATGTTTCCTTTTTTACATTTCCTTTTCTTAAAAAATTTGTGCAAACAAACATTTCTTGGGTAGTAAGAATAGATTAAATAAAATGTAAGGAGGTCATGGCATTTGTCATGTGGAAGATAGTATTATTTGTGAAGAAACCATTTTGTCTCTAAAATGACATTATTATGTAAGCATGTATTAAATGTATGCTCTAACAGCAAAGTGAATGACTCCTTAAAAGCTGATATGGGTGAGATATGATATTTCATTCATCTTTAGGTTATGAAACCAAATAGCAGATGTTAGAGCAACAGCTGTCTAACACTGGACAAACGTCAAGGCACACCAAAGGAGGACAGTGCTATGCAAGTTACTAAGTCCTGATTTACCCAGAACTTTCCCAGCTAAAGCACCAAATGTTCCTTGTCTCAAGAACCCCATTGGTCCCAGGCAAACGTGTATGGCTAGTTACTTTAGATTGGCTTAGCACTCTGTTCTCTATGCTTAGTGAACTCACTGCTCACTTTTGCAGACACGCTATGAAAACCGCTTCCATGCCAGAGCTAGGCTCTAAGAAAATTGTTATAAGCAAAGATGATGAATCAATCTCTCTCTCTCTGTCTCTCTCTCTGTGTCTCTGTCTGTCTGTCTGTCTGTCTCTGTCTGTCTCTGTCTGTCTCTGTCTCTCTGTCTCGCTGTCTGTCTGTCTCTGTCTGTCTCTGTCTCTGTCTCTCTCTGTCTCTCTGTCTCTCTCTGTCTGTGTGTGTGTGTATGTGTGTGTGTGTGTGAGAGAGAGAGACAGAGAGACAGAGAGACAGAGAGACAGAGACAGAGAGAGAAAGACAGAGAGAGAGATTGTTGAGTAGATGTACTATGGTTGCCTGTATTGATATCAAGCCTGCAGCAAGTAAGCATTCAGCTGGAAGAGAGAAAGCCTGCTCACCTCATGGTATCTAAGAAGCAGAAACAAGGCACAAAAACACAATACCAGAATATAGCTCCCCAAATAGACTTCTAATGACTCACTTTCTCCAATGAGAGCCATCTTCCAAAGTATCTGTCACCTGCCATTAATGTCATTGAATTGTGAATCTACTCATGGGTTAATCTACCAATTGGGTTAGGACCTTCAGGATCTAATGACCTCTCATTGGCTGTTCTACTAGCCAGGGACCAATGACACTTCACACCCCTGCCATAACGCTAGCACGGACACTTCTATGTCACTTCATATCCAAGGCATAACCCTAAAAAACAGGTATTCTTGCTGTATAAAACTCTTAGCTATGCAAATATGAGGTCCATCATCTTCTCAAATGCAAGAAATAAAACCTACGTCACCCTTCAGACCAGAGCTGCTAACAAGGGGGAAGGAGAAAATGTGAATCTGGGCTTTTGGGCTGCTAAAAGATGAGACAGTTTAGATCCAGAGCCCACAGGCCAGAGTCTGCCACAGGAAAGACCTGTGGATAAAATCTTACAGTGGATCGTGTGGGTTGAAACAGCCAGTACTCAGGTCTAGAAGGCATGAAGACGCTGCAAGAGTGTGCATGATCCTGACTCCTCCCCAGTGCTCATCCTAGCGGTCAGCATAGATGGCCTACATCCCTCCTAGTTCCTAGGCATTGACCATCATGAGCAACTGCACAGGTTCTACAGCTATGACCTACATCTTTAGTCTTGGCAGGTTTACCAATTCTTCCCTTTCCTGGGGGGAGCACACTTCACATCCTCTTCAAGACATAGTGTCTTAATGTGCTGGGAAGAGGCAGGAGGGGAAAATAGTAAAGTTGTAACTATAGTCTGAGGATCTTTGCCAATGGATGAAATTCTGGAAACATAATCATTCATCCTAAATAGCCACCATCTCTAGGACGATATGCTTACTCATAGGCTTGTCATGAAACCTGAGGGCCTGGTCCAGCTCTGCTTTGGACATGCCATGCTGTGACAGTCCACTCCACATGGCCAAAATTAGCTGCCTGAAACAAGACCAAACGAAATACAACTCCTTCCCCAAGCAAGATGCAGAGGGTTAATTTAGAAGGGAATTGCATTTTATATTCTCTATTACCAGCACAAGTGGGTTCCTGGCTACCGTCTTCTGAGGATCAAAATGGGCACATCATAAGTCTTTGTGTTATAAAAGATAAAGGATGGTACAACACAACTGGCCAGTGAGTTCTAGAGAAGGGAAATGGCAAGCTAAGATGACAGGTCCTCTAGATGTTGAATCTGTACACCAAGCCTATGTCTTCACCGAGCCCCCTTTCTACTATTCAAGAAGCTCATCCAATACACAACATAAGACAGTAGCACAGGAACCAAGCAGCGAAATATCAACAGGAAAGATCACTCTTTTCCTTTGGCAGGGAGGAATTAGGCCTGCTCAGAGATCAAATATTAAACCCAGAGGTCCATCCTCCCAAACACACAGCTAGGGGTATGCCTCATGTACAGACACAATGGCTTATTCTTCTGATGGCCACAAAGTGAAGCCGTCTCATCCGCAAGCAAAGGCTTCTGTGTGATAAATTAGCTCAGTGCTCTTAAAGAGCACAAAATAGACAAAACAGTCCAGGAAACTTCAAAGTATCACAGTAAGGATCCTCTGAGGACCCCCAGAGGATTGGAGTCTGAGAAGTGGTTCTGGTTACATCTAAAGCTTTGTTTTTATCTGAGTTCAATAAAAGACCAAAGATAATTAATGAAAGTGGTTTTTGTTAATTTGAAGATAAATGAAAGTCCCTCAGCAATCTGTATTGCAATCAATCTTTCTCTGCTTAGGGGGTGTCATTATTCAATACTCAAAAGAATGATGTTAGTGGCTGTGATACCATATTTAGGAGAATAAAGATTTTATTTTTAGATATAAAGAATTTGCTTAAACCGTATTCTCATTTAATGGCCCCACTGAGAAGACCCACTGTGTACATCAGAGCACAGCCATTTATACAATAGCTTGCACAGACTATGGTTGTAAACACTAAAAAAAAGTGAACCTCAGCTTTACACAGCCAATGTTAGAGTCTGGCAGCTAAGAACAAATGCAGAATCCCATTGCTGTTTTCTTTATGTCTTTTGTATTTACATCTCTGTTCAGATGGCTGTACTCTGCTGTCTAATGCATTGAAAATGTTATGCTGAAATTAAGCTGATTTTATCAAGTTGCTGGTTTAGCTGTATGTGGATATGTTACCTATTTTGTGACTGACAAGCTGTCAACCTGTAAGATAAGGAAGGGCTGACTCTGCTAATCCCTCCGATGTCTCCAAGGCTTCTTTCCTGTGAATCCATTCTTCAGTGGTGGCCTCACCTTTGTAAGTTCTTACAAGCATTGGTTGAAAACACTCTCAGTATTAGTAAACCTTACAACGCTTGTTTACATTAGCAATTGCAACAGCAAAAACAAAATTATCATGAGAGCAGGAGCCTACTGTGAGCAAAGCTCTCATTGCTACGTTCTCATGCATTTATTTTGAGTGTGCATCTACAATTTGTGTGCATTGGTAATCACATTTCCAGATACAAAATTGCTAAAGAAACACACAATCAATGTAATTTCTAACACACTGAATGAAGTAAGTGTTTTTTGAAGGGAACCCCCAGTAGTGCTGTTTAATTTTCTATGTGAGCTATAGATTCATGACAGGCAAGCCCAAGCACTGAGTGCCTTCAATACAAAAAGCATAGAATAAATCAGAGTGATGAGAAATGTGGATTGCAACCTGACTTCCTGTTTCCATTTCCACATAGGCATATGTGCACATGAAAACAGACAGTAGTAGCAGAGCATGAACTGGATGGTACCCAGGGTCTCGTGGGGCCTGGCTTCTTTATCTAATCATCATTAATCATCAGTAATGCCTTCCCAGCACACAGGACAGCCCATCTGAGTGCATGCACACATGGCAAAGGAGAACTCAACCATCATGGGTCATTTTGGAAAACTCAGAGCAAGTTTTCTCGTGTAAATTATTGCTATTGAAACAATCAATTTACCTCCAAACAAATTAATTCCTTATTGATCTTTAACTTTTTACAACAGAGCTATCAATGGTAGACATGATACTTTGAAAATGAACTGAAGGTTAGTTTATTTTATTGTTGTGGTTCTCTGTTCTCAAATCAAAGTCTTAATAAAAACTCATTATTTAACAAGAATCTTGATATTTGAGGGTCACTTAAGTACTTTATTATAGTACTATGAGTTTATGCTTCATAATGTCCTTTAGAATGAAGACAATTTATTCTTGGAAAGAAACATTTTGTTTTGTTTTTGTTTTCTTAACTCAAGGCTTCAGGTAGCAGCCAGGGTGGCTTCAAACTTGGCGTATAGTTGAAAGATGACCTTGGGCTTTCAGCCTCCAAAGTGCTTGGATTTCAGGTATGCACTCCCAAGTAACATAGCCCATTACTTTTTAAACTAAGCATTTGGCAAATATCTAGTCATCTGATGAAAATCTAGAGCTAGTCACCTCAATAGAGTCACATAACTACTTTGAATAATTTAAAATACTCTATCTTAAACAATATTTTAGAATACCATATCCCAGCAAAAATTCTTAGTGAACAATCTAATACATTCTGGACATAGTACTAAAATGACAGGCAGTGAATTATTTTTTTATGTATTTCCTACAAAAAGCTCATACATGGGAAAATTATAGGAAGTTCCTAAATTATTAAATATTGCTCTATAGCAAAATTACACTAACCTCTGTACCATCATCCTGACAGCTGTAATCTTCCAGAAGAGGCATGTGTCCATATTTACAGTAGCTGATAGTGGGTTAGTTTATTACTTATTGCATTTTGTCTTGACCAGGAGGACAATGTTTACTACAAAACTTCATTTTGAGAGGGAAGACAATATTTCATACTTCAACAGCCAACAGAATGAAATGTTCTCAAAACACATATCGCCTTATGTGCTTCCAATGAATAAAGTGTCAATTTTATTTGGGGGTATGACAGGCTAAATAACCATAAGCAAGCTAGCTTTTCGGTCTCACTTCAATCATTCTGCTCTATGCCAGACAGTGTTTGCTGAAAAGCGATGTCTGTTTTCTGCACCCTGGCACCCTTTCAGGGGACAAGAACCACAGTTTTCAGGAAAATAACATGAGAATGGCTGTGTCAAATTTCCATTGGCATCTCCACCCTGCCCCACCTTTGCCACTGTTGATCTGAGGGCTCCATAGCACAAGAGTCAAGGAGAATTTTATCCTTTTCGACAGAGGCAAAGGGAGAGGGCCATGAAAATGAATCTCAATTAAATGTGAGTGCTGTTGCCTGAACAGTCCCGTGGGTGTGGATGCCTGATTAGTGGCTCAGGAAGGCAATGGCAAGACATCATTCTTCTTTCCCTAAACCACAGAACAAATGCTTTGCAATTTAATAACAAAAATAGCTCCTCATATTTATGAACTGTTCCTTTTCCTATTTATATATTTATGGCTATAAACTGAAATGTAATTTTATTATGCATTAAAATGTAATTTAGTAGAAAAATCACATCAATTCATGCCTTATAGTTTGCTGACTCCAGAAGTAAATGTATTAGCGTCCGAGAAGATGCCACTTCCTAGAACAAGCAGACAGTTTACAGATTCCAACACAGTGCCTTATCCTTGCCAGTTACTACTGTACATTAATGACAATGCCATCTCATACACATACCACAGTTCTCTTCGTCACTGTCGTCATCACAGTCAGTCTGGCCATCACATCTTCTGGAACCCAGAACACATCGTCCTGAGCGACACTTGAAGTGACTCGGTGAACATTCTGTCAAAAAGCAGTGCAGCTGTCAGTAGACAGGATCCCAAAGACATCAGCTGACATCTGTGTTTCCATTTGGGGTTGTTGTGAATGGGCAAGAACTAAAGATACAACAGGTCTCTGCATAGCTGAGACACCTGAGCTTTGCTTGGTTTTCTTCTGTCTGCTGATCCCCAGCCTTCTCCTTCATCTTTGGTACCCTCTCTCCAGATCAGCACTTAGTCCCTGTGCTTTGCAATAACTAAGCATCTTTTAAAATAGACATTTAACAACAGCGTGAGCTTTGCTACCCATGACCCAAACCCCCCAGAGGTTCTAATCTTTCATTTGATGGTCCAGTGTCCAAGTCTACTTTCCCATCACTAATCCTACAGTGCCTTCTTACTTGGAAACACCAAGGGTTGCCATTTATCATTAGCTCCACAGCTTCTAAAATAAGCAACACCCACAAATAACCAGCTCTGTAAAGCAGTAGGCATAAAGTGGGAAACACCCAGAAGACTAAGATCATCCCCCAGGTCATTTTTGTTGCCTAAAATTATTTTACATATGACAATAATGATAACAGTGAACAGATAGGTGTGAGTACTTTCTAGGGTAATCAGGCAGTTTTTTAGTGTCACCCACCTAAGCAGCCAAATTGACAACTAACTAGAAAATCAACAACAGCCCTCCCTCACTCAGAGACTGCAAAAGTGGCTGACGTGTTCATCCATGTTAGATGCTCTTCTGGGATAAACTAGAACACTAACCTTCCACGTCTTCATTGGGCAGGAGGCAAGTTTGATTGTCTGAATTTTCCTCTGGAAACTGATTGCAATCTGTGTCTTCAGGCCACTGGAGGCCTACAATCCCAAGAACGGACTCACAACGCTCTTTGGAGTGCTCACACAGAAGTCTGCCAGTAGAAAGATGACATGTCAGAGCCACATAGCTCCATAAGAAATGTATACTGAGAATGCATTTCGGTTTTGATTCTATGCAGGACTGTATGTGTAGGGAGGTGTGTGGAAACATATTGGTGTGCAAATATGCCTATAATCGGCACTTAAGAAACCCAAACAAGCATGATCCCTACAAAGAGGACCCAGCTGCTTTCACCAAGATAGATTTGACTACAGACAAAGAATATATAAACAGATTGTCTCCATGACTCAGACTCTCTTCCCTTTGACATTCAACTTTTCTGTCTTTTGGGCAAACATTCTCCAGCCTTTGTTTTCGAGCAGAGGAATGCCTAGCATTACTCCTTATCTCACTTCACCATGGACCATGAGCCTACACAAGAGACTTCAGTTGAGTGATCCATTGATGAGCAGTTGGGGGGGACCATGTCCTACACTGGCTCTGCCTCTGTTCCCCCTTCTTTGGCTTCCACCAACAATGCTCACTTGTTTTTTCTAAACACAAAATTTAATTTCTAGTTTATGTTTGGAATTTTCAACAAAGATGAATATGGGTCATTCTCACATTCAGTTTGAAAAACAGTAAGTTCAATATCATTTAGGCACAATCTGCTGGATTGGAGTTTTGCTGCGTATGTACAACAAAAAAGTACAAACCCAGCTGTTAGCTATTCTCTTAAGGTAATCATTGACTATACCACTTCTGAATTTTACTATAAAATAGAAATACTGCTAACAGCACCACCAAAAGTTCTTGTCAAAATCTGTGTGGCCCTCAGCCATTGACATCTGCCGTGATGGTGCAACCTTGGTCAAAGAGGATTTTGAACATGAGACATACTAACCCTCAAGCTTTCAACACATTGGGAGGCTTGGTAAGATTCCTTATCTTTGCATATACAACTTAAAAAGTAAATGGCAAGGTTAATAAATAGACTCAGCAGAAACAGCTATGCATTAATTCATAAGATTAGGAACATATTGGTTTGTTTATGTGTAAATATCAAAACACTATTGCTGGCACTGAAGTTTAAAGACATATCATTAAAGTTAAGAAACAGAATTAAAGTCTGTTTAAAAGAAGTTTAACAACATGTTCACTCACTAGCCTCTCAGAACTATTTGCAACCCAGTCATTTTAGGTTATAAAACTTAAACCATGAAATTCAATATGGATATACATTTACAAGTACAGTAAATTAATGATGCATTAGGGAAATCTTATGTAGATATAAAAAGAAAATCAAATGCAGTTGGAGAAGTACTAGTCAAAGTAGCAATTCACTACCATCATTGACCTTGCTTAACAAATACAGAATAAAATTTACAAATAGCTTCAATGGGAAACCAGTAGATACTCTAACAATACTTAGAAGGAAATGTAATGAAATTCTCAGAATCACTTTTGCCCAGGCAAATGCTGAATTTGACTTTCCTCATCTTGTATGATATGCTTAGCTGCCTGCATCATGCTGAAATCTTACTGTTTCCTGCCCTGACTCCAGAAGCACCTTACCTCATCATCCACTTGATATTCAGCCTTAAATTTATTGTCTGCCCATCTGTCCACTATATTGGCGTGATTTCTTCTTTTTTTTCTTAAAGCTCTGTGTAACTTCTGCTATCCAACATATGGTTTCTATAATTACCCTTCACATTCAAGCAAGCACATCTGCATAGCCACCCTTGAGTGCAAGACAGCATTGCAGAAGGTAGCAACAGTGACTTTTCAGACAGTCACCTCAGCTATGCACATCCCCTGACTACAGCCTCTTACATGTGGCCCAAAATGGGTACACAGATGCCACTGAGCAACTGAGCCCATGTGCTATCTTCATAATTACATCAACCAATATAGAGCTTCCATCCGATTCAAGTGTCTTGGCATTTAGTTAACTTCACAATCCTTTCTTGAACTCTCACTACAACAAAAGTCAACAAACAAAATACTTATTTCACCAGTGAAAGGACTTGAGGTCCAAAGAGGCTGAGTAATTTGTCTTATGAGTACAAAGCAGCTTGAGAGGACTTGAAGCTGACAATGAATTCCACGGCCATAGTTCTCGCCATCACGATATTATTCAGACCCAAGGTTCAAGCTCTGTCCTTGAGATGTTCTTTCATTCATACAGGTAGAAAAAATGTCAATGATGTGTATCACGGTTACGCCTGTGAATGGCTATCCTCTCTCCCATGTAGTCCTACTAACTAGTAGGTACTGTTAGAGTAGAACATCTTAAATATATTGATGAAGAACACGTTAAATAATTTTGGAAAGCAAACACACTGGTGTTTCCAGACAAAGCAGCAGACACAGCCCCTTCCTCGGCTCCCTCACACTCTTCTTCTGCTTTGCTTTGGGGTGCTAGTGATCCAATTCACATATTCTAAAGGATGTGCTACCACTGAACAGCACCCCAACACTAACTTACATTCAAAAGGATACTTTGTGATCGAACAAAATGAAGCACAGATAAAAACACATGACCTGTCATGGAAGGACATTCATTTTGCCCATGTTTGGTGCTTGAGTGATGAATTCTTATTCAAACACTCATTTTATTCCTACTTCTTTATCTTTTGAATTTGTTAACTTTCAGAGTCCTTAGCAATATTTATTTGTGTAAACTCAACTTTGTGCTTTTTGTTTGTTTTGTTTTGTTCTCTCTGAGATAGGATGAGGATGCCTGGCACAGATTTACAAATCAAATTACCTGCAAGGGGGGATGCGTTGGCCTGTATTTACATCACACTTTGGAACCAAAATAGTGCAAGCAAAAAACATAAGGTATTTGTAACAATTGGTTTGTACAAGTGCAGGGAAGAGAGATGACTCCCAGCTGATGGACGCTTCCTTCTGAGTCCTGTGGCCAAGGTAATTTGGATAATGTGTATGATTGTAGGGCAAATTCATACAGAGTTCCAGGGTGATTGGCTCACATTGACCTAACAAAAGAACACACACATACAAATGTGGATATTAGAAACAACCCCTTTAAGCTTTCCCCCTCTCGCAGTCTACCTCACTTGATTTAGAGCACAGCTTCTAAAGCTCTGGGTCCTGGTTACACAACCATGCATGAGGGATGAAAAATAATTGGCATCACTCAGAGGTTTCCGAACACACAGTGGCCAAAGCTTAACTCAAAATAAATCAGATAATGAGTCTGAGGTGTTCCTGACACTTGCAAACGTCACATCTCGTAACTTCACTGCAGCCTTGGTTCTGAACACATGACAATGCATTCAGCAGTACACATCCCAATACATCCTGTGTGACAGCAACAAACACTGCATGAAACGTGAAACTCCTTGGCTCAGGCCCCAGACTACCCTCTGTTATGAAATACAATGTTTTTACTGCATGTACTAAGTTTTAAGATCTTATAAAAACAAAGTGGTTTAATTACAGGAAATAAAGACAATATTTTCCATCTTTCTTCATTTGTATCAAATTAATATATGTTCAGATTGTATTGTATTATATTAGAATGATTAATTCTTTAAAATGCTGTTTGAATAGCTGACTTGAGTTTTAATGAAAACTTGTTCAATGAATTTTGTCTTGAGACTAGGACAGCATTTCCCACAATTTCTGAAAACCTAAACATACTTCTCCCACTTTTACTATGTACTTGTGTAAATGAAGACAGAACTGTCAATGTCAAGAATTACAAAATTAAACATGGGCCAACTTTGAAAAACATTAATGATGCTCTACGTCTTATAGTATCACTTGGTTTGGGGTTGGTTGTTTTCTTGCTGTTTATTTTTGTTTATTTTCTAGCTGTGGTTACCCAGGAACACATTATATAGCCAAGGTCTTTCTGCTTCACCCTTCTAACTTCTGAAATGGCAAGTGTGAGGCACAACACCCAGTTTTATATCAAATATTCAACAAATATTTAATTTTCATGTAAAAATAATCCCATTTATTTCATCGGTATTCAAATTCATTTTTATCTCTAATAAATGGTAAAGATTTTTACATGTATATGTTTACCAAAGATTTGTTTTAAAACAAGTTTCTTTATCAGTTGTTACTGGTAAATATTCAGTTTGTATTCATATTTTCTATACCTATATACCTGAAGTTGGAATTAAAACAAAAAAAAAAAAGGAGTTGTGAGAGGAAAAGTTTAACAAGCCTGGAGACTGAGTAGCAAAAACCAGACTTTAAGTAGTCCATGACATTTATTTATGGAAATCAAAACCAGGGACTCGGCTACAGAAGAGCCATGAAAAACCTGTGTTAATTTCTGTGCATGGTACTGCCAGCAGTGTTCAGCACATGCATTTTAGAAAGTCTTTTCTCATTCTTTTAAGTTGAGTTAACTTTATCTGAAAATGATTCTTTTATCATTCTTTTGTTCAGTTCCCCTTTTCTTCTGATTTATTCATTGCTTCTAAAATAGTATAGACTGCATTATCTGCACACAAACACTTAAAAAACAATGAGGTTTGTTAAACAGGCAATTAGACAATTTCTGAGTATATGCTTTCTTACTGACCAATGAATTTAAAGATAAGGCTACAATATGTTAGCTTAAGAAGAGACCTGTCAGATGCTTCTTGCTAATGAGGATAAAACACAAAGATGCTAGCTTGCAGTCTAAGGCTACTTTACTCCTTTAACAACAGCCCAACTTTCCCGTTTATGACTATGGCATCAAAAGATCTTTGCTGTGGTTGCTTCTGTAATCCCTTGAATACCAATACTTCCAGAAGGATGCTTCCTCATGCAGCCTGTTTGCTCCTCTCCTCCTCCTCCTTTTCCTGATGTCATTCACCCAAATGGGACATGTACTTCTAGAACTCAGTGCCAGGTATAGTCCAACTCCATGTTCCTCAGTAAGTCATCTCTTCTTCAGCATCCTAATCTCAAGGTGCATGATACCACTTCCAGGGGGCCTTCCTGACTGAGGGCTCCTCCTATTCTTCCTGAAGAGGGTGAGGGTGCTCGTATTCTAGGCATGTCCGGCTCATGTCCACCACACTGCTGTGGTCCTCCTTGGCCTACTCTGGCCTCCTCCACATCAGTCTGAGATTTTAAAGAAATGACCTTCATCTCTTGACCTCAAAGAACAGAGGAAGAAAAAGAGGGGGAATATGTCAGGGATTCTTCTAAGCAGTGAAAAAGAAAAAGCAGGGTCCTTCCCATTATGGAACTCTGCAGCCTTAATAGAGGTGAAGACACACACACTGACTGCAGAGCATGTGACCAGGCTAGGATAAAGTTTACATGGACTATGCTCCACTCACCCCTACGTCATAGGCAGGAGCTCTAACCCACTTGCGGATGGGGTTTTGAAAGGTGGTCAGACTTAGATGCAGTATAAATAACAAGAGAAAGCTCACTGTGGCATTAGCATCCATAAAGCTAGTAGTCTTTTTTTTTTTTTTTAACCACTATTGAAGGACACAGCAAGACTGCAGCTGTTGGTGAACTATAAGGTGAGCAAGCCCTCCCGTGAGGTCAGATCTGATCTGCCAGAACCTTGATTGCAGACTTCCATCTTCTTGAACTGTGGGCCATACACGTTTGTTGTTTGTGCCCCGCAGCTTATGGTACTCGGTGATAGCAGCCTGAATTTACTAACACAGTGGCATTAATCAGAGTGTTAGGAGCTCAGAGGGACAGCACATGATAACCGAGAGAGATTCAAGCCTCTGAGACAGGTGAGTTTGGGCAGGTTTGAGAGTAGGCAGTAGAGGCTTCCTGTCCCCTTGGAGATCCCAGAAGATTGACCCTGAGGTAAGAGGATTAATTAGATATGTGTTATAAAATTTACCTAGGCACACTGAAGATTCCAGGCCTTATTATGAGAAATTATTCAAATCATACTTGTTTGTATGGAAAGTGCTGTGATAAACATAAATAAGAAGGACTAGGGTGAAATAAGCCTCGATACTACATATTAATCTAGAGACTATGAGAGCTTCATGGATATAATATTCACAAGGAGCTGATGAGATTAAAGATGCCATGGACAAGATGTGCTGTGACTCTGCCTCCTGAGGGAGCCAGAACACCAGGGAACTGGCATTGTATTGGGGACAAATAAAAGGTGAAAAGAAGAGACACAGAAGGTAAGGGTTTGGTCCTTATTGTTTTCTTTATTCATGAAGGGAGGATGTAAAGGAGTTTTCGTATTCTCTCAAAGTCATAAGCTTAAATCCTCACCCCTGTGTGATGGTATTGGGGAATAGGGCCCTTGTGAGGTGACAAGGTCATGAGAGCAGTCTTTGGGAACTAGATTGGTGCCCCTACACAAGAGACCCCAAATGAATCTCCCTCTCTCGTCCTGGCATGTGGAATACAAAGGGAAGTTGGCCTTCTGAGGCTGAGAAGGGTCCACTGAGCTACGCTGGCACCCTGACCTCAAGCTTCCAGACCCCAGGACTGTGAGATGTTAATGCCTGCTATTTAAGCCAGTTAGTCTACAGTAACTTATTATATCTGCTCAGAGTAAAGCAAACAGGAACTTTCAAATTTTGTGTTCAGATTCTTAAAAGATTTTCTTTTTTTTTAGCAACAACACCAAAATGCACAAGCAGTTCATTATCTCTCATTTCTCTCTCTCTCTCTCTCTCTCTCTCCCTCTCCCAGAGTCTTTAGAAGAACTTAGAGCCCCTCATGCCTTTTCCTGCTCACATTCATACACACAGGCATTTATTTATAAAGGCAGATTAGCCGTTGCCAATGAAGAATTACACCATTCCCACTATTCTTCCTGTTGCTTTTGTTACAGGCTTCCTTGCTTATCACAAACATCTTCAGTTTGAGGAACGTGGGCCTCCTTTCCTTCTTTCCTTGATATACTCTATAGTTTTAAAAAATGGTACTGTTCACACAGATGTCTGAGGCAATCCTTCTTTCTCTTACACATCTTTTCTTTCTCTTCCTTTACCACCCCACCACTGCCTAACATTTTTATCAGTGTGCTTCAATTAGGTGGTGAAAAGATACTATCCCATGGATAATTGCTCTCATCTTTGATATGTGGAGAACATGTCACTTTTGGTTTGTCAAAACATAACTTTCAGTGCTTCACAGCTAAGGTTGATGACTAGATTACGTAATGAGCATGTGCTATGCTGACGATCTTCACTGAGTGAAGTAAGAATTGGATTTTATGTTTTGTTCCCTTAAAAGGCATTCTTCACAGATTGCTGAACAAGTTAGACTCTTAGATACTCATCATCCAAATCCAGTTGCTTTGATCAGTAAGTATTTAAAGCTTAAACTTAAACACTGAACTTAATATGAAACAGTCAGTAGAGGGCAGTCACGTCCCGAATGCAAGGATGCTTAGCATAGATGGCTGGTCTTGCTTGCAAGTATTCTGTAAAGATGCTCACTGGGTCCTGTAGATAAGCTTTAAAGAATATCTGTTTTTAAAAGCCTGATGTCCTGACAATAGCATATCATTTTTAAAGTGTGCAATAAGAGTACTTAAAGGCTACATAAAGATGGGATTGTGAGCTACATATGGTGCAAAGCTGTGATGTCACTGGAAGCTGTACTAAGTAAAAATCATTTATGGAAAAAGATGGCATTTCCAACATCTAGCCACACTGACCAGATAGTCTTTGCTGCAAACTCTAAACCTCTATTTATCATTTTTCATTTATAAAAGTCTATGAGCTTTTATAAAGTAGATATTCTTATAACTACCATCCAGAACAAGTAAGGGAACATTGGCAAAAACTCAGACCTCCACCTCTACCCCTGAATATCCTGTCTTATTTCAACCTTCTCCTTTTTCTCCAGAGGAAAAACAAACCTCACCATTGTCACTATCTGTTTTTTTCTTTACTATCATATTCTTGTTCAAGCTGGCCTGTTTTTTAAAAAGCTTATCTTTCACTTATCTTAAATTCTTTGGTTTCCCACTCCATCATTTGTTTTTCTGTTGAAAATCCCAGATTTGCTCTGATGGGCGGGTCTCACACCCCTTGTCCCAGTCCCTTGACTTCCTGAACTTTAGACTTTGGCTGCAGAATCAGGAGGGTTGCCTAGGCTTTGGGTGTTTGCCCGGACTGTAAACAGCTGCTATGTTCTCTCCTCAGCAGGCACACAATGTCTGATTCCCCCTTAGTATGACATCAACAGCTGCAGATGCCCCATGCTTTGATTCATTAATTAGTAGTGTCACCCAGTCATAATATGTCAATTAATTAACTGCTTCTCACTTGGCAAGTGGGAACACTTGTAGAAAGACATCATTCCTCCTAGCAACTGTTTGCTACCAAGAGCTGGAGTCTTTAACCGTTTTTGATGTGTTGCTTCTTGATCACAGCCCATGCTATTTGGTTTCTTCCAATTGGTGTTTGCAAAGAGCAGACAAGAAATTGTCAATGAGAAGAAAGTTCCAGGGCAAAGTTATTCACCCCTTCCTCTTCCTCAATGTTCAGTTAGAGCCTTAGTAAGTGGAATAGGTGAGTTGCCATGTTGAAATAAAGAGAAATAGAACACCAGGGGATCATGACAGCCACACCAGGCTTTGTGGGGGCCTTGATGAACATGGGTAGGGAGAGGAAAAGACAACCATAGAGATTACTCTTTCCACCTGGTTCCTGTAGTTGCCTGTGTTATATATTCCATGAGAAAAAAAGTGATGTGTTGGTTTCTTTGTGCTATAAGAACATCATTCCTACTCCTATCCTTCAATTTGCTCCCTGCAAGGCATGGAGATGTCAGGGTTCCAGGAAGGCACTGAACAGAAGAGTCCAGGCTAATCAAAGCTATTACTGTGATGGCTGAAGCTTTTCAGTACATTGTCTCCTTCACACAGATGTAAACTTGAGGTTGTTTGCTTGTTTGTTTGTTTGTTTGTTTGTTTGTTTTTGGTAATGATAGGCATTTGTGGTAATGGAAAGTAAGCCATTGGCTTTCTCTAGAGCAGTGGTTCTCAATCAGTGGATTGAAACCCCTCCAGGAGTCAAATGACCCTTTCACAGGAGTCACCTAAGACTAGCAGAAAACACGTGTATTTATATTACAATCTATAAGAGTACCAAAATTGTAGTTATCAAGTAAGCAATGGAAACACTTTTATGGTTGGGGATCACCATCACATGAGAATGGTATTAAAGGGTCAGAGCATCAGGAAGGTTGAAAACCACTGTTATAATGAAAAAATTGCAGAGAAATATGAAAAATTTTCATATCCAGTGTCAGAGAAGGCACAAATTCATGTAGCTTAGTCACAAACAGACCACTAGGGCAGTCACAAGGAGTTCCCTGAGGACATCTAAATTATCCTGAGACCTGAGTCCTACACAACGCATATTCAGAGACCGTTGAAGATCTGTGTAATTTTTATTATATGGCAAGAACTAGTGTCTTCAGAGACTGGAATCCAAGAAAGTTTGGTGAAATTCTGGCTCTGCTGGACAAATACCAATCTTCTTCATTCACAATGTCAAGGACTTCAAACTAAACATAGTACTATTTATTCATTTATGCTAAGTAGTCAGCTTTAGTGATGAATTCCACTGTCTATGTGTCTATTCATTCATTTTCCTCCATATCCTAAGGTTCAACTTTGCACCAAAGAAGAGACAGAGCTGTGCATTTAATCCTAGGACTCAGGAGATAAAGGGCAGCAGATCTCTACACGTTCAAGGCCAGCAATGTCAACATAGAGAGTCCCAAGCTAGCTCGGTGAAATACTGACACACACACATACACACACACACAAACACACACACACGCGCGCGCGCGCGAAAATAAAAGAAAAAGAAAAATGGGGAAGGAAAGTGAAAAGAAAGAAGAAATGGGCAGCTTTGCTTAGAATAACCTCCTACCTATCTATTATTTCTTGTTCTCTTTGCAAGCTTCAGTTGAAAGAATCAAACATCATGGAGATGGGGTGGGAGTTAAGAAGATAAACACCATTGATGTTGATGATGTTAAGCACCATAGGATAATCACATTCCATGTATATGAACAGTTTTATAAGAGGGTATGCTACATATCCACCTGTACAGAGAACCAAGCACACATAATCCACCAATAGGCTCCTTGAGAGCTAGCTGGAAGTCGGGTACAGATAGTGCTTTCAATAATGGAAGGACTAATGCCTAACCCAGTGTGTAACCCTCAGAAGATATGATGTTCAGGTGTTTGCTGTACATGGAAAGGAGTTAGTGGAGATGTACGTGGAAATGAAGGTTCTAGGGAGAAGCTAAGGAAAATGAATGTTGAAAGAATATGAAAAGAACAATATAGTAAATGTGAGTGAGGAGAATACATAAATTCCATACTAGAATTTATCTCCAGTAAGCCAGACACATGACTCCTTTCTTCTCCCTTAAAGAGGACAGTGTCCATTCTGGTGCCTGGAACCTTGCGCACTCATTGCAAGCTCTGCTTAATGTATAAACCAGAGCAAGCTACTTGCCCTTTTTATCACTCGTTTTTGTAAGATGACACTATATAAATTTTCAGATTTCTGAGATGTTTTAGAAGTTTTCTGATATATATTTATTTATATTTAATATGTATGGATGTTCTGTATACCTGTATGCCTGTGGACCATGTGCATGCAGAGCCCACTGAGGCAGAAAAAGTATTGGATTTTGCTGGACTTGCGTTACAGATATTGATGAGCCACCATGTAGGAACTGGGAATTGAACTCAGGTCTTCTGGAAGAGAAGCCAGTGCTTTTAACCACTGAGCTATCTCAGTAGCCCCTACATTTTTAGATTCTGAAGTGTTTCAAATGTAAAGAAAACAAGAGAGCATATTCAGTCTCTCCCTTTCCCACATATGACACATGTAACCTTTCTCTGTCTGCATTGTTTAGTCTAACAGTGTTGTTCCATGTCAAACAATATTGAAAAGTTTAACAATAATAAGCACATGCCTTTGACATAACCATCACGCTTCAAAATTATCCAAAATTTAAATTGTAATGAAAATAAACCATTCTAAAAAAAAAGATCGAGACCTAATTGTGACATAAATGGGCACAACAGACCCAGAACACATGCACATACATCTTTATATACAAATCTATAGGTTGGATATGCCTGGCTGAGAAAGTAAAGTGGTCAGTGCATCTTCTTTCATTTTTACTTTACTTTATTACTTAAAAATTAGTTTTGAAGACAATGCTCATATACCCCAGGCCGGTCTCCTATTCACCAAGTGGCTAAGGATGACCTTGAACTTCTAATCTTATTGCCACTACTTACAAAGTGCTGGGGTTATGAACATGTAAGAACGTAGATCCTAACAATTGAAGCCTGGGAACTATGCATGACAGGCAGGCACTCTACAGTCTGACTAGTACCTCGTGTCCCTGCTAGTATGTCTTCTTAGTGACAGACTAATAACTACTGTTCTCTCATATGGTGTTATAGTTTGTCTGCGCTGAAATCATGAAGTTTAATCCCATTGTAAGCCATTCAGAGTGAAGAGTTTAATCAAACAAGGATGCTTAGAAGTGGCACTTAGAGGAGTGATAGAAACATCAGGGTTGAGCCATGACTGAGCACTGGGGGCCTTGCTAGGAGTCTAGAAATCTCTTTTCTGCCTTCATGGGATGGCTTACACTGCACTGGTTTTCTAACAGTAAAAAGGAATATGGCCCAGTATGGGGCCCATCAAACTTAAGTCAGAACTGTGAACAAAATAAACCTCTTTTCTTCGTTAATGACCTAGTCTGTGATATTGAGTCACTAGCGACAGATAGACGGGCTAGTATAACACCTGGGAGAAACTGTCCCCTTACATGAAAACAACAGAGGCCTGAGGGGTTTGCTTTCAGCCAAGCAGTTTCATAGCAACCATGAGCACTGATACACTGTGATATAATTCACCTCATGTGTTACAAGGCCACTGAAAGTCCATGGCCTCAAATATCCCAATGGCCTTGATTGAGAGGATATGTGATATGAAGTAGCTCTCTTGATATCTGAAATCTGACTGACCTGCTTCTAAGCTCACCCCAAGCTGAGGATGAACAGACAGTTAATTACTCCAAGTGAAAGAAGTGAGTGTGATATAATAACTGAGCTGTGGGGGAACAAATCATTTCTTTAAAAAAAAATCAATCTTTAGAAGTTTTCTAGTTCAGTTAAAATTTCCCATGGGAGTTGATTTGATATTCTTCATTCTAGCCCATTCTGTCTTCTCTGAGCTAATCTCTACTGAAAACTAATTGAGACAGGCACCTGCTTTCACCATTGGAGCCACTGCATTACCAACCAATAATAAACAGATTAACACAATGATTCCCCGACTATGATAGTTCACCGACGTGTCTGGAATGGTAAGAATGCATCTATTGAAAAAATGGACTGACCAAATTCATGTGACTGTTGGGGTGAATCCTCTATCTGATTCTTGGATGAAGTCTCCAGTTTGGAAGCTGTGCTTTAAAAAAAGGAGGAGGAGGAGGAGGAAGATAGCATCTGCCTGCAGATGGAGCTGTGAAAATAATTTATAGGGGCTGATGTTGAGGAGAAAGTAGTGGTAATGGCATTAGCAATGTGGATTGTTGGGCCCATCCACAACCACACATTTGTGTCTTATTTAGTTAATGAAGACCATTTTGGTTCTTTTCTGCTACTACATCCAACCTTTGAACAAAAGAAAAAGGCAAACATATATACTTTTTTTTTTTGAGAGAGAGAGAGTCCAAGCATCAGGAGTTTACAGCAATGTGGAAGGAAGAGGTTGGATGATTGTCTGTCCCAGAGACTGCCCGCATCAGCTGTTGTACTTACTACAGTTACTCAGGCTGTTGTCTGAGTCGCATGGAGAGTTACCAGTACAGGAATGGAGGCAGGAGCTGTCGAGGCAACCCTGATCGCCTTCTGGACATGGCGTCTGACCTGTAGAAAGGGAAAAGCTCTTTCGTCACCTGCCAATCTCCAAGCCTCCATCTGAAGGACTGAGAATGCGTGCTGGAGCTGAGGGGCGACACAACTTTAATTTCCTTCCAATGTCCTTCCAAATATTGAACACATATGGAATAGGTATGCTCTGGGTTTATCCTCCCATCAACTAAGTGAAGCCCAGAATCTGAAAGAATACTATACAAATGAACAAAAAAGAGGCAAACCCACACTAAAAGAGAAAAACAGATGGTTGCCTCTAATGGGGAAAATGGAATCTGTTTTTACATAGGTGCCTATACATCACAAAATAAAATGCAAGTGATGTGAGGCCTGGAGGGTAATACAAAGATATTGACAGTCTGGTAATGACATCTTAAACTCCAACTCTGCAGTTTAAGGAAAATACTTTCCCTGGTAATCAACAGGGCATCAATGTGAATACCCTATTGCATAGATTTTTTTTTATCACAGTGCAAGTCTTTCACAGTTGCTACCCACACGTTTATTACCCCTGAAAAGCATCATCAGCCAAGTTCTGATGACCTAACATCAGGATTTCTTCTTCCCAAATGAGTGGCGCCAGCGGCAGCAGCCTTTGCCCTGATGGCTTTTCCTTAAGGAATGTGGAGAGGAAACTGCTTCTGCCATTTATTTCCTGGTCATTTGTAGATTAAGTGGATAAAGTAATAAATTGCTACCCATTCTCTTTCCATCTCTCCCCCATTACTATGGTCAATTACTTTCAGACATGTCATCTGGAATCCCAAATATCTTACAAGGCACCCTTGAATAGAAATAGCCACAGCATACATGTTATTGTCACTTTTCATAAAAGATGTCACTGTTGTCAGTTAAAGCCATTGGGTATTTTTTTCTCCCTCAAGGCAACCTTAAACATTTTTCATAAGTTTAAGCTGTTTGTGACATTTTACGACATCGAGTATTCAACAGTTCAGCAAATATTAAATGCCTGCTTTGTGGCAAGTCTCTGCATCAGCAGGAACGGATTCTGAAAGGCAAAGGGGCGTGGCCCTTTCTGTGCAGCCTCTCTAAATCTAACATGGAGGCGTCGTGAGCAACACCTCACGAGGCTGTGAAGACACAGCTTTACCAGAGGTGTTTTATGAAGAAAAGTTGAAGGCTACTAGGTCAGGAGGGCAAAGCTGCCCAAGGAAGGGTTTCAGGCAAGTGGGGTAAGTTGTCATGAGAAGGAGAGAGGGCTTTCTGAGCACAAAAGCAACAGGGAAAGGCCCGTAGAAAAACTCACAACTTGGTCTTCACTCTGTATGGAGGCTAAACACACCTTTCACTTCCTATCTCAAGACCACGGTCCATGTGATGCAGGGTCTGCCGTGCTCTTCTGAGCTCCCCTCTCCCTAGAGAGCACACCCCGTTCTTTAGCTCGATGCTCTTGTATGTCTCCACCAAGCATTTTCCAGGAGCTCTTTGCAAAGCTTTCACAACACAAAGAGAAACACAAGCACCCTGCATTCTTTGCAGCCTGTGCTGCCCCGTTGGATATTGGCCGTAAGCCTATTCATCTCATGAGACTTGTGAGCGCTATCAGAATTCCCAGGAGAAAAATGACCCCATATTAGCCGTGTACCACAGGCAATATTTCCCCGGGCACTTGCCCCACACAGCACTTACCATCATTGGAGCTGATGTGAAAACGGTGACCTAGAATGATGAGCGACTCACAGCCACCCAGCTCGCACGGGGTAGCATGGAACTTAAAGCTCAGCATCAAGGGTGTTTCCGCCACACACATTCCCACTGTGCAATGCTGCTACCGTATGAACTGATATGGGGGTTATTAAGTTTGGGGATATTCCATCAGCACCATTCTGGGAGGTTTTCATACAAATCAGGTCCTAAAATAATCGGTGTGTAAGTTGCTTTTTTTTTTAACACAGAAATGATCAAATTTAAAACCCAACATGTTTAATTTCTTTTTTCTGTTTAAGTTCCATGCATAGATATTATGTTTATTTTAAAGTATATTTAAATCTGTTGCTTGGCAATGTGAACCATGCATTTACATTTAATTTCATGAGCCAATTCCTTCTATTTGGAATCTAATCATATTTAACTGCATGCTGCAGGCAAACTTTTCTCTGTATTAAGCCTATTAAAGAGAAGTCTCCATAGGAGGCTCAACAGAATTTGAGCATGTGGCTTCACCTCTAGCCTGAATTCTTAGGAAGGTTTTTCCAGCCTGTGCTGTTTAGCTATTATATATTTACCAAGAGAAAAGGTGACCAGACAATCTGGAGTCATCTGTACGGAGGAAATCCTGCTTAAGCAACTTCCAGATATTTTGTTTTATACCCGCAAAGAAAGACCCACCAAGGCAAGAGTGGTCTGGGGTCTGGGGACACTGGGACACTCACTGTCACTGCAGTTCTCCTCGTCACTCCCGTCTTTACAGTCTTCATCTCCATCACACTGGAAGGGGCTGGGGATGCACTGCCCACTTCTGCACTCCACCAGGCCCTGGCTGTGACAAGCTAGGGAAGGCCAGAAGAATAGACATCTTGTTTATGGATTCTTCTTACTTTTCATTCAAACAAGGCCCATTTATCAGACACCACCAACAAACCATATGTTGTGCATACACAAATGGATGTAGTACTACTTTTTAAAAATGCAGCCTACTTTTTTTTATTCCAGAAATTTCTCAAATGGAGGAGTTTTCTCCCTCATTATGAAAGAGCACTTACTAAAAACTGGGTGCTGTTCAATGACACCGGACAATGATAAAAAAATATCCACAGTTATGTGGAAAGCAGGGACTGACTCTGACATGAACTCTGGTGCCCCATATTTGACCACCTCTCCTTTGTGGGAAGGCCTGAAGGCACTCAAAGAAAGAATAAGCAGGGTACCAAGATGAGACTTGATAGCCTAAGACCATATAGTGGGGAAGAGGTCCCCCTCGGTCTTAGACCTAGGGGAGGGGAATAGGGTGAAAGCAGGAGGGAGGGAGGAACAGTGATGAGATACAAGTGATGGGATAACAGTTGAGTTGTAATCTGAATAAATTAATAAAATTAGAATTTTTTAAAAATTGCATTTGATAAGGGATGTGTTTTGGGGCAAGAACTGTGGCAGATGTGTCATGTATGTAATAGTTCATCTATATGTGCTGTTATGGGCTCGTAAACAGATGTTACAGCCCTTGTTTGACAAATGAGGGGACCGAAGCTGAGAGAACAAAACACTCATTCCTCATGGCTGCTGGGAGGCAGAGCAAGAAAAGGCAAGCAATTTTGTCTGTCTCTACACCCGAATCTTCCATTCCTCAGCTCCCTAATCTAATGTTCCAGTGAAAGAATTCCCGTGGTCTAACTTATTTATGGCTGGTATTTGAAAGGAGGGTGTCTGGTTACCTTTAGCTTCCTGATTCTTATGATTCCTCAAAACTCTATACTTCCTCTGTTTGAAAGCATTAGAAACCCTGGTCTTCACTGACCTGACATCTAACATTAAGACTTACTTCTTGAATTGAGGCTTTTCACCAGATGTGTTTTATTTGGCTATCATGGCCTTGCTCTCCCCCATACACTACAGCAGCTACTCTGTCCCATTGGATTACAAAGCAAGGACTTCAGATTAAGTAGGAAAAGAGAAAGCCAGGCATCATGTTTATGTAACTTTTTATACAACTTTTTTATGTCAAAGTATAAACGTACTATCTACACTTCTATTTTTGCCTCAAAATATAAGCCAAGTAAACATGCAACTTCATATGCAACATCTATGGGCTCTGAGGTTACAGATTCAGCTAATAAAAAATAAAAAATATTGGGGCAACCATTCATACTAAACATGTACAGAGTATTTCCCTTGTTATTACTTCTTAAACAATTCAGTATAATAACTGTTTACAGAACATTTACATTGTCCTGTGTGTTATAAGTGAACTGGAGATGACTTAAAGTACACAGGAGAAGTGAGTAGATGAAACACAAGTGCCCATGCCTTTCCATATCAGGCACCTGAGCATCCTGAGATGGTGATATCCACCCAGTGTGCTGTAATCAATCAGATGCCACAGGAGAACAGTGCACCAACCCTTTCTACTAAGTGAACTAAAAGGTTTGTTCAAATATATGTGAGACATAGCATTGTAATCATCTCCGGTCAGTTGTGCTATTTCAACATGCAACTATTACTATTAACTTTTTTTTTTCATTTATGTCCTCTGAGGGATACCATGTTTTTCAAGAGGAGAAATGGGCTTAACAATCATACTTGTCATGGGTTGATGTGAAAACAAGTTCTCGTTTATTAGAATCATAGCCTGCTCTAAAATGGTAATTACCCTCACACACTTTCTGTGTACTGCAGGAGCCTAACAGGCTCCCTTTTCTCTGGCACTCCTCCCACACTCCTCCACAAACGGCCCTCGAGAACATGCTTGGAGGCTCAGCTGCTTATGTTTAATTTACAGAGAAAGGGGTTCCATGGTCTCTGGGAAGAGAATTGCCCTTGGAAAAGTCACAAATACATGAAGTAAACATGAGGGGCAAGAGAAAAAGCAGACACTTCTGGGCCAGGTCAGCCAATTTAAGCTTGTACTTTAGAGGCTTGAAGTCAGAGCTATAGGGTTACTGTTCTCACATCTCTTGAATGCTATATTCATAGACAGAAAACAGAAATCAGATAGAACCGAGGCTTAAGAATAGTCCTCCCTGGGTGCTGATTACACAATGGACTTTGATTTTAGTATGGTCTAAAGGAGCAAAGTGAGACCTCCTGGGGGAACTCACAGCAGTTGACCTCGTCAGATTTGTCCACACAGTCATGGTCCCCATCACACACCCACTCAGTCGCAATGCAGCGCCCGTCTCCACAGCGATGCTCTTTTGTAGGATTGCAATCTGAAGAAAAGAACACCTCATGAAGATGGGGAGAAAGAGCATGGGAAACATTTAGACTTGTGATGCTCACAGTTCCAGTCAAAGAGAATCTTCTCTCACTCCAGTTCCATCACTAGTGTTCTTAGGATGGATCCGACCAGGTTCAAATGCTACTTTCCACCATGCCCAAAGCCAACAGTCCATATTTCTGTGAGCAATGACTCACCTGTTTCTCGGGACAGGTGGTCTAATTATTGGCATGTGTTGTTTTGTTATTTAGGAAAAGAATCTATAACTTTTACACTGAGTCAAGTGAACAGGGTAAGCTGTGAGCTTCGGGATGCAGATGGCTGGTTGATGTGCCTAAAACAGGTCAGCTGTGTTCCTAAAAATCACATCTCCCTGGCAAGCTGGAAAAGATAGGATTCTTCTTTTGTGATCCCTCCTGATGCGAAGCCTAGGTTTTCCACCGGATTATCTTAATCTATAGCTCATGTTTGAAAGAACTGCTAAGCAAGGAAGGAAAATCGTCATGATTATTTTTAGGATTTCTTTGCATCTGGACACATACTCTGCCCCAATCCACACATTCTTGGAATCTGGCAAGTGGGAAGTTGAGGATTTTGCTACATGACAAGTTTCCTCTCATGAAGGGAAGAATTCATAAACTGCTTTGCTCTGAGGGGTGTTGGAACATAAATATAACAGCTCTATGAAGAATATGGATTGACAAGGAACAGATGCAATAATGAGAAAGTTTCATGTGTCTCCATGAATGTGGCCATTGTCATAGACTCCTGGGCAATAACGGGCCACAAAGGATATTTTTACAGAAATAAAGCAGAGAATATGGAAGGCATGGTAAGGAGAAAAGAAGGAACTACAAGAGAGGATGCTTGGTCAGGAAGCAGAAGATCCACCCATGCACAGGCCACCAGAGACATAGAATAGAGTGGAGAATGGTCCAAGAGAGGACGATAATTTCTGCTATTTAATTAAGACATCTTGAAAGCACAAACCTTGTGATATCTGCTTATCTTCAGAGGCCTTTGGTACTAACAATCCTTTTTTACATATGGACACTGTACACTAACATGCCCGGATTCTAAAATGTTCCTCCTGTGGCACTTTCACTACCTCCCTTTTCTCTTACTTCATTGCCTTCCACCTTGCTTCCTCAATATGCCCCTTGTGCGACTGTTAGGTGAACTGGGACCAGTGTTTGGACAAACTCTCCTTTTTAAAAGAGGAAGGAGTTTGTTGTTGTTTGTTTTATTTTGTTTTGCTGCCAAAGAGCCTCTAGATATTTAGGAGACAGACAGATTTGTGTCCGTGGTCATGAATATCTGTGGTTTCTAATGACATCTTTTAAGGGATCGATGCTACTTACCACAGTTTTGCTCATCGCTCAGATCTCCACAGTCATCATACCCATCACACACAAGGCTGTGATTGAGGCACTTGCCTGTGTGACAGTGAAACTGATCCTCGCTGCAGTCTGCAAACAAGGGAAGTCATAAATGCGTTATCAGGGCAGCACTCTATAGTGGTATCTAACTCAACAAGAGCCAGGGTGGAAGGGGAAACGTGATGTTCAACTGACCCATGCCTATTGTCTAATAGGTAGAGAGTCAGAGAAGTTCAAAGGCTGCTAGGACCCCTGGAGAGCCAGGACCAAGCCACTGTGACTCCCAAGTCAGGTACTCTTATCTCTGTCTGAAAGTCTGTCTCACTTCTACTTTATGTTTCCTGAAAGGTCTCTGGTAATCAAAGATGAGAGAAAAAGGACCTTCCTGGATCACCACAGTAAGTAATATAGTCTATGTTTATCCAGAATGGGTGGCTTTGGTGAAAAATGCATAGCTCTTTAATAAATACATCTCCTTTACAGGGAAAATCTGAGTTAATATAAACATAGTGGAGCAATATTCCACCTATATTGTAGTGTTGTCATTTCGTTTTACACCAACATCACTACTTATGTCACTGGGTGTTTCATAACACACTTCTCAAGTAAGCAAGCACTTTCCCAAGGTGATGGTGGCAAGATGAGAATAAGTGACGTGTAAAACTTGGGAAGATTATGTTTAATGTGGAAATAAAATACATGTAGGGAAATTTCAGGGAAAGGCTTTAATTAAAAACTTTTTTGAAGATACACAAATGACTAATAAGTACATTAAAGATGTTCAACATTTCTAGATGTTAAAGAAAGGCAAATCTGGACCAAACATACACACGTGTGCTCGTACGCGCACGCGCGCGCACACGCACACGCGCGCGCGCACACACACAGACACACACACACAATTTGGCTGGGTATGGTGGTGCATGCCATTAGTCCCAGAACTCAGGAAGGCAGAGCAGTGGATCTCTGTGAGTTCAAGGCCAACCAGGTCTGCAAAATGAGTCCAAGACATCCAAGGCTGCATAGAGAAACCCTGTCTTAAAAAACCAAAACCCAAAACTCAAAAAAAATCTGTTATATTTCAATGCCTATAACCAAGAATGTAACATAGTAAATCTAATAGTTAATTATTTTGTAAAACAGGAACTCCCACGTTCTGCTTCATAGGATATAAAGGGACTCCACTATGGAGTTTGGCAGCTTCTTATGAAAGAACTGCAACCTTGTCACACAACTAATTCATGTTTTCTATTCCTAAGATTCTGTTCAAGAGGAATGAACTGTGAATAATACAAAGACTTACATGTGAATATTCACAACAGCCTCACTCATCATATCCCTGAACTCGAAGAAGTGCAAGTGTTCTTCAGCTAACAGATGGACAATGAAACAGAGTACATGCTTACAATAGGACCCTATCCAGAGATTAAAGAAATCAATGCCTAGTATATTGTGGGGCTGTAATGGCCCCGGATTACAGTGGAAGGGTGGAGGAGAAATTCAACCCAGATACTTCAGATGAAGTTGGCAGGTGTTGGCTCCCTCCCCTCTTCCAATCTGGTTCCAGGTTGGGTGCAGTCAACCTTAGAAAGAATTTACTACCCTGACTGTTATCAGGGTTCACTCCTTGTTTGACCTTCCTTATAATATTTCCGCACCTCACCCCACACCTGGCTCCAGAGTATGCCAATACAGTATCTCCCAACACCCCTGTCCTAGCCAATTGTACATGGCCACACAAACCTTACCCCACAGACCCTGGTCACCTCCACAGGAGCATGATTACCCACCCACCCCAAGATAAACATGTGTTCTTTGCCCAGGCACTTACTGCCTAACCAAGCTCCTGCCTGCATCCACGCTCCCTGGCCAGGCTTCGCTCCCTCCACTCAAGCCTGATGCACAACAGGTCTGGATGCTCCAGGAGAGAAGTGGCAATGGAGCAGCAGTACATGTGACAGGATCGGTTAGCCTCATAATGCTATCTTAGTGAAAACTAACAGAATCAAAGTCTTCATACTATATGCCCCATCTATGAAATTCCCAGAAGACAGCAAAGTTATAAAGACAGATTTCAGAGCAGTGATTTCCAGTGGACGGTTAGGAGTGGGGACTCACAGTAGAAGGGTAGGATGGAAAATTGGAACAAACTGAAAAGCATTGATGACCGAATTTTGATGATGGTTGTACAAGTCTATAAATTCACTAGTGCCTAAGGGGTGAGATTTACAGTATATAAAGTATACCTCAAAGAACTTCTATGAAACCTTTTGTCCCATGTTTTGTAACTGAATCTCAGAAATGCATTATCTTTTTCCTTACTAAAACTAAATTAAGTATAAAAGTAGGTTATTACGGGAAGGTTGTTTTCCCCTCATTTAAAATGAAAAAGAACAAGATTCGGTTTATTCAGGTTGGTGGACACCATGAAGAATGAGCAGCATCTTGATGGAGTGGATGCAGTGACACATCTAGCATGTTTCAAGTAGGGGAAATACAGAGAACAGATGGAGGGCTGCTGAGGACCAGGGACATCCTGAACTCCCGATGGTTGCCTCACATCACGGATGTGGTTAGCATACTTTAGTATCACAGGCTAAGCTCAATAACAATAATTACCATCCCAAACCTTTGCCACCTGTTTTCCAACCTGCCTCCAAGTCCCGGTGTCCTAAAGCTCAATAGGGTGACTAGTGTCCATGATAACAGTCAGGGAGATGGAAGAACAAGCATGACGAGATGGTACCAAATGCAGAGACATTAATCATTATATAGCATGCATAGACATTACTGGGTTACCACATCATATTAAATAAGTGTACGCAAGTGTTATGTCAACTAAAGATGAGAGGTCCTTGTGATGGATCGGTTGAACAGTTCTTATGCATCTATTTCAAGAAAGCTTTCTGTGAGGAACCATCTTAATTTTTAGTATCCCTATGGGGCGACCTGGTGGCACTCAGAGGAAGGATAGCAGGCTACCAAGAAGAGACTTGATACCATATGAGCATATACAGGGGGAGGAGGTCCCCCTCTGTCACAGTCATAGGGGAGGGGAGTAAGGGGAAAATGGGAGGGAAGGAGGAATGGGAGGATACAAGGAACGGGATAACAATTGAGATGTAATATGAATAAATCAATAAAATATATTTTAAAAAAGAATAATATATATATTTGGTAACAGCTTGGGAGAACTGGTTTGTTTATTGAGAGATAGGGGAAGGGAGTACTTATGTGCCTGGAGAGGTGCTCAGGGTCTCTGGGGCAAGAGTGTGTGTGTGTGTGTGTGTGTGTGTATGTGTGTGTGTGTGTGTGTTTGTGTGTGTGTGTGTGTTTGTGTGTGTTGTGTGTGTGATAGTTACACGTGTACAGACATTTTTAATCACTCTTTTTTTTTATTTCTCCCAGACTAAATAATATTCAAACAAGGATGGAATAATAAACAACACTAAGAAGATATGCCAGTCTTCTATTGACAGTCTTGTTTCCTTCTGTGCAACACAGGGCACATTTTTCCCATGCTGCACTTCTCTTCTGAGTGAAGTGTAGGATGGCTGAGCCCAAGGAGTTATGACCTTGCTTTTGATATCTGCAGGGCACATTAGGGAGTGTGCACTGAGGTGTGTATAATTCTTTGAAAAGGTTTAAAATGTCTTTTCATTTTTCTTTTGTTTTAATCAAATTGTTCTTAGGATGTCTTGAATTAATTTGGTAGGACAAGCATTAGCCAGGGAAATAGGCTTTTCAACTTACTCTTCAGTGTTAGAATCCATACATCCCCGGGGAGGAGAGGGAAAGATTGGAAACCATGAATAAAATTCTTTTCAAGCAGCATGTTTTAGCTCTTTTTTTCTTATGGTAGGAGCACCAGGGAATCAAATATTCCTTTGAGACTCTGATTGACCTAAGAGCACACCAAAAATTTCCAGAAGTTTCTGCATCCTCTGTGAAAACTATTTTGGATCTTTGTTATCCATACTAAAACACCTCATCAGAGTTGTTTTTTTGTTTTTTTTTTTAAGATTAGCTTTGTCGTTTGCTAAACTACCTCAGAAATGGAGCAAACATAGGCATTTAAAAGTTAATATTCATATAGTTGCAAATTCAGACTCGATTGTCAGGACCTCCTCAGTGAGAAGATCCTTTCAAAAGCTGGATTCCAAATTAGCTGCACTTAAAGAACGGCCTGTTACTTCCGTATGGTCCCTCAGATCAGTAAACATTCAAAACCCTAACCAAGAGCACTGAACAGCCAGGAACCCACAGCAAACAGCTAAGATCACAGTAGCTCCTTTTATTCAAGTAAATGTTTATTTGCACTGGAAAGAGATGTGGTTGTGCAATTTGGGGCCAAGAAATCACAATTTTCAAAAGGAGCTTGCTGTGATTTTTCTTGCTCAGTTCAAGCATAATTTTTGCCTGGACCTTAGGTGTTTTTATGCCTCCAGTTTTTGTTTTGTTTTGTTTTGTTTTGTTTAACAGAGAACTTGCTGGAAAAATGACTCTTCTGAAGTTCTTCCAAGTAAATATTTACTTCAGGCTGGCATCTAATAAGCACACTATTAACCTTTGTCCCCCAAAATTATCATTAGGTTAAACCTGAACACCAAGAAACAGAAAGCCTTTTTAGCAAGCCTTTCTTTAGTTTGCCCAGCCTCCCACTCTATAAACATAAGCTGATTTGCCTCACTTCCAGGAGCAACTGAGGAAGCTTAGCTTTCATTCACAGGACTCTAGAGGGCAAAGGTCATTTCATACCTTCTCGTTATGAGGTGACCAGAGAGGTTAAAAGACTTCCCTGACCCTGCCTCTTTCCTAACAAACCTGTAGGAAGAGGCCTGCCTCATTAACTAGCTGGATTTTTTTTTCTCATGCTGACTCTACCTCTGGAGGAGGGTCCAGCCCTCCCCTCCTTCCCCTGCCCCCACCACCTCCCACCCTCCTCCTAGCACCTTAGATGCAGTAATTCCTGGTTGCTTGGGATTGGATGCTTAGCAGCATCCCTGACTGAGAAACTGAGAACCACTAGACACCGGGAGCATCCCCCTCATGCTTACAGCTGTGACAGTGGGAACGTCTCCACATGTTGCAAAACATCATCTACAGGTTTGAGAACCACTGTCCTAACACATAAACACAGGACAGCTTAAACCTCTGTTCCTCACCAGCCTTTCTCCACATCCTCCTTCATAGCAACCCTGCTTTCTTTGTGTGTGTGTGTGTGTGTGTGTGTGT
>OU015756.1:42307181-42333947 GCA_907169655.1 Acomys percivali | reverse complement strand
TCTAGACTAGTACTTGATGGAAAAAGCTATGAAATTCTCCAACAAGGCTAGTGCTATATCAGTGAATTCCCCCCACCCCAAAATCTCTGAAGAACATCAGTGTTTTGACTTGCTGAGAGCAACCTCCTATCTAATTGGATAACCCTGCTATATCAATAATAAAAACATGGTTTTTGTTGCATCTTACAACCTCAGAATCAACCTAATTAATCACATATTGAATCTCAGCTGGCTAAATATTCAACATGTCTGATGTGTACAGTGTTGGAGAATTTAGCACATGCCTGAATGCCTGTAACTACAAGTACAGACTCCTAATGGACATACAGGAAACCACATATAAAATGAAACAGTACACCAGGAGTTTCCTAGCTGGTGTATGCACTATCCTCCCTCCAGAGCTTAGAGAAGATTGTAGAGGAGTGTTTATCATACTGTGAGATTGCTTCTCCACTGTACAAACTGTGGAGAGCAACAAAAGTCACTGTCTACTTTTCAGTGGTGACCTCAGGAAGCACTGCATTCCCCACCTATGCCTCTGATAGTCCTCCGGAAATGGAGCTGAAAGTTCAACATGTCCTAGTTCCTGACTTCTAGAGCACATCTCAAGACCCCATATAAACGTGACTTTAGTGAAGCCATTACTTGAATGTGCTCATCTCAAATCCAGACCAATTGAAAGCCCAGCACTGTTCTTGTTGCCCCATTATTGACGGCTCATTTTGGCTGAGTCAGCAGAAACACAGATGGTAACTTCTGTGCGGCACCACATTTGAAGGGGTGTGGGAATCTTCTAGGTTTTGAGAAATAGAAAACTGTGTCCTTATTCTTATTCTTTCTTTGAAGATGAGCACTTAAGCTAGTGTCAAAAACATAGTGCACATTTT
This sequence comes from Acomys percivali, assembly GCA_907169655.1. NCBI lineage: Eukaryota > Metazoa > Chordata > Mammalia > Rodentia > Muridae > Acomys > Acomys percivali. The sequence continues at coordinate 42,333,060 of OU015756.1, read as the reverse complement.
CTCTTGTTTGTGGTTGACACAATTTATATTACTACATAAAGTAATTTAAGTATATCTGGTATGAAAGCAATGGTAATTTTGTCTAGAGAACAAAGGTCACTAACAGGATGAGGGGGTGGAAAAGATGGAAGGATGAAGTGGGAAGGAATATACACAAAGTATACTGTATACCTGTATAAACATGTTCTTATGAACTACAGTATCAAGTACAATGAACGCGATTTTAAAAAAAGATAAAAAAGAAACTAAAAAGAAAGTTCAAAGTCTTGTTATCAGTATCACTTTTTAAAAATTAATTATAAAGAATCTTTTCTGTTTTATGTAGAATTTTCAATTTTCCTGCATAAGCTTTTCAATTTACAACACACTATAGACACCAACTTTGAATTTCTAAAATTCAAGGCAGGCATTCTTATTCTGATATCCTTGGGGGAAATGGTACCTTACAAATAGAAGAACCAAAACACCAAGAGGTTAAGACAGCAAAGGCCCAAAGCTACATTGTTGGTTAGAGGTAAAAATCAGCCAGGAATCTTGAGGTAGGGACTGCAGCCCAGTCCTCCACACCCCACCCACCGCCCTGTTCTGCTCAAGACAATAGTACTGCAAGCTCAGTCTAATTCCAGCGTGCTGGGTCTGAGCCAAAGTTCAAATTGTCTTTATTTTTCTCTGTAAACAAAAGACACATGTCTGTTCTCCAGGTGAACTGGATACAGATGAAATGGCATTCCAAGTAGACATTAGTGTTCTGGAAGACATCCTAAGAGACCACTTATCAAGTTTCAGCAGAGTTGGGGTTTTTTTTTTGCCATAAATCTCACTGTCTCCTACCAATTGTCTTCCCTCAGCTTTTGAGTTATCGCTTAGGCGATAAAGAGTGATCCCTGAGGAGAAGCCATGCTGTACCATCCTGACACCACATATCACTTTGTCTTACAATTCTACAAGGAATGTGCTGAACTTAAAATCAATAGCAGGCAGATCAATGAACACTTCATTAATTAATTGAGAAGAGATTTACAGAGTGCCTCCCTAGCCTCATTCCTAGACATACCGAGGAGAGGAAAAGGAAGGCCCCGCCTTAATCAACTATGCATGCAACTGATCATCTGATTGGAGGAGTCTCACCACCAATGCTGAATCCCTTTTACACTTGGGACAATTACCACTACTACAAGAACATTGGGGCTCAGCTGTGTTCCTGAGATGCTACTCTCCACATCCAGGTACTGTGAGGTTGCTTGTGAACCACATGGGCTTTAGACTGTCAAGGCCTCAGGAGAGTGTGCACTGTGTGGATGGTTGGCCTCTCTCAGGATTCTAGTCTCTGACGCATTTCTGAAATAAAAATTCACAACTTGAAATTACATTAAAAGTTTCGACAGCTTCCAGCTTTCCTTGCTTGTCTCTATGTTTCAGGGCAGCATTTATGAGGCACCACGTGGTTGCCAGGAATCGAACTCTGGACCTCTGGGAAGAAGAGTCAAGGGCTCCTGACTGCTGACCCATCTTTCTGGCTTCTTGGGGCAGTGTTTATATTGGCAAATGCTCTCTCACTTCAGTGATCACCTTCTAGCATCTCACAAATTCCCCATCAACTACTGACTGTGAGGGAGCACCGTCACCCCTTCCTGTCAGCTTGCTGAAAGCCTGAAGCTCAGCTTCAATTCCACCTCTCGAGAGAAAACTAACCCAAACAGCACACTCCCACTGGGGCTATACAGAGTAAGAACCTGTCACACCACATGCTACACCCAGCCTGAAATGCTTGGTGTGAACCTCTCCAGCTCTTTCCTTCCAAAGGTTATTTACCTGCTTGAAGTAGAGCAAGCTCAATCTGCCTGTGGCTGGTGCAGTCATTCCTGGGGAGTGCACTGTATCTTTATGAATGAAAAACAGAACTCAGCTTCGAAATGAAAAAGAAGGCAAGAGAAAGTCCCCAGGCATGATCAAGTTACCATGCTTGGCCCCTGCCCTGCCCTCTATGGAGGGTGCGTCATACCTAGGACTTTCATTTGTTGAATGTTGAAAGGTTATGGGTAGAAGTGGAAGTCAGGGGGCTCTGAGTATGCAAGGAGTGAGGATCCCCAAGAGGAAAACAGAGCACAGCCGTGCCGGACACTGCTGAGGAAGCAAGCGTCACAGCTGAGTGCTGAGTTAGATCGAGACTAAGCCCAGATCTGCACTGCAGACACCAGTGGAGACCCTAGCAGGTGGCGAACAGATAAGAAAGAAAGAACAACTTTGCCACAGAAGAAAGTAATTAAATGTTATGGTTGATGAGCACAAAATCATGGTTTGAAATTAAGTATTGAATTAGTGTGTTCTATAGAAGAAGCAGGAAAGCCACTAAGTATTACCCGCAATCTAAATAAATAAAGTCCACTCTCCCAGTTAGAGGCCGGGAATATATGCATACATACATATATATAATCTAAAAATCTATCCCTCTAATCTATAACACTAATGAGGATTCTTCACATACACTAAGCTAAGAAATCCTCATTTTCTTCTTGAGCATCTCCTTTTCTTTTTGTATTACTTTTTTGTTTGTTTGTTTTGGTGTTCGTTTTGATACTGGGTCTCAGTATAGACCCCAGGTTGGCTTGGAGTTCCCCCATCTCACTGCCAGCACCTAGTTAAACCATGACATCCTTTCACGGTGCTCTGTACCCATCACTCCTAATAGTGCTGATACCCAGGACCATCAGAGCACAGTCAGCAGAAAGCCAAGCTAACCCAGATAGGAACAAAAACCATGTTTCCTTACAACTCACACAATTTACATCACAAAACATGTACATGTTTGCTCATTGTCTCCAGCCCCTTTCTACAATGTAACTTTCCTGAGGAAATGCAATTGGTCAGTTCTCTTACTGCTGTGTCCTGAGTCTAGGACGAAGCTGTCACACAATAGGAAGACATTAGAGTGTTTGTGAAGTAATAAATGAAGCCTGGGAACAGGAGGCGCCTAGAGAGGGGAGCTAAACAATGATTTCAGTCCCTCAGCCTTCCTGATTTCAGGGCAATGAATATCTAATGATGTTCTCTTCATGGTAGATGAATAAATGGGCAAAATATTAACATGTCCTTGTGTGTCAATGGGATATTAGTCAAACCTGTGGACAAGGCCTGCTTCTCGGTACCATTTGCTCTAAGAACAGGACCTGGTAAGGCTCTTGTATCTAAAATAACCTTTCCCTTTGGCCCGTGTTGGTATCTGGTGCCCTGTCTCTATCCACATCACCCATTCCTTGGGTTAGACTGGTATATGTCTGAAAATGTCTGTGATATGCGGGGAAGAGACCTTGGGGCCATGTCCCAGAGCATAGGGTATGTCAGGACTGTCTGCCTACACCAGTAATGGCAAACTTCCTCTGAGAAAGGCTTTTGCTGCCAGAAACAGCACTCAAACTCCATTCTTAAGATGATAAGTGTTCAAGACAAACCTTAGAAGAAGAACACACTTAGTTCTTTCTTGGTTACTAATAGTTACAATTTCTATAATAGACCTTCATCATTACATTATAATTAGTATTCATTATATTTGAACTTGAGAAGAAATGGGTAACTAGATGTGGGAGAAGATTCAGGAAAGGGCTGGATCTTCCTTCTCACTTGCCTCGTCACTTGCTACTTCTCAGGAGTATGGAATATAGACTGACACCTGGAATCATGAAGTGCTCAGAACGGCTTGAAGATACAGTGGGCATGGATTGAGTCCTGTCACACAGGGGTATAAGAAATTCCACATCTAGGCCACCAAGATGGCTTAGCAGATAGACACTTCCTGCCAAGCCTGACAGCTCCCTGGAACCTACACAGTAGAACAAAAAACCCAACTCCTACAAGGTGGTCCCAGGACCAGCCCCCACAGTTTCATTAACACACTCTCTCAAATGCATACATTTTTTTAAAAATAATAGTTTAATTAAGGAAATGCATGTCAATTATTTTCTTCACCAGAATCACATCGCTTCAGTCTCTATTCTAAATGGTGATGAGAAATATCCAAACATGTTCTCCTCTGCAACATAGGACAAGGCCGTGGTGCAGGGATCTATGGGACTCACTTAGTACCTGAAGAAGTAAGGAAGGACCCGAAACCTTCAGTCCCTCTGCGAATTGCTGAAGGACTTGTGGTCACTGAGCTCTCAGGCAGAACACCTGGTTATGTCTCTGCCAAAGATCTAGGCAGCCCACACAGCTATTCCCTTCTGAGACCCTGATTCTTCTCCCAAGCGAAGGGGGGTGGGGTATACATGCCAAAATTCAGGAAGCACCTACAACATGCTCCTGACTCCACTCTGACAACTACAAACATTTCTGCCCAGGCCAGCCATGCTGAACAAGCGCGCATGCTCACCACATTTCCTTCCTGCCTCTCATCTGTTTCGCCGTTTCCTACGAATGTAGAAGTGAGAACACATATCATTTCGAGTGCTCAGTGAATTATTTCACGACATAATTTTCATTCTTTCTAAAAAAACAAATAACCCGATTAGAAACCCTCTGATCTACACAGCATTGTCCAAAAGTAACATACGATAAGTGATCTACTATAGATTTATTTAGATAGCTCTTAACAAGCAGAAGTGTCATGGCGGCTTCTTTTATGCTCCATGGTGCTCCTCATGCTGAAATCACTAGGTGAAACCAAGCCCTTCACCATAGTGCACATGCCTCTTAATTTAATACCCTTAGATGCTTTTCATACAACATCTTTTATTTAGTAAGAAACCATCTCTGTCAAACAAATGTTCAAAGAAAATCCAAAAACAACTCCCAGAATTAAATGTCTTCATGCCTCAGTTACTCCTGGACTTAAATACCCCACCCTCGCACACACACACACCCCAGCTATGAAACAGTTATGCTTTGGTCTGTGGGGACTTTACCATATGGCTGTCGGCTTTAATTCCTAAAAATAAGAGCTAAGTGTGCATACTGCCTGTCTGACAGCATGATGGAAGATCTATCATTCTGTAGAGAACTTAGTCATCATAAAGTTATCTAAAAGTGATCCCAAGGAAACAAAAGCTGCATATGTAACTGGGAAAGAGAAAGTAAGTTACATTCTGAAGGCAGCACCATGCCAGCACTCCGTAGCGAAAGAAGCACCGTGGGATAAAACAGACGTGGGCTCATCTAGTCAACCTTTCAATGTGATTAGACAGAGTGGAAGGTAGAGGAAAAAAGAGTGGAAATCTGGACATCAGGCTGCATGAACAGAGCCAGACAGAAACAGAAGACAGGCAGAAGTACAGAGTGCATTTCACAAAGAAAGTGATGTTTAGTTTAGTATTTAAGAGATGAAGGAAGGATGGATGGAAGGAGAAAGGAACAGGCACAGAAGAATAGAGAGGGGGAGAAGGGAATCAAGGCCTCTTTAAAAAAGAGAACCCAAATAAACAAAAGTAACAACAAAAACAGGATGTTATCATGAAAATGACACTCCGGTGTACTCTTCAAATATTAATCCTCAAACAAGACTCTGAGCAAAGTGCTTTCAAAACTCTTTGGAAAATAGGATGTATGTGATGAGTGTTACTTGTTTTTTCCTGTAAATAACTGCAATAATTTAAAGTTTCTGAAAAACACAAAATATCAAAAATTGTTCATTTATAGTCTATCCACTCAATAAGCCAAGCATTTCTAAATTAAAAGATAATTACATAGTTAGAGTTTTGAGAAATTAAAAACCTTCATTCACCTACTTTCTGAACTTGATTTAGAAAATAAATCTAAAAAAAAAAAAAACAATAAAAAAGTTAAGAATTTTTTCCATAGTTTTGAGATTTTTCCCCAGATATAAGGACACGTCTAGTGAACAGCTTCAGTAGAGTCCAAACAAATGCAGCATGGTTTTATATAAACCCGGTGAATACACATAGATATATTGAATAAACAAAACACACATGATGTGGAAAGAATACTTCAACCTCACACTTGCATATGGGAGTAGACTGAGGACCTACACAGTGCAGCTGTGGTGTAAAGAGGCAGCCCTTGTCTCCTTTCCCACATGCCTCGGCTACTTCCCGTCTGAGGTGAAGCAAGACCATGATGTTGGACGTCCAAGTCTCCAGAATGTTGAACCAAAATCAACTTCTTAAAATGCACCCAGTCTCAGGGATTTTGTTATAGCAAATAAGGGGGACAGATTTCATTTTATGTGTCAAGACCCTTGAATTCATTCAATAACCACTATTTCTAGTTCTTTTCATGTATGGGCCACTTAAAAACAAAAAAAAATTGCTTGTGAATCTATAATATTATCTAATATATAATATAATATTATGCTGTCCAATAAACAGAAATAGAACAAGCATGCATTTATATCTTTTTTTTTAAAAAGAATTTAGAAAACTATCTTTCAAAGACAGATCATATGTCTGTGACCTCGCTGTGGATCCTGGGGACACTCAGCTACACTTCTTTCCTATCACCTCCTCGTGTCGTTATAATGTAGACTATTCCAGAACAGTCTCATCCTTCAGATGGTCAGGGCACAGGGACCTCATCCACCTTCCAGACGTGACAGCCAGTGGCTAGAAGTCAAATTAGCAGCTCTGTGTCAGAGTTCAGCCTAAGATCTTCTGTCCCCCTTGTCTCTGTCACTAAGCACACGTCACTCCCTCATTCCATGCAGCAGCCCATAGAGACTGAGCCCAGGCAAAGTTGGGAAAGCCTGGCTTGATCCTAGCCGTTTGACTGATCCTATGCAAGCCACCCCTCAAATATCCAAGTGATGTCACCCCTGAACACTCTCTTACTTAAAAGAACAAAAAGCTGATGGTAACAATATCCTAATACCCAACTTGAATTTTTTTTGTAACTTCAGACTAAAAATAAACTGTTTACAATGCTTTTGGCATATCAACCAATGTTATTCGAGAAAAAGTACAGCTGTAGATTTAAATTAAAACATCTACTGCTTTTAGAAAACTACTTCACACCTCTGAGCCCTCATTTTTTTAGCCCAATTCTACCTATTTGCGGTTGTCTTTGAATATAGTGGTCTTTCATGGTAACAGTGGTGCCTGGCACCAAATAACGGTGACTGCAAAGCCCGGTGTATTCTGTTCATTAAGACAAGAAGTGTGTGATCTTCTTTTGAAAGAACCAGACATCAATGGTTAAAGGATTAACCTGCAGCAACCAGGACTCCCAGGCCTTGGACATATCACCGCCTACCTAGATAGAGAAAGTGAAGGTAGCTGGGTTCTTTGAAATAATCAAGCTGCAGCTACTATAAAGACCATGTCTCTGAAAACAGGAACATACACAAGAACCGACATAACAGCATCAAAAAAGGATTTGCTACAGATTCCTTGGCTCATAAGCAAAGAAGGAAGCCCATAGCTCCAAAAAATGGTATTGTCAAATCCTGTCCTGTGAACTGATTTACATGTGAGAGGAAGAGGGAGGGGTCTACACTCTCCCTCCTTGTTTCCTAGGTGTTTCTGCCCCTGCAAGGCCTTGAGGTGGCCAGAGACAACCACTCCTAGAACCCCTAACTATGAGAGTCTGTAACAGAGCCACAGAGACAAGGGGAAAAAAACGAACCTTGCTTAGAAGGAAACATACAATTTAATTAACTTGTTTTCTGAAGCCACCGCTGCCAATTCACAGATGCTGGGGGGATTAAGTACTCAGCACCCAAGCACATAGGGGAGGGAGAAAAGCTACTCTTCCCGCATCTTCACAGGACCAATGTGTTCTTTTCTAGCAGTAAAGAGAAATTACATCTAGTCCAGTCTGCAGTCCAGGACAGAGGGAACAAGGAGGGAGCGTTTAGGAGAGGTAGAGGTTTCAAGAAAGACTCACAGGATTGAAAAGTCGCCTGCCCTGCCATTAAGATGACTGTCGATGCAATGGAAAGTGTTGAAAGACACCTGACAGTCACAGGCTATCTCTCTCAGGATGCTGGTGCTGTCACTTGATAAGAAGAGAGATGTATGGAAGAACAGGGAAATAGATGGATCCAGAAGGTCCTAGAAACCTACAAGAAGAACATCATGATGGGTGAATCGGGGCCAAGAGGGTTCTCCTCAAACTATTGCACTAACCAAGGACAATCCAAGTAGTAAACATTGAACCTCTACTCTGATCTACCCAATGGATAAGACATTCTCCACAGTTATGTGGAGAGCAGGGCTGACTTTGACATGAACTCTGGTGCTCCATATTTGATCAATTCCCCTTGGTGGGGAGGCCTGGTGGCACTCAAAGAAAGGATAAGCAGGCTACCAAGATGAGACTTGATAGCCTATGACCATGTAGTGGGGGAGGAGGTCCCCCTCCTTCTTAGACCTAGGGGAGAGGAATAGGGTGAAAGTGGGAGGGAGGAAGGAATGGGAGGATACAAGTGATGGGACGGCAATTGAGTTGTAATCTGAATAAATTAATAAAAAAATAAAATAAAGAGCAGAGAAAGAGAAAAAAAAGAACTGCAAAAACTGCCTGTCCCAAGGAAAGAGCTTAGTCCCCACACATTTAGGACACCAGGCCTGGGCAAAGTCAGGTGATTGGTGGGTAGTGAGTGCAACAGTGGGAATCACTGTGCTTAGAAATGGTATTTTTGTTCTTCTTCCCAAAAAAAAGCATGCACTTTCCAAGCCATATTGTAAGATAGGAACCAGATCCGAAGTCCCCAGGGGGAGGGTCACACAGAAAAGAAGTTGGCTCAGCCCATCATGGTGAGAGAGAGAATATGGAAACTCAGTGAGCCCTACAGACAGGCAGCGTTTTAAAGGGTGGTTACAGCTTGATTTATAGCTATGAGTGTGTCTGAAATCGCTAAACCCCGCTTCTGCCAGTGCTGACTTTAGAAGGGCATCCTGCTCAGCTCATGCCTGTTCACACATGTCTTCGTCATAGTTTTGTGTGGACTTTTTCTTTTATCATGGCCTAGTGTGTTACCATGCTTTACTCCTGTCAATTAACTGTTTACATAAGAAAATTAGGGTCTCTTTAATTGTAAACATGTGTGATGGACCTGTGAAGTAAACCATGCCACCTTTATGAGTCATGTCTCCATAAATCACACCACCACGGGGGCAGAGACTTTTGTCTGTTTTGTTCCCAGCTGTAGCTACAGGAGCTGGGTGAGAGTTGGACGCACCTTATGAGATAAATAAACTTGGCATGCAACTGGGAGCCTTTTAGAGCAAATAGAACATACCACGGCCAAAATTCAGGGCTATATTCTGGCCAAAGTACACCAAAAATAGTCCACAGAGATAAGAAAATCAGGATACATTTCCTAACCGTCAAAACTAACTTTGACAAGGCCGTGGGAGAGATTTACAGAATGACTGGAGAGTTGACTTTTCTGTTATTAAGTAGTTGATCATTCTATACAAGCAGCACAACCCAAACACAGTGTGGACTGACCTGCATTTCATGAAATAGGATTCAAGACTTCTGATGCAATTGCTTTCCAGACTTAGCTGTCAGCAAAACGGCCAAGGCAGTTGGTTACTCAGAACCACCTCACAGTTTATCATGAACCACCAGAGGGCAGAGGGCGAGCACATCCTAAGCTGCAAAAGACACACCCAGAAGGTACCACAGGGTGTGATGAAATTCAAAAATAATTGCATTGTGTTTTCACTTTATTTTAACAAAATTTCATTTCTTTAAATGGCCACTTTGCGTTCTATATAACAACAGAGAAATATGATCTGTGGAGACCCCATGGTGTCGGAACGATAATTTTTTTGTATGTGTTTGTATTTCAGAGTTGAAATTTCTCATAATAAGAAATAACCTCAAGAACCAAGGGGCAATGTTGTTGTTGTTGTTGTTGTTGTTGTTGTTGTTGTTGTTGTTGTTGTTTTCAGCCAATTTTGTTTCAAGTGGTGATATATAAAATAGCATTGTAACTCATGTATAATGTAATGTTTGTAGGCTGTAAATGGGGTTTTCAGTGGGGACTCTCAATAGAAGGTAATGTCATTACAGATTCGTTAGACTTTCTCATCATTGTCAGCCAGAGAGAAATGAATCTCTTTACAGTTCTAAGAAAGTTCTGGGACTGTTGGTATCATAAGCTTAAAACTGCTCTACTCTAAGAACTTTAAAGAAAACTTCCACTTTCTCTCAGCAACTACACTCCAAAAGGAAAAGTTGACAGCAAAAACCATTTACAAGCAGACAGGACAGAGGCCACATGCCTCACAGAATTTGGCGCAATACAGAGGCTCCTGGGAGGTCTCCTTTCTAAGCCATTTTCCAGCTGAAGTTTCTCACTTTAGATTCTATTCATTTCAAAGAATCCCAAGGTCATCAACTAAAAGGCAATTTCTGAGGGTCCCTGATTCAGCTATCAGCCAGTGTTTCTAAGGACTTTGCAAATGACATAGCTCTGAACACAGCACTAACTGTCTTAGGAACCAGCAACAGGTCATACATATGGTTGACTGTAGTGTTCATGGGTTTCATGTCTATGGATTTCCCTAGCCATAGACAAAAAGATGTAGTTAGGTCTGTAGTGGCTGCACCAGTATGAGAGACACAGACAGACAGACAGACATGCAAGTACGCACATGCACAGGAGCATGTGTGTACACAACACATGTAATTCCTCATTATTCCTCACTGAACAATGTGTCAGAATGACAATTTATGCAACATTTATACAGTTATGTGTATTAGCTATTACACATAACCTAGAAATGATTTAAAGCATACACACAGTAAGACTACATGTACGGTACATGAAAATATTATAGTCTCAGGGCTGGATAGATAGCTCAGTGGTTAAGAGCACTGTCTGCTCTTCAAGAGATCCTGAGTTCAGTTCCCAGTAACTACATGGTGGCTCACAACCATCTACAATGTAATCTGATGCCTTCTTCTGTCATGCAGGTGTACATGCAGTTAGAGCACTCATACATAAAATAAATAAATAAATATTTTTTAAAAAATATTATAGCCTCTTAATAAGATATGAACATCTGTGGACTTATGTGCATGAGGGGTCCAAAACCTATAGACACCAAGGGCACACTATTTCTCTTTGTATTTCTTTTTTAATAACACATTAGAAAATTAGGAGGAGGAAATAAGAAAAAAGTGGCATCTCAGGAATTGGGACAAGGCATGAACTTAATTGGTCCAAAGCCCTAGATAACTGTGCTGGCCAGTTTTAGTCAACTTGACACAAGCTAGAGTCATCTGAAAGTAGAGAACCTCAATTGAAAAAAAATGCCTCCCTAAGATTCAGCTGTAGGGCACTTTCTTAATTAGTAATTGGTGGGGGAGGGCCCAGCACATTGAAGATAGTACCATCCCTGAGCTGGTGGCCCTGGATTCTATAAGAAGGAAGGCTGAGCAAGCCAGCAAGCAGCACCCCCTGCACGGCCTCTGCATCAGCTCCTGCGTCCAGGTTCCTGTCCTGCTTGAGTTTCCTGACCCGATTTCCTTCGATGGTAAACAGTGATGAGGAGGTAAAAGCCAGATAAAACTTCTCCCCCTCAAGTTGGTCAGGGTGTTTCATTAACCCTAACTGGGACAATAAGCAAAGGACAGTAAAGGCTGAAGAAGGAATGACAGAAAACTACAAGCACAAGAGCACTAAGAGTGGAGGGACATCCTTTGTCACACTAAGAATTTCACACAGACTGAGACATCCAGAACTTGTTTTCTGTTCTATTATTATTTTTTTAATTATGTGTACATGTGAGAAGGGGCGGGGTACATGTGAGTACAATTCCCTCTGGTCAAAGAGATGATGTTGGACATTCCCTGGAACTGCAGTTACAGGTCAGTGAGGGCCCGCTGACATGGAGCCAAACCCAGGTCCTCTGCAGGAGCACTGTGCGCTTTTACTGGCTGAGACATCTTTCCTGACTCCAGCTCATGTTTTCTTAATCTAATGCTTATCTAGAATTTTCTAGGTACAGAGCATGTCTAAAAGGCTTTATCTTCATTTTCCTTTAGACTACAGACAGCTCTGACATGAAAATCTCATTTGTCAGAGGAGAAAGTCAGGCTTTGGAAAGTGACTAACCTTCCCCATAAAGGGCTGACAGGAATCAGAGCTACATAGATCACCCTAGCAGTTAGAGTCCAGCGCCCTGGCTGATACTGTAAACCCTCAAGGGCCTATGTTAACTTCCTGCCGCCACCAACTCTATCGCAACAGGGTGAAGGCAACAGAATGTGTCTCTAACAATTTGGGAAGTCAGAAGTGTGACCAGGCCATCTCTTGGTGAGGTGGTGGAGCTGTGTCCTGACAGGCAGCTCGCACTCTTTGTCACTTGTCTCATTTTGTCATTGCCAAAGCTGACAACACGCAGGACTTTGACCCAAGTTTGTCCTCATATCTTTCAGTGATCCCTGTCTCCCTCTTCACTCCTTAGAAGCCTGGCACTATCCTGAGAGTAGCAGTTCTATGTCCATCCCCAGGTTGGATTCCCTAGGAACAAGGTAACCAGTGTATCCAGAGATTAGCAAAGAGACATCCTTAGGGCATCAGTCTGCCTATGATAGGTGCCTGGCTCTTTCACCGTTTTGTATGTTCGGTTTACATGCAAAGACCTACCTGTCCTTGGCTGGCTAAGACAAGTGGGGCTTCTCTCCTGCCAGCTGGAGTGCCCTCCATTCTTCTTCCCACGGCCTGTATGAGAGAGCTTCTCTTGTCACAGTCCTTGGTCTCAGTCTGAATTAACTCTATTCTGTTTGTTTGTTTGTTTGTTTGTTTGTTTGTGAGACAGGTCTGGCAGATTGTCTTGACTTGTATGCAGGCTGCAAGCTGTAGTCTCGCCTGGCCTTGAACTCATCATCCTTCTGCCTGAGCCTCCTGAAAGCTGAGTATCTGGATTGCAGGTATGTGCCTACAGACTGGGCCAAAGAAGCAGGGTTCTTAGTCATTCTAGAAAACTAAAAGTAGAACTGCTCAGTTCCTGCCTTATGAAAGAATTCAAAAGACTCAAGACTGATCCTTTGAAATGACTCTGAACAGGTCATGGGGCAGCCAAGAGACACATGCGTCGTTGTGCCTCTGTTGCTTTCAATTTCACGTGCTGTTGGCTTTCCTGCTAAATTGGCTCTGCGCACAAACAAGATGGTGGCCAAAGAGGAGCCTCATTTTCCTTGTCTTTCTCCTTTGCAACTCTAAACTTTAAAATGCCATGTACTTTAAGGGGAGAGAAAGAGTGTAGGGTCTCCAGTGGAACAGACACAGAAAAGGCCACAAAGAGGTAGACACGCAATGGTAATGGGTATAGTGCTGAGTCAGCGCAGAAGCCAGGTGTTACCCAGCAAGCCTAGGGTCATCAGTTCAGCACTCAGCATATTAAGGAATGAGTAAGTGTTAAGTACAAGAAATGGAGCTCATATATGAGCCCTTTCTACATCTGGCTACAAAACTTGGAGGTTCTGACGGAATATGAAGTGATCTTTGTAAAGGAGATTTTTGTTTGTTTTTTAAGGAGATTACGTAAATTATAAATATAATTTTTCTTTAAAATATTTTGTTGATTTAAAATATAAAAGCAGTAATAATGACAAATAAGAGACAACATAAAGTATATACTGCATAAACATGCTATAAGTTAATACATTATGCAATAATTGATTATTAGTGTGAATCTTGATGGCTCAGTAAAACTTTTTTCTGAAAATTCATTAATGCTCCACCAAAGTGTATGCTTTTAACAAAGTCACTTTCAATCTGTTTAGCTGATGGTGCTGTTTAGTGCCTCTGCACCCATGCAGATTTCAAGCAGCTTCTGTTTGCTTTAAATTTTGACAAGGATTTTCTTCTAGTGAATGGCTAGGACTATTTCAAGGCAATAGTGTTCAGACCAACTTAGGGAAAACTGTTTCAGTTATAACGTTTAGTATATCTAGAGCTTCTGTTGATATGCATGAAGCTATCTTTAATTGTGTATGCATGTGTGTATGCATGTGTATACACATGTGTGTATGTATGTGTGTGTGCCTTCGTGCATGAGAACACATGTGAGCACGTGGAGGGCAGGGGCAGTGGATCTCCTGGAGCTAGTTACTATGGGTGAGTATAAGCAGGCTGACATGGGTACTAGGAACTGAACTCATGTCCCTCTGAAAAGGGAAGCATGACAAACATAACTCTGAATCAATAGACCTTTGATTGCTGTAGCCAATGCTCTAGAAAGCTAGAATGATAACAAGAGCACTCAGGAGGGCAAGATTTAAATATTGTTCTTGTGGCTAATAGTTTAAAGCAGTGTTTGATAGGACAGTTCCTATTCAAGCCACAACACTGCAGGTGTCCATATCACCTTAATAGCACTAATCAGTGAATAAAATTCAAAACTGCATTGGTTCAATAACAGCAAGGAAAGCAGAAGCCAGAACTAAAGTACTGTTAAACTTAAGTCAGAATAACTAAAACCAAACCTCTAAGGAAAAAAGGGAGAGTATGCTAACCTGAAAAGACACGTCAACCTCCCTCCAAACCCTGCCGACTAACATGAGGTGGGAACATCTTATTCTTGCAAGCAGCACTTTTTACATCAGCCACCATCTCCCCAAGGTGCTATCCTTAAAATTAGAATCAAAGCCAGCAATAAAGTGCAAGAAACAGAAATGCTCACCAATTTACCTGGCTGCATCAGGCCTCACTGATGATTCTTGTCTCAGACAGGGGCCGGATTTACCTACGTGTCTCCCCTCCAGTAAGGACATATGTGGGAAAAAGCCCTTTTAGCAATTTGGAGTCCTGGACCAATTTCTACTTCTTTCAAAGTATGGCAGATCAGGGTGGGGTTGCCAAGGAACACCAGTCGAGCATCCTCTAGGGAAGTTTGGGGAGAAGTCTGAACTCTGCATCTGTTTGGCAGGAGGTATCCCAGAAGAGAAAGAGAACTCGAAGACTTCCCAACGTCACGCATTAAGGGAGCTAGTCAAATCGTCATTTGACATACTTGATTGAACTAAACGTAGCATTTTTATTTCCCTTAATGTTTCTGTTGCTCCTTAGTAGTAAATTGGGTGTTTAAAGGGCACATCCACCAGGAGTCACTAAAGAGCAACAGGACAATATGTGGGAGCACTGGGTTCACTGTTTCACATCAACTTACTGCCAACATCTACTCCATTTAAACAACGAAAGAGTTAGCGGTCCCCTCAAGCCAGCTGAGATCTCCCAATATTCAGCTTCTCTTTAGCTTTTACACTTGAACTTTTGTTTCAGGGAAGGAACTTAGAAAACTACACACATGGAGTGAGCCATGTGAGAGAAGGAGAGATTGAGTTATGAGAGCCATATGGATGCAATGCCTTCTCCTTAGCAGGCTCCCAGTGAACCAGACAGCGCTAACCATAAAGTTCTTCAGTGCCTTTGCCCTCTTCAGAGACACAGCCAGCACGCTTAACTCAGCATCGCCGTAGTGCCACTGTCATTTTCTGTACTTAATTCTTTTCATTGAAAAATTATTGCCGGGCATGGTGGCGCACGCCTTTAATCCCAGCACTCGGGAGGCAGAGGCAGGCGGATAGCTGTGAGTTCAAGGCCAGCCTGGTCTACAAAGCGGGTCCAGGACAGCCAGGGCTAACACAGAGAAACCCTGTCTCGAAAAACCAAAAAAAAAAAAAAATTATAACTTCTCATTTAAAGGATCCCATTTCAGTAGTCTACTAAAGCACACAGAATATGAGTGTATGTATAAATATATAGAGAGGGCTACTTATTGTTTTCATAAGTACTTTTTATCTCATAGTAAAATTATAATAAACAAAGTCTTGAGAAAAGCTTCATTTGTCATTTTGTTTCTATCTACTGTTTAAACAAAGGCTTCAATGATCACAAAATAATATTGATGTTTTTGCAAAGTACTAAGACGCTGACCTAAAGGAAACCTCTTTCACAAAGTTTTACAAATAAAATGTTAATCACAAGAATGACACGTTGGGGTGACACATATTAGCCTGGTTAAAACAGAGAAATGTGCATGAGTTGGAAGTGATATTATACACAGTCCCCATAGAAGAAATACCACAAAGATCAGAACTAAAGCATAGTGTTAAAAATAAACTAGCAACATCACAAAGATGAGTATACCTTGACAAGAGATGTTTTGT
Source organism: Acomys percivali (assembly GCA_907169655.1). NCBI lineage: Eukaryota > Metazoa > Chordata > Mammalia > Rodentia > Muridae > Acomys > Acomys percivali. Next base: position 42,316,983 of record OU015756.1, on the reverse strand, counting down.
TTAATTTGGTTAAAGAAAAAGTAAATTTTTGTATTAAAACTCAGAAATTTTCAAATCACAGATCTTTGTCATTTATTTTCCATTGTCAGGTCCCTCTGGACTTTTCACTGGATCTCATAGACAGCTCAGGCAGGAACCATCAGTACACATTCCACTTCGCCAGTTGCTGAAACTATTTTCTCTCACCCACAGCTTTGGGGTGGACCAACCCCACAGTCGCCTCACTATTGTCCTCCTTATTAGTAACAGGGTCCTTGGGCTTCAGCTTCAAAGGCCTCCCCATCCTTCCCAGGGTTCATCCTGACCTTCAATACGCTCCCAGCCAAGAAACCCTTCACACATCCCTTTGATTCACTGCCCATCTCACATACAGCCTATGTCTGGAACGTCCAGCATCGGCTCAGACCACTAGTGACAGCCTCCTCCCCTGGGGTGGGGTTCTACTGATCTTGCTAGCCTCAGCGCCCATCTGCTGTGGTCTGCAGCTGTGAGTTTGACAAGAGACTAGAAGATGAGAAGAGAACTACCCTACAAACATCTTGTGTGTTTTACCTTTTCTTCATTTCATCTCCTAGATCTGTGCGAGGCACAGACAGGGGAAGAAATAGTGCTCACCTCACATGTAAAGACACGTGTCTAGGTTAGGGAGTGCCTGCTTTGTGAGCATAAAGTCCTGGACTCACTACCCAGATCTCATCAAAATCTGTGTGTGTAGTCTTGCATACCAATAATCCCAGCAGTTAGGGGATGGGAACAGGAAGCACAGAAGTTCAAAGTCACCCTCAGCTAAATATTAGCAAGGGCTACTTGAAATCCTGACCCAAAAAAGAAATGTTTGCCTTGAGAACACAAGGACCTGACTTGGATTCCCAGAACCCTCGTTAAATAAGCCATGCATAGTGGCACAAATTTGGTCCTACTGAGAAGAAGAGATAGGCAGATCCCTGGGCCTAACTGGGCTCTACTAGCTGAGCCTACTTTGAGGAGTTCCAGGCCAGTAAGAAACAGTCTCAAAATAAAGGTGAGTGGTGGTGTCTAAGGGACAGCACTTGACGTTATCTGCTGACCTCACCAGGCAGCTATACACATGTACATGCATATGCACACACATACATATGGATAAAGAGAGAAGAAAGTAAAATAAACACACTGGTACATTTCATGACTGCTCTGCATAGGAATTTGCACTGCTATCACACCAGAGATCACACCAGCGATGGAAGAAACGAGGCAGTTGCTATTGTACCGCAGACTGACATCACCAATGAGGTGGCAACAAGAGCACGGGGAGACGAACAGTGGTGGGGTCCAAGAGGGGAAACTGGGCATCAGATGAGCACAGACCCCCAAGGACAAGGAAACCTGACCCATGTGGGTTCCATTGGCTTCTGACTTTGTGCCACATGACAAAATGATACACAGTATTAGCGCCACAGAACACTGACTTGGCTACTGTTCTTAACAGAGTAAATGGCAGTTCCCAGGAAGAGGCAGCACCTTTTGCTCAAAGTCCCAACACTGTAGAGAAGTTGGAATGTTGCAGGTCCAGGACCTAAGTAAAATTTACCCAAGTGTATTAACTGAGCAGACAGACCCTGGTTTCCACAAACCAAAAGCCTATCAAGGCCATCAGACAGCATCAGAGGAGGCCTATAGCCGACTTCCCACTTTGCTGTAACGGCCTAGTTAATGCTTCCAAGAACATGCCTGATTTATGGCTTTCTCTGTTCTGTTACTACACAAAATGTGACCAAACTATTACCAGGTTGGAACTTGGGGCAACCTACATTTGTGCTCCTGGGTCACAATATTTGGCTCCAGGATGAACTATCTCTTATGCCCTTGAAGGCAAGTATTGTGTTTTTGCATCCACACAAATCAAGATGAGACTCCCTGATACAACACCAAAAAGTTAAATTAATTCAGGGCTCCTTTTTTCCTAAAATATATTTAGTCATTCTTGCTCAAAAATACATAGGCAATAATGGTGGTTTGTGTCAAAAAATATGATTAGATGGTGAGTGTCAGCTTCTTTTTCTATAAAATAAGAATAACAAGAGCTACCTATTAAAAATTAAACCAGGGAATATACAATGTCCAGTACAGGAAATAGAACCCACCAGGCATGCAGTCAACATTAGCTATTATTGTTGGGTCACTATCACTATAGTAACTTTGTTTTATGTGAGGCCTGGTAGTATGTAACTATAATCCCAGCACCCAGGAGCTAGGGTCAGGAGATCAACACAAGTTCAAAGCAGTTTGTCTCAAACAAACAAAACAAAAAAATTCATTCTTAACACTAGCATTGCTAGTGTTAAGAATGCTAGCATTGCTGTAACCTAACTTGGGTTATGATGTAAGAAATTTTGAGTTTTAGACCAATGTTCAAGTACAGTGTATGCATTATTTATCCCTTCATAAAGTACGATGACCCACACTGTCTTAATGAGTTTCCTGCAATTTCTTTCTAATTGCCTAAACCTAGAAGAGGTCCATGCCAAATAGCATTGCCTAGGAAACAAAGAAGTATGAGCCAAAGACCTGGTGTTTCTTCCACTGTGTTGCCGCCTGTGAGCCTGAGGAAGGCAGGCAGGGTCAGCGCTGCCTCCACTGGGCAACCTTGAGATGCCCCTGGCTGCTGCCTCCTCTTATCTGCTTGCTCTGCACTTCACCTTCCCTTCTTTTGTTAGGTTGGGAATTTCAGCCACTGTGTATACTAAGGACTCTCAACTTCCTGTTTGTTTAGCCCAAAACTATTCTCTCAAATCCAGGCACTTACACTCTAGTGATGTAGCGAAGAGATGTATGGATTCAAGTGTTCTTTGCTCTAAACTCTCACTTTCTCCATGATTTCTACTTTGGCAAGTGCAATGGCCACCACATTCACATTGTTAAAAATAAAATGTTCACTGAGAGATTAAAACATTGAAAACACCTATATGTATTGTCATGGAAAGAAGAGAAATGGTTATTAGTTATAAACTATAAACAAATAAAATTCTCATAGAATATAATTAATTAAAACTATTATAAAAGGGATTCTATGAAAATCAGGACTAAACACTGGTGGCCAGGACCCCTCCTGACTTTTCCTCTCCCCAGTAGGTCAGATTCTCAGCTCTGTGAATCTTTGAGAACAGGGACTTTATCTGTCCGTCTTCCTCTGGAATCCCCAGTGTCTGAAACAACACCAACAACAGCCAGAATTGAGTGGCTACTTCATCAACCTTTGGAAAAGTTTTATTTATTTGTAGCTGTGTGTACGTGAGCATGTGGTCCACAGAGGTATGTAGGCCACATGAGTTCAGTGCCTGCAGAGGTCAGAAGAGGGCATCAAATACCCTGGATCTGTGAGCCACCGGACATGGGTGCTGAGAACCGAACTGTATTACTGTCCAAGAGTTGCAGTGATCTTAACTGCTGAGCCATCTCTTCAGCCCCTTTGCAAACATTTATAATGTGTTAGTAGCACATAGTTGGTGATCTATGGCTTTCTACTGAATAGAGTTGTAAAACAAAATTAATGAGAGACTATCCTTCGGGTTGAGTTCCTACAATAAGCCCCATTGGGCCAAGCTAAGAATCAAAATGAAGTTAATCATGACAAATTCTACATAAGCAACTAAAACTTCAGTTACACATATGTAGCCCCAAATGGACCAGTTTTTCCTAACAGAGGAGATTCTGGTGTCCCCACATCAGAGTAATAAAGACGCTTGCTGAGCTTCAAACTCTTACAGAAGAGTTATCTGAAGTAACCTGAGGTTAACCACCCAGGTTTCCCTAGGTATAAGAAGCTGTCCCCACCTTACACTCCCCACCCCCTACCCCCCACCCCCGCTCTGCTAATGCCCTCGGGAGCTCTCCTTTTATTTTGCAGATTGGAAGCCGATCCAAATCTATGAATCACAGACCAAAAAAAAAAACAAGATTTAGAACTAAATGTTGAAAAGAAAAGGGAATGGTTTCTGCCGGTTCTAGCCAGCCAGCGCTGCTGAGGAGTCTGCAGACTCCGCTTCCCAGGTCTCTTGCCTTTCCCTCGCTGCCCAAGAATTGTGGGATTGTGGGTGAACAGTGAGCACCTTTTGAGTATAACTTGCTTTTTGGCATTGGGTCCCCCCAGCCTTTTTTTTTTTTTTTTTTTTTTTTTTTTTTGCTTCCATACCCATAGTTAGTTTGTGCTCCAAGGGAAGGTACACAACCTTGGGATGAGTAGTAGGTATTATTTGAGAGAACATCTGACTGTGGAGCTTATGGGGGCTGATAAGTCACAGGCAGAAGTAGAAATTACAACAGAGATAGGCAACTTCACCCATGTGTGCACCCAAACGTGGCAATGGGCTTGCCCTTACCCATAACTGCATAGGGTTTTGAACTTTGTACACTCTGACAATTGCTCCCTGGAGAATCAGGACACACTGCGACCTGAACTGTTCATTTCTGCTGTTGGTGTTGTCTTTAGGACTTAACCGATTATGTGGTGGGTTATCTAAGGACCCACATGTGTGCAGGTCTGGTTAGCTGCTGTGTGTTCACGGTTTCAATGGCAGTGCCATACATGCATGGCAGCATTTCTTGACACTCTTATCCATCCTCCAGCTCTTAAATTGCTCTACCCCCTGTTGGTAAACGCCCCCTGAGGCCTTGGGGGACTGTGATACAGATGTCCTGTTTAAGGCTGAGCTCATCAGCTGCTTATAGTTTGAATGTGAAACAAGATCCTGTTCAGGCTCACTCATCTGAATACGTGGTCCCCGCCACTGATGCTACATTGACAAGTTTCAGCAGCTTTAGGAATAGGGTCCAGTCTGCTGACACAGGCTATATGAGGAGCTACCCCTTGAAGACTATAGCACTCTCGACTCTGGTATAGCCTCATTGACCTCTGACCCACTGACATGTGAGCCAGGTATTGCTCCACTACAGTGGATGTCTCCATGCCTGCTTGTGCAAAACTGGTTCAGAATCCATCTTTCCTCCCCTGAGTTGATTCTGTCAGGTATTTGTCAAGTGGTGAGGAAAGTCATCAGCTTGTTCTGTTTTTGTAGAAACAGAGAAGATCCAGAGAGGAAAGATCACAGTTCAGAAGCATATCTGTTAGCTGTGGCCCTGCCACTCAGTTTTGAATTATTATCTTCCCATAAGCTGACTGGATCCTGAATTTTCCTCCAGTCTCATTTTCCCACATAACACAACCAAGAGCAAGAACTGTTTTTGCTGTTAAGTCCCTGTGAGCCGAAGCCACACACTCTGATGTACATTTCAGGCCACAGCTCTTATCTTGATGTACTAGTATGCAAACAATTGGCCACAATTCTCATGCCCAAAGCAGAGAATTCAAACTGTGTAGCAGGATGAGAAACTGACAGCACCATGCTGTGACTAGCCTTCCTTGATGCCTCACCAGGAACCTCGTCACCTTGAGTCTCATATGCCTCTTATTGCCCGGCTTATGCTTGCCTCTTTCATAATGCTATAGTGCCAATCTTCCAGCCAGTAGTTTCTGTGGTAACATGACAGAGATCTGAATCTGTCAGGCCAAACTTGAACTTATCTATGACTTAAGTGGCGCCTCTGCCTATACAGTGACTGTTTCAGCCATTTCAGCCACATTAGAACTCTTCATGTTTCACTGGGAGTCCTTTTTATAGAAGGCAGAATTCTAAGCCATTTGTCAGCACTTTCTGCTTTAATTGAACATGGTCATGAGATGTAGGACTTGCCAGCCACCAGCTGAAAGAAAGTCTGTGCAGATGATTCTGTGTTAAAGGATATTTGATCACACTGTGAACCCCAAGATTGTTTTATTTACTGGAAAAACACATTCCTACATGTGGTGTGGCTCAGCCTCGGCACACACCTTTAATCCAAGAGGTTTCTGTTTGAATATTGTAAATAGGACTAAATAAAGTCAAGAGGTGAGACAAGCAACTAGTTGACAGGAAGTGAACATAAGATTATTAAGGGAAAAACCATAGAGAGTAAGAGGGAGTCAGGAGGATGGATAGAGAGATGCACAGGAAGTAGAAGAGAGGGGCATTCAGTTTGAGGAGTCTGGTTTGAGCCAGCATAGGAGAAGGAGAAGCATTCCTTCTGGGACTTCAGCTAAGGAGGAAGGTCAGCTGGTGCTCTCTCTGCCTCTCTGAGCTAGCAGGCTTTCACTTCCTAGAAGTAGTTATTCATAGCTGACACTACCATTCCCTGCCAGAAGGTCAAGTTAACCTACACTAGATAATTCAATGGTGTCATAATTCATACTTTGTTATCTACATACTTGGCTACCCTCTGGCCGCACTCTTGTTATCTGCACCCTTGGATGTATCTGCACTTTGGATGTATCCTAAGCACTGCCTCACTTAGGACCAATCAAACTAAAGGTCAATTAGAATTGCTTGTTAGCAAAATAACTTGTCAGAGCTGACCAGCTGCTCCACCATCGGCCTCCCTGTACAAACTGTTTAAACTGACTCTAGGAAGCAAGTCAATGCCACAGTTAAGGCTCCCGAGTCCTTTCTGTGGCCCTAATTGCAATCAGCCTTGTCTTGGGTGTGCGTTCACTCAATAATCCATCCATTTCTGACTTAAGCTGGAGTCCGAGTGGTTTTTGCAGCTACTCTTGAACTACAGCAGCTTCTCTGCAAATCTTAACGGGCTCTTCAACTTAGTTGGATAAATTTCCTATCTGGACCATTTTTGATCTGCTCAGTTTGCGTGCCTTTATAAAGGAGCTGGCAAACTCCAAGCAGTTGCTGTTGCCCTCTAGGTGATCACAATACTATTATTACTGGTGCACTGTAGCCTCTCAAACATTTCTAATGTCTGGAATCTTCTCTTCATCGAATGGAAAATGGTTTGTCTTCGGTGGGAGTGACAAAAAACGCAAATAAATGCATGAGTGTGAGGACGCTGTGGCTAAGAAGCAGCAGGCTTCGATGGGAAGCAGAACTGAGATTAGTGCTATGGCCCTAACTTTTGTTCCTATGTGGCAGAAGTAGAAGAATTTTGACACAGTTAATGAGGAAGCCATTGTCTTAGACTTAGCCCCCCCATAAGGCCTCAGTGGACCAGGCTGAAAATTGAAACAGTATTATTTGTGCTAAATCCTGCCTAAGCAAACTGAATCTTTGGAGAAGGCAGCTCCCCAAGACACAGACCAGTTGATTTGGTTTTGTTTTTCTTTCTTTCTTTCTTTCTTTTGTTCCCCAGAGCTGAGGACCAAACCCAGGGCTTTGCAATTGCTAGGCAATAGCCCTACCACTGAGCTAAATCCCCAACCCCTTGTTTTCCTAAAAGCATGATACACTGCCCACCTGAGAAAGCATCCTGATAAAGTCCCCTTCCCCACACTCTAGTCCTTAGAAACTGTAACCTGTTTCCCTCTTATGGCTGTTTACTTTAAAAGGTTTCCCCACATTATAAAACCTATGAGTCTGCTCTTTTCCATGGGAGTTCTCATTCTATTTTGTAGGATAGAGGCTGCCCTAATTCGCAAATTACAAATATAAGCAAATTAGATCCATAACTAGATTTGTTGTTGTAAGTCTGTCTTTTGGCAGAGTAAATGTATTTCTTTAAGCTATGCTGTGAATGTAAAAATAATTCTCTTTCACTTAGTTCTTAATACCATAATTTGTTCAGATAAACAAAGCTATTAAATCATATAAAATGATTTTGTTTTCCACCAGAACAACAGCCTAGTATTTGTTTTATTGCAATGTTCCAGTGTTAATCCTCTAGCTGTTGAGTTTCACAGTTAAGCAAGACATTTTCCAGTCTTCAGATTATATCCTTTAAAATTTGAAAAAAATCCTCTGTTCAAAAGTTACACTTAGCAGGGAGTCTTCTGAAATGTCAAATGGAGAAAATTGGAAACAGCTTAACAACCAAAAGAATAATATTTCACAAAATCCTATAGAGAAAAACTCAGATCCCAGGGGGCCACATGCTGTGTTAGGCAATTTGAGGAAATATTAACCCTTTAGGAGTCTCTGTACGCTGGTGTGTGGACAGAAGTCACTTGTCAAGCATTCCCCAGGACTGTGGAGTGGTCAGTCTTCATCTGAACCATGCTGTGCTAGCCACTTGAGTTGGTTCTAAGGCCAGGTACTCAGGCTCGTTGGCACCATGGAGCCCTGCTGTAGTCTTTTCTGCATATCAAGTCTCCACTCAAATCAACCTGCCTTGCTCTGCTTCACAAGCAGAGCACAAATATGCTATGAGTAACAGATACTAAATGGCCAGTGCGCTCGTGTCTGCATCTGTGTCTAGCATCCAGAATAAGAGACTAGTTGGAATAAAAATATTCTGAAGCTCTTTTATTTTTGCCACTGCTGTTCTATACTGGGCAGACTTAGACATTCACATTTCCTTAATTTAGAAGTCAGCCATCCAAAAGACTTATTTTCATTGCAATCTCTTCACCCAGCTTAAGTCAGACATCACGGACATCTTGTACAAGATGAATGAAACCAAACATTTAGACTCTGGCTACCAGGTTGACATCAGCGGTTCTAGAGCAAACAGCTACATCTTTCCTATGCCTTAGCTTTGATATTTACACAAACAAGCAATCATGAAAGAAAAATCAGACTATTTCCATGAAGAGAGAAGCTGTGGCTCATGTGCAATCGTATTTGATCCCTAACACGGTTAATGAACGCTCTTCTATTTGTCTGTATGGCATATTTTATATTTCACTAACATATTATTCACAATTACTCAGAACTTTACTGTTCTTGACATTTTTCAGGTATGTTAATGTAATAATTAGAGTATTTCATCCTACATGCATTTGCATATTTCAACCTTACATGCATCTGTTTGCGTACACAGGAGGATCAGAACAATCCACAGATGTTACAATATAGCATCACCCTCTAGCTATGGAGTACATTAGGCAAGGGCTTTCCTTGAGCACACAGTCAGTGACAGTTGTATGTGTGTGAGTATGTGAAGGTACCCACATGTCATGCTGCCTATGCAGAGGTCAAAGGACAGCCTCTGGTGTCAGGCCCCACCCTTCACCTTGTTTGAGACAGGCTGTTGCCATTGCAGACTAATTAGACAAAGAATTGCCAAAGATTCCTCTGTCTCTGCTTCCGATCTCACCCCAGGTGCACTGGGGTTACCGGTCATATCAGAAACCACTGTCATGATGATGTCATCAATATTTTTCTTTCTTTACCCACCTTCCTTTTTACACTGTCTCTTTTCCATCTGACCAAGCAGAAGACACACCTCTTAGTCATTCCCAAGCTGCCACTGCACATTCTCCTGGGACTTATAACATCTGGGATCCTAAACACATAAACAGTCAAACTAGCTCTCACTTAGCTTCTTTGCCTTATCTCCAAATATTGTAAAAGATTATATATTGCCTGATTATAGGGTGAAGTCAAAACAACATGGATAAACAGTAAGGGCAACAAAACTCCTGTCAAGGCATCAAGGTTGTTGGTTTTGCTTTTTTTTTTTTTTTTTTAATATGTTTGCCTGGCAGTCTGTGTACTTAAGTATACATTAAAATTAGAAGTAAAGAGTGAGGTTCCTAAGCTGCCGATCATAGTTGAGGTTGAGTAAGACTGCTCCTCTTTTCCTCACACTCTGATTACAATTAAAAATCAAAGTCACAGTAGACAAAGCAGCTATCTGCCACTTCTGACAATGAAAGAACAATAGAAAGACTGTGCTGGGAGATGGGAGAGTGTTCTGGTGTTTTGCCATCTATATCTTCCCAAATCCAACGGGGCAGTATAAATTGGAGCCTGTGCAGCAGGTGTGATCAGGTGAAATAATAGAA
>OU015756.1:42282844-42296931 GCA_907169655.1 Acomys percivali | reverse complement strand
TGTGTGTGTGTGTGTGTGTGTGTGTGTGTGTGTGTGTGTGTGTGTGTGATTTTGACTGAGAAACAGATATTCAGAAATTTCTCCCAATTGTGAGTTCTTGGCCAATTAAAGCCAAAAATCAGAAAGAAGGAAATAACATAAGTATAACTATAAATTAAGGAAATAGAAGTCAATCATACAGTAGAAAAAAACTGTAATAAGACAAAAATACTCATTGGAAAGTCAGATATAAAGATATAATCAGGAAGTCTCTAGGAAGCCTTACCAAAGGAGGGAGGGAGGGAGGGAAGGAGGGAGGGAGGGAGAGAGAGAGAGAGAGAGAGAATATCACTGTTATCTAAATGAAAATTGAATTATTGTCATATAGCCTAATAGGAAAAAATAATAGATAATCTTAATAGATATAAAGAAAGGGTTTGATAAAATTAAGATCATTTATGATTTTAAAAAGCTGCACTATGCAGAACAAGTATATTGTTTTTATATATTTAGGATCATATAACACAAACATATATATATTAGCTGTGATGTATGTATGTATATATCATAACTAATAAAGTAAAAGAGGCCAGAGACCATCACCTTGAGAGAACACAATGAGGGTTCAAAGGAGGGGTTGGAGAGAAGAAATAGAAAGGGAGAAATAATGTAATTATATTTTGATTTTAAAATTAAAAATAATGACCCCAACCTAGAGCCACCTGGGAAAAAGAAAAGCAACTGTCCAGATAATACTGGTCTGCAGCCATGTCTGTGACACATCTTCTTAATTTCAGGTTGCTGTAGAAGGGACCATCCCTAGGCAGATAAACCTGGGCTATATAGGAAAGGTAGCCGGGCAAGCCTAAAAGCAAAACAATAAACAGCTGGGTAAGACTGATGCACGGTGTTCTTTCTTTTAGTTTCTGCTTTAAAGTTCAGCTTCCCTCAGTGATGGACTGTGTACTAGTTGGGGTTCTCTAGAGTCACAGAACTTATGGAATGAATCTATGTCTCTCTGTCTCCACATGTGTATGGAATTTATTGGAATGGCTTATACACTGTAGTCCAACTAAGCCAACAATGCCTATTTGTGAGTGGAAAGTCCAACAGCCTAGTGGTTTCTCAGTACCATGAGGCTGGGTGTCTCAGCTGGCCTTCTGTATAAGTTGGACTCCTGAAGAAGCAGGCTCCAATGGATGTGCTGGCAGAGTGAGGGCAAGCAGGCAAAGATGAAAGGTGATATGCATGCTATCAGAGGGAAAAAGTAATTACTAGCCTTACCCAACTGTGAGCCCTGTGAGCTAATAACGACTGGCCTGGAAAAACATACGCACTGGAGCAACAGTGCCATGAACAGCATGGAAGTAACCAACAACTTTCTGAATGGAGTTAAAGCCTGCTCCATGACATGAAACTCCTACCTGGCACTATGATCGCAAACCAGAAACCTATGGCTAAATGAGTCATAAGCCCTGGGGAGAACCTACTGCTATTATTCCCTAAATGGCCATAGTATTAAAATGACTCCTGATGACTTGTTGTTATATGCATAGACTATGCAGAACAAGTATATTGTTTTTATATATTTAGGATCATATAACACAAACATATGGAGAAGTTTCTTTTTGCAGTAGCTAGAGATTAACATAGAGACTCACAACTAGTCAAGGTGCCAACAAAAAGACTGCTGAGTGTTCAGCCTTAAATAAAACATTTATGCCAAACCCTCCCCACCCCGCCCCACGAAGCTCTGTGATCATTATGAAACAAAGATTAGAAAGACAGTGAGAGCCAAAGACTTTGGATGACTGAAAGGAAACCATATTTTCTAGACATAGCAGGGAAGCTGCACATACGAACTCACAGAGAGTGTGACAGATGCACAAGACCCATGCAAGCTTAAGCCGGACCAAATGCCAGCACGGAGTAAGGAGGCAAGCATGAAGTCTTCCCTCTAGCTGGGGAGCCATTGGCAATTTAGAGCTACCAGGAGAGGTAGAGTTCATTTGCTTTAAGGGTCTAACACCTTGTAGGTTGACCACATTCTAGTGGATGGCCACACACACAAGAGTATATGGGCAGCAGAAATCATACTAAGTAGATTTTTTTAAAATGAATATACAAAGTAGGGCTGACAGGGAAGCAAGTGGGTCTGAAGAGTTGAACGAAGGAGATAGAGTATGACAAAATTATGTCATATAAAATTTTCAAATAATTAATAAAAATAATAAAGAGAAAACTATCTCTGTTTCTGTTCCACGTGCAGGAAAAAGAAACATAAAGTGTTGAAAATGGTAAAATTCAGTCAGAGACCTTCGCAATACATCCACCCACTAAATCACATTTGTATTAGTCAACTTTGCATCACTGTTTAAAGAGAGGAGAGATTTGGTTTGCCTCAGAGTTTCAGAGATTTTGATCCACGTTCACTCACATTACTTTGGGACTGTTTGGAGATAAAAAAAAATAATAATGGCAAAGGCACATGGTAGATGAAGCTTCTCATCCCATAGTGGCTGGGGAGCATAGAAAAACAGAAAGAAAAGCTCGTGTCCCAATACCCACTTCAGAGGCTGGAACCCAATGACTTTGAGCAACATTTCAGATCAAAACAATAATGAAGTATAGCCATGGTGCATATTAAAGTGTAAATAACTAGACCATTAAAAATGGACAAATATTTGTGCAAGAGAAAGGGCAATGAAACAGTTACACATTTTTTAAAATATAATCAAATTTCTCAGAAAAGGATACCTTAAAATCACAGAGAAATGCCTTAATGTGTTTGCCATAATTATAAAAATGAGAAAGACTGAAACTTCCAACATCAGGAGGGGATAGGAACAAAACGGCCTTTTACGTGCAGATGCCAGGGAAGTCCGTACGACTAGTTTAAAGAACTACTTTACTGAATAAGTCCACAACTATGTTCAACCAAAGACATGTACAAAACAACAAAAGAATTGTTCTTCATAATAACCAAAACTTCACATAACCCAATGTCCATCAATAACAGATTAGAGAAATATATTGTTTATAATGTTGTATAATGGAGCACTTCATCCGATGAGAAAATGGAACCTGCAATAAAAGCAATGCATTGCTCAAGTGTAATGTTAGCCAAATGCAAAAAGATATAAAAATGTCACGCATTATTTAACTCCATTTACGTGAGGTCCAGTAATAAGCAAAGCTACATAAGGTGATGGAAGTCTCCAACAAACGTGAGATGAACAAGAGGATTTTTGAGGGCATTTCTAGGTATGGTTAATATCCTGCTTCTTAATCTGGAGTCTTCTCATTTTGTTAAAGCACTTTAGACTGTGCACCTATTTATATAGATGTCCCCAAATGGATGATATATCTGAGTACAAACTTTGAAAGGAAACACAGACACTTACGTTGCTTTCCTTGTTCCTGCTGCAGAGAGAAGCAGATCTTGCTGGCATTGCTGTCATTCTTGGTGCGGTCTATAAACTGAGAGCATCTGAGGGAATCTGGCCAGGAGGAGTTCACCATCCCTAGGACAGATTCACATCCTTCTTTTGCATCCTCACAGAAAGATCTACAGGGTAGGAGGCCACGCCTAAATGGAAATTTTAAAAGGGAGAATTAATATCATTATAGTGTAGTTCTCAAGACAATAATAATGATATTAAAATTAGCCACCAGCAACATAATGTTGACTATTAACTTGCATTTCCTATGTACAGTAAGCAATTTAAACTTCTGTATTCAGTCCTAGGACAGTTTAAGCCACCCAATTATATGGATTCTGAAGATAATAACCTAATTTCACAAGACATTGTGTAGTCGTCTATTGTAGAAGCATTTCTCTCCCCCCAATGATTGTTCTTAAGCTTCTTCTGCTACAATATACTGGTCAAGCAAAAGAAATAAAAAAAATAAAAATGAAGGCCCCCACTTTGAAAGAGCAGAAGTAGATCAAAAATTATGTTATGCTCAGTTTTTGTCTTTCCCTTGAGAAAACCAAATGATCTCTCAGAGGCAAATAAAGGAAGCTGTTCTTTATCCCCCCCTGGCCTTCATGAAAAGCTCATGCACACAAGTGGTAACTTGGAATATCTTATGTACTTGAAAAAAAATTATCAAGCTTCTGGTTTGTATTCTGCAGAGTAAAAAATATGAGTCGCCATATGTTAATAGTAAAAGCCGTGATGTCCCAGGAGCTAGTCCTCAATCCTCCTTGTATACACCCGAACACTCCCAGATCCCCAGCTTGCTCTGGGGATTTTAACTTATTTGCCAGCAATTTCAAGTCCATGGGCTGGTTCCTCTCAGAACCAAGTGGCTTTCTCTGCCTCTCAGCTATAGGTTGTATCTTTTATCCTTGTCTGTCTCTGCCAAAGACATTTCAAAGGACTTTAAGAAAAATGGGAATGAACCTGGTGTGGTGGCGCACGCCTTTAATCCCAGCACTCATGAGGCAGAGGCAGGCAGATCGCTGTGAGTTCAAGGCCAGCCTGGTCTACAAAGTGAGCCTAGGACAGCCAAGGCTAACATAGAGAAAACCTGTCTTGAAAAACCAAAAGAAAAAAGAAAAACTGGAATGAAAAATATACTTTATATGAGTCCCATCAAAGCAACTATTTCAAATCTTAATATCACAAAATCGTACAATATTGAATCTGTAATAAGTCTTTCCTGGGAAGCAAAGCCCCACAAAGATTCTGGGGCAGATTCAAATGTCACCAACTTCTTACTACCAGGTTCATGATGGTAGAGGTAGGGAGAGAAAGCAGGTGTGTGAGCTCCCAGGCCTTGATCTATATGTCTTCTACCAACATCTATTCTGGTATAATAACTGGACTTTACAAACCCCTTGATTACACAAGCTTGTATGCCATACACCATTTGTTCCACTGATACAGAAAATGATAGGACCTAACATCTAGTGGATTATACTGGACCTTACATGATCTTTGAGAGCCTTGGAGGAGATATCCTGTTCTATATAAGAAATGGACAAGGAGTTCTCAACATTTATATTTCTGTGGTGGTGATAGGGTCATACTCTGGACATTGCCTATCCGGCTTATCTTAGATTTCCCATTCCCTGTCCTCATATTGAGACAAGATCTCACTAAGTTGCCCATGCTGGCCTTGAATGCACTCTGTACCCCAAACAGACCATGAACTTCTGATCATCCCGAATCAACCTACCAAGCTACCGGTGTATCACCAGGCATCCCTCAACAATGGCATTCTAATAAGATAATTCTATTTTACCTTTAAAATGTTGTACTAAAATTACACTTTAAAATAATCTGTTTAAATCAATAAACCTCGGCTCCTGGGGGCTCACAGTGACTGAGCCACCCATAAGGGAGCCTTCATGAATCTAACCTAGGCCCTCTGCATCCGTGCCATGGATGTGTAGCTTGGTGTTTTGTGGGACTCCTAGCACAGGGAGTGGGGGATGTCTCTGTGCTTTAGCCTGATTTTGGAACCCTTGTCCTCCTTCTAGGTTGCCTCATCTACCCTTAATATAAAGGGAGGTTCTTAGTCTTACTGCAACTTGATATGACCAGTTTGGTTGACATCACTAGAAGGTCTGCCCTTTTCTGAATGGAAACAGAAGAGTAGTAGAAGGGGAGGGGAGAAGGGAGGGAAAACTGTGCTTAGGATGTAAATATATAAGAGAATAAACTAATAAAATAAAATAATAAAAATTAAAAAGATAATGAAAAAACATGTTTCAATTAATTGTAACTGAACGTGATAGTAAAGGAAGATAAGTTTTACATTTGAACAAGTTACACTGAGAACATAAAACATTAATTGGTCCTGATTGCCACTCGGGAATAGATGGGTATCTTCATCCGTGCTTCTACTGCTGCGATAAAACACATGGCCAAGGCAACAGACAAAAGAAAGCAATTAATTTAAGACGTATGATTTCAGAGGGTTAGAGTCCATGATGTTAGAGCAAAGGTATGGTAGCAGGAACAGCTGAGAGCTTACATCGTGATCCACAAGCAGGAGGAAGAGAGCTAGCTCGGAAAGGTCTGGGCTTTTGAAACCTCAAAGCCTGGTCAAAATAACATACTTCCTCCAACAAGGCCACACCTCCCAGTCCTTCCCAAGCAGTTCCACCAAGAGAAAAACTAAGCATTCAAACACATGAGCATATTCCAGGCAGTCTCCTTCAGACCACCACAATTAGATCTTGTAGAATTAAAAGTGAGAAGTCTCCCAAGTGGTTCTGTCTGAGGCTACTTACACCTTCACCCTCTGTGTCTTTTTTCATATCCGAAAATTAAGTATTTAACTCAGAAACTGACTCACTGTCACAGACTCTTACCCTCTACCATGATCATTTTCCTAAGTCCTCTACTCTGGATCCTCCATGGATACTCTGTTACTCTCTGACCTTGAGCCAACAGTTTACTGATGCCAAGACTCAGTTTCCCCATTTGAAGAGTGAAGAATTTGGAAGAGCTTGAGTTTAGACCACTTTCCATAATTCTTTTATTATGAACATTTTGTAAATTGGAATTCATTCTTCAGAGCAGTGTTTCTCAGAGGAGCACTGAGGTCACAATAGTCCTATCAGCATTGCTGAACTGCAAGAAATAACAGACATTTTTCTCAAGGTTTGAACTGGGGGTAGATAGAAATCCTAAAATACCATTAGACTTTCTGTTCTATAATTAGTGCCTAGGAAAAAATGTCTAGAGTGTTTCCAAATAAGTCTCCTCAGAGGTGTAACCAACTGAGACCCATGAGTTTTATATTGCTGGACTAGAATATGTGAGCAGGGGTAGAGTATTAATAACTATGAGCCCTTCCAAACTGAACAAATCTGGAGCCATTTGTTCTTGTTTTGCCTGAAATTCAGCTGCCTGTGAAGGGCAGATGTGTTTTGTTTTTCATCCCATGGAACAGGGTGGTGAGACAGTCTACACTATTTTGGAATATAAGTGTCTATATCCAAGCAACAACACATTGGTAATTGAAAAACAGTGCTTGACAAAGGGAAGGACCACTTTGACTATCAGAATGACTATTTTAGAAAGGGTGATTGTTCTTAATTGATGTGTGAAGTACATTTAATATGGTTCAAAAATAAATTCCCTGACGCATTTCGACTCAAATGAAGGTAAAGAATCCTAATGAAACATGTTACCCCACTTTGATAATAAGGACTTGTAATATTTTCACTAGAAAGCATGCTTTTATTTTTTATAATTTAATTAATTTATTCAGATTACAGTTCACTTGTTATCACATCACTTGTATCTCCCCGTTCCTCCCTCCCTCCTGCTTTCACCCTATTCCCCTCCCCTAGGTCTATGACCAAGGGGGACCTCCTCCCCCACTACATAGTCATAGGCTATCCAGTCTCATCTTGGTAGGCTGCTTATCCTTTCTCTGAGTGCCACCATGCCTCCACACCAAGGAGAGGTGGTCAAATAGGGGCACCAGAGTTCACATCTGAGTCAGTCCCCGCTCTCTCCACAACTGTGGAGAATGTCCTGGCCATTGGCTAGATCTGAGTAGGGGTTTGATATTTACTGCTTGTATTGCCGAATGGATTAAATGATTAATCTACCAAAAATATTGTTCACTTACTTTATAACTTCATTGCTGAATTTATTTCCAGGAAATTTTATTATGATACATCTAAAAGTATACAGATGTTTATCTAGAAAAATTTTATGATAGTCATACATGTAAATTTGTTAAATAACCTAGAGCTACAAAATAAACCTATATGGCCAGTAGGCTTTTAAAAATTATAAATCATATTTTCTATCAATTTGAGCTACTTTTAGAAATATTTCTGATAAATTTTTTGAGAATTTCATGTGATCACCACCACCACCATTGGGCAATATATTTTGATCAAATTCATCCCTCACTTCTCCACCTAATGCCTTCCAGATTCACCATCACCTCCTAATGATCAATTTTGTGCTCTTTTATTTTTAATTAGCTATTGAGTCCAATTTGTGCTATCCATATACACCTGAATTTTGGAGTATCTCTCCCTCCCCCAAGAGACAGCAACTGTTCATAGGTCCTCAGAACTAAGATCTAAATAATCCCCTTCACACTCTATGCTAGAATGCTGTGTGGTTTGACCTTGTGCAGGTACTCGCGGCTGCTGTGGATTCATAGCTACAGTGATTGCATCAAATCCAGAAGACCTTGCTTTGTTCTGATCTTCACTGACTTCTGATTCCTACAATCTTTCTGCCCCTTCTTCAGAAGTAGTGCAGGGAGTCTTATGGAAGAATTGGGGCATAGAAAAACCTAGAGGGGACAGGAACTCCACAACAAGACCAATGGAGCCAACAAATCCGGGCAGAGTAGGGCGTGCTGCAGAGACTGATGCACCAACCAAGGACCATAAAAGGATGAATACCTAGACTCTCTGCTCAGATGTAACCGATAGGCAACACAGTCTCCTTGTGACAGTCACTTATTTCCTTCTCTGCACTTTGGTCAGTTGTGAGTTTCTGCATTAGCCACCATCTACTGCATAAAGAAAGTTCTCTGATGAAGTCTAAGAGCTGCACTAATTGATGGATAAGGTGATATAAAGTTAGAAGGTAGTTTGATATTATGTCCACCGAAAAGAATAATAATGGTAGGCTCACTCCTAGGACCTGTGATATCCCCAAGCCCAGAGTTTTTGGCCAGATTTACAATTTGGGGCACATGTTTCCTCCTGTAAAGCAGGCCTTAAATCCAATCAGAAAACAATTGATTACCCCATAACAATGTTGTCGCTATTGTACCCATGGACATAGCTCACCACACTGGTCATCGTTGTAGGTTGCATGGTTCACAGCTGTGAAAGCCTTTTGGTTATCACCTCCTCCCCCACTGGGTGCTACGTGGGTCCTTTACTTTGGGTTCCCCAAAAGCAATTATTTCATATAACTATACTTAGAAAAAAAACAAGAAATTGACAGTAATAAAATAACTTTGAACCAAAAGTTCTGATGAAATATTGCTAAGGTATTTATTCAAAATCTCATATCACAGCTGCCAGTTTAATTTAAATAAACTATGCCTAAAATATATTAGAACTTTTGATTTTAAAAAATCTTTCTGTGGGTACTGGGTAAGATGATTTGTGGCAAGGAAAACTTAAAATATCACCACGAGCTCTGCCTTCTACTGTTCCTGCCTTTGGAAGCCCCTCTCTTGATATGTGCTGGCCTATTGACTTACTTCCAACCATAGAAGCTAATAAGATTCCATTTCATCATTAGCTACATATGATTATGACTTTTATCTTATCTACACTCCCCTACCCTTTTCTCTCTTGCCGACCTTGACAAAATAAGTTGCCATCCATATTAAAGATGTTTGGCCTTGAGGGTGACCCATTTCTTTACAGCCCTTGAGAAAATGAAGCTCTTCTAATGACTCATGAACTTCAAAATGGATCCTTCCCCAGTCAAGCCTTCAGACAGGCCTAGGCTCTGACCAACACTTTAATTCACACTGTGAGGTTCTGGAGAGAGGAGCCAGCTAAGTAAGCCCAAGGTTCCTATTCACCTGATACATGTGAGTTATTTTAAACCACTGAGAGGATAATGAATACACTTTTCCTTGGCACATCACTTTGTCAAAGTCATGTTACTGAGTTCCATGTGTGATTTAAGGGTGAGACTTAAACAATCATTTTTAATGCAATCCTAGTTTGTCTTTTTTAGACTGAGCTGTTTAGCAACCAGTGCTCACAAAGTCAGAATTGGGCATCTCCTAGAGATCCTAGACCCTCCCTCAGCCATGAAAACACTGTTCATGTCTAAAGAGTCTTGTTAGATCATCTGCCTCTATTTTCTCCTTTTCTGTCTCAAGAAGACTAAAACTTAAAGAGATCTCGGGACCAAACACTATGGCCCTAGAATTGTTTACTAGGTGATCCACTTTCACTTATGAACCAAGATACTTATGATACAAGAATATTAATCCATCGCCATTGTTAGAGAGGGAGAGACAACAGGTGGCTTGGTGAGGGGTTAATTGCACATCAAGTGACCAAAGAAACCTTACCTGTCATATAAGAGAAAGACAGAATGTTTCCTTAGTCTCTACCTGCACCAGGCATAAAGATTAAGAAGTGAAGTGAAGGCTTGCCTTTGCCATAGTCTCTCATCAGAAAAGAGATAATGGAAGGAATCTGAGTATCCCTTACTCTCTTTAGTCTGGAACTCTAACAACTAGAAGAGTTGTCTTGTCTTTATTTGTAATAATCATGGTTCCAGCATGAAAAGGATGACCCACTGAAGTTGGAGGACTGCATAGTGTTCAATGAAAGAACTATTGAAAAAAAGCAGTGCTTCCTATTACCAGCAAGGGTTGGCACAGTAGGGTGGGGCCAGGAGCTGTTATTGCTGGAACATAGGGAAGGCTGATGTGCAGGAGCCCTGGCCTGTCATATAGGATACACCCAAGAGCAACATGAGATGACCACAAGCCAACCTGCCTGTCCTGCACTCGGCTCTCCTTACTGGTGGCTCCTCTGGCATGAGCTCAACAGAGAGCCTGAAGGTGATCATTTCTGAAACAATGTCTAGGAAAGAATTGGAACAGAGGAATGCAGCAAATGACTATGAAGAAGTAAATGAAGAATGCCCAGCACATCACCAATGCCTCATATCCAATGGGGCTCAATAAACACTTGTTGAGGGAGGAAACAAAATGGCATGTTGAGTAGATGGTTCAAGTATTATTCACTTAAAACCTGGTAGGAGGCTTTATAACTCAGATTCAGCAAATGCAGCCATGGCAGGTTTTGTACGTTGTGGGTTGTGTTTGTCTTGGGGGGAGTGGGGTTACTGCAGAAGGGCATAATTCAGATGGAAGCAAAATCATGTCACTGTCCAAGGAAGAAAAGTGAGCATAATTTCCACTCAAGTGAAAGTTACTCTTGTGTCCTTCTTCAGCCAAAATTAGAAATGATCTCAATATTAAACCATCCATCTATTCATTTGTTTGCTAATTTGTTTATCTCCCAACAATACAATGTAAGCTCAACAAAGTCAATGGTTCCTGGGCATTGTCTTTGCAGCATTTCCCTAGTCTACAAATATAGACACCACAGGAAGCTATTGGATAAATGAGTGAACTGTGTGGAGGATGACTTAGGTGCCCCTAGAAATAATGCTGTTGACAGAGAGCCATTGCCACAATGCCCTCCCCCAAGTTGAGCGAGCTGGACAAGAACACAAACCTTCTCTTCCACACCCACAGACTCCCTCTTCCTGGCCACTGCAAGGTCTACACACACTATTCAGTCTTTACATCCTTCCCACATAATAGGAAAATGTCAGTAAAATAAATAAAAACACCCACAGTCTTGTTTTATCTGGAAACTTTGAGGTTTCACTCTTAGGAAAGAAAAACTTAAAGAAACCCAAACAGATAAAGACCTGATGAGTAAGCCAACAAGAGTATCACAAAGCCACAAAACAGCTCCCGAAGAAATATCAACAGACATGCCTCCTAACTTATGGGACACTGGTTATCTTAATATTTGGCACACTTACCAAGACCCACAGGATAAAAGACTGACAGAAATCAAAAGCAACTTGTAACTGACACTGTTGTTTTTTGTGTTATCATCAAATGATGCAATGACGAAGGTCTTCAAGTGAATGGAGTCACGTGTATGATTTTTAAGTTCTAGTCACATGCAAGAATTGGAGAGAAAAGTAAATGAGCTCACCAATGAAGTGGGTAAAGTATGAGTGCCCCCAGACACTGGCAGTAACATAACAAGATATTTTCAGAAGGATTTTGCCTGGCCTGATTCTCCTGTTTTACAGCTTGGTGTAAAACAAAAGCAATCTGAATTATCCATTGAACTGTACATTGCCTACACGTTAGACCATTTTGACTCATCTGATGGAGTCCCACCTAAGATGGCATTTTAGGCATAATTTTGCAAAGTAGTTCACCAATGTTGTCTGGCATTAAAAGGAACTGTGCAATCTGTGCTTTTAAGACTGAACAGTCAGCTGACAAATACATACAAGAGTAGACCTCTGATTCCAACTTAGGAAGTAACGTAACTGTAGTAAGTTATTTAACCCTTGTGAGTAACCAGCAACCACCTCTAGGAGACTTAGCTAGTAAGAGGACCAGAGTCCACTTTCTTTACCAGTGACCTATACAGTTTTAATATAATTATTTTAATGCTAATTTTCCATATGTACTCAAAAGTGGCACAATAAGGTTGTAATATGTCAAGTCCTTAGTAAGATAAATTAGCGGTGTGCAATATTTCTCTCTAGAGAATAATAATATAATCTTACAGAGACTTTATACATTTGATGAATTCTCCAAAGAATGTTCTAGTTCCTATTACACAATGTAACACAATGCCAAGGCTGCATGTACATAGAGGACAGTTACAGGCTGTGCTGTGACAAAACACGGCCACATAGGAAGTCTCCTAAAACTATATGGTGAGCAAATGGGTTGCTGTTTAACTGAAACATTATTAGGAAAGTTCAATTTGAAAATGTGTGAAAATTTGAAAAGTGTGACAACATCAGGTATGCAAACAGCAGACATTGTTCTTTAAAAGTTTTGTAGCTCTGTGTAACAAAAATATTTTGCAAAAGTTTTGGTTTTTCAAAGTCCATCCCAGTGTACCATTGGTGCACACCTTGACCACTTCCAGGAGGCATCTCAGGCTTATTTTATAGTATAATGAGGTGCAAACAGGAACATCCTGGTATCTAGCCATCAGAGTGTCAGAAAGCTGTGACTGGCATATAAGAAGCCCTACGTAATTGATGCACACAATATGATGCATTCAGAAATTAGAAAGGAACTGTGAAGCTATCACCATCATCAAATTCATACACTCAACCGCTTCCCAAATTTCTCCTTCCTTCTGCTTCTTATATAAAACCTAGTGAGCTTCTTTTGGGGCTACACATGTTAAGAACATTAAACATATGGTGAAAACAAGGAACACAACCAGCTCGCCATGAGAAGACAAAAGAAGACCTGGGGTGTTCAGAGAAGACTTCACTACAGCCAGGACTTTGAGGCCAAGGGCTTAATGTGAAAAGAAAGATCTCTGTAGGCAAAGGGAACAGCATTGTGTGCAAAGGCTACTCAAAAGAGGTTTGTTGGTTTTTGTTTTTTAAGAAATGGAAATGAAGGCCAGTAAAGGTGGGTCTGGGTCCATGATGTTAGAGAGTCAGAGAGAGCCTCAAACGCTGTGGCATGGAGCTTAGCTCAGCCTCTAAGTCTGACAGAAATTCCAAAAGGATAGTGTCTGGGTAATGGCACCATTCAATTTGTTCTTAAAGGATAGTGGGTCAGGAAATGGAAAGGAGGAGGTGACAGTAGAAATCTGGAATCAAGTTAATATCAGCCCAGAAATTCACATAATCCGTCAATAACAGGAACTGCTATTTATGAAGAATCCATCTGCCAGTGTAGATCATACATGAACACTTTCTATAAGTCATAAAAAAAAAAACTAGGAGACACAAGCAGAACTGTGTGTAACGGTGGCTTTAGTTTCAGCAAGGGTTGCTCAGAAAGGTTATTACCATTTCTTAGACTTATATGATTTTATATTGCTAAAAATTCTTACCCTTAAGTTTTAGTTATAGTCTAGGCTGTGGAAATAGCTCATGCAGTGAAGTACTTGCCACGTACGCACAAGGACCTGAGTTCAAGTCTTAGAACTTGTGTTAAAAGAAGTGGGTGTGGGTGGTGGAAGTGCATGCCTTTAGTCCCAGCACTCAGGAGGCAGAAGCAGGCAGATCTCTGTGAGTTTGAAGCCAGCTTGGCCTACAGAGCAAGTTCCAGGACAGCCAAGGCTACACAGAAAAATCCTGTCTCAAAAAACCAACAGGAGGGAGGAGGAGGAGGAGGAAGAGGAGGAGAAGGAGGAGGAGGAGGAAGTCTGGAGCTCACTGACTAGCCAGCCTGTCTACCCTCCAAGTTCAAAGCCAATGGCACAGTCCCAGAAAACAAGGCAGCTGGTTCCTGAAGAATGACACCTAGGCTGGCCTCTGGCCTCCTCAAGCAAGCAAGAGTATGCATACACACACACACACACACACACACACACACACACACACACACACACA
>OU015756.1:42236906-42282834 GCA_907169655.1 Acomys percivali | reverse complement strand
ACACACACACACACACACACACACACACACACACACACACACACACACGTTTGTTCGAGGAAGTTCATTTACTCTGCAACCCAAACTTACAGGAATTTAGACTACTATGGGAAATAATCATACATTTGAGATATGTTCTTTAATCTCTAATCATCTATCTATACAAAGAAATTTTATTTTCTTGCCCTTGTGTATTTCTGCTAAAGCCCAATCACAGATCAGTACTCCTAAGGAGAAAGATCAATGGTCAGTCCATCAATTTCCTTACTTTAACCAATCCTTTCACAAGTAAGGACCTTTCCTGCAAAACAGTAGACTTGAATGGAGTAATGACAAGGTGACCAGCAAGGATTACAGAGAACCCTCTAGGAGCTAAGTCAAGGTTGACATTTCAAAGCCAAATTAACACCATTTCAGAGCTGATAAAAATTACAACCCAACTGTTTGAAGGAGGTAGCCAAAGGTGACAGTTACCTATCAAAAACATAAACACATGGCCTGCACTTCTTATATCAAAACATCATCTACGTCTCACGCTCTTTTAGCTAACCAATATTTTCCTGCTAACTACTTGATTTTTTACATGCCATCTTCTAACCTATATACTTTAGTGCCACCTCAATAGTTTGTCAGTTAAACATATATATTTTTACATATGCTTCACTGGATCCATGTGTTCTCCTGCCTTTCAACTGGACTGTGTTTCAGTACATGCACACACATTTGCTCAAAGCAACCACAGTCTGTAATAAAGACCAATAAAGCCCATTAGAATAAAGCCCATTAACATACAATGTAGTTAATCAGTATATACGGTCTCAAAAGAATCAGGTTAATAACTATACTGTTTATATACCCCACTATAATCTCTTAAAATTAGATTTTAAATGTTTATATAAGTAGCTATTTTCTCTAGGCTGGAAAGCAAACACTTTTCCTTTATTTGAATAGTGTGACATATAATAGATGGTACAAAATAGGGAAACACAAGAAAAATATGTTTGACCTTATAATGGTTTTCTACAATCAATTTGCTTTGTTGAACTTATTCTACTTATTAAATTAGCTTTCAGTTCCCATATACACACTAACTGACAGGAGGAAGCATGGCCTAAAAATACAATTATAAAACTAAACATAATAATAAAATTAGGATAAGTCTCCAGAGAACACTTGTAAAGTAACTGTAAATTATTGTTCATTATAACAGAAAATGGAAAACTCTCATACTAGTGCAGTTATCAAAGGATAAATCAGGTCAAGGAAAAATAAATTTATCTTAAAGTGCCCTGGAAACTGTGAGCAGCTCAAAAGTGTTTACTCAAGTAGAGACTGAGCTAGACTACAGAGGACCATCACAATGAACCTAGTGGCTCCAAGACTCTGAGCACACTCCCTTTCTATTGTTTTTCTGTGTGCATGCAAGAGCCCACAGAGGCGTTAATCTAAAAAGATATAAGTGAAATTCTTGGACATTAAACAGAAATAGAATGAGAATCCAGTTCCAAAATCTTTGGTATTTTACCTAATTTCATTTTAAGCAAAGGAGTGTTCCTTTTTTTTTTCAATTCTTAACACATAGCATATATATTAGAAGCACATTTTTGTGGTCTCCACTTCATTAATTCTACTTGTCCTTCACAAATCACCACTTTATAGTTGTTGCTAATATTTATTGAGCTCTTTCTAAGAACCTGGCAGTGTCCCAAGCCCCATGTGTCATTAAATCCTCACATAAATTTTGTAACTAAGTATAACCATTATTTCTCTTTTATGGATGAGGAAGCTTTGGCGCATGGCTCTCTTAGCCTGCTTTCTCAATCACTGCCTAAAAAAGAGGAATCCATATCTTCATCTTCAAAACTGGAACTGTCACCTCATTGAAAACAGGGTCTTTGTGGATATAATTAAGGATCTGAAGGTAAAGCTATTATCCTCGATTGTGTGGATGAGCCCTGAATCCAATGACAATATCCTTATAGGAAACAGAAGAGGAAGAGATGGATTCTCTGTGATGGTAGAGGCAGAAAATGGAGAAACACAGGCATGAGACAAAGGAACAGAAATAATTGAAAGCTGGCTAAGGGAAAAAATGAATTCTCCCCACGGAGTGCTGGGAGCCAGACAGCCTTGCAGACACCCAGACTTTCAGCCTTCAGAACTGTGGGAGAAGACATTTCTGTTGTTTAAACCACCCAGCAGGTGGCAATTTGTTAAAGAAACCCAAGAAAACCAATACAACCACCAACTATGCTGCCACAGTCTGGGAAAATAAAACATCTCTTGGTGACCATTTCAATTGTTTCTGCAGTGCAGAACGCTACATATGCTAGGCAAGCACTCAGCCACTGACTCATAACCACAGCCCACACAAGCATCTCTTATTTTAACCCACAAGAGAAAGATCAAATCCACCTTCTTTTTCTATGTACCACGAAGTCACCCTCTGTAACTGGGTCCTTGATAATTCAAGTTTCGTGGAATTCTGCACACTCTCATGATCCTTTATTTACACAGCTCAACATCTACTGTTTTTGCTCTACCTCAATGCAATGTCAGCGCAGCATCTTGCAATTAAAGTATCAGGCATTAGCCTGACTCCCAGAGTATTTTACACACTGCTTAAATTATTACAAACATGGGATGTAGGGGCACGTGAAAAAAATGAAATGTGCTCTGCTATTCCTATTCTGAAATGTTCCTAACATTTCAATCCAGAAAACAATTGATGCTGTATATAAATAGGTACTTACCATGTACTTTGAAATTATCCAAATATATACATAGTGCTTCAAATAGCCATGACATTATTGAGGTGATCAACTGTTATTGAAAATTATTCCTAACCTCTTGAATAATTCTTGTTAGTCCCTCCATAGGTACTCTCACACCCCAGCACTAGGTCTTCATGCTGATGAGAAGAACCATCTAGAATGTCACTCATAATTGATTTAAGTAAGATTTTGGACTTTTTAGCTGATGGTATTTAATGAGATTCTGGACCTCATCCATTGCACTGCCTGTCTTTGTCCCGTGCTGGCGCATGAGTAAATTCACTGGCAGAAAGGATGGTTGGAGAAGGGGGCTGGGCTATTAGTCCTTCCCTTCACCCTTAGCTACAAGTTTCCAATTGCTTTGAGCCTTTTTCTTTCTCTTCAAGACTTTGGTAGTAGAATAGCATCCTCTTATCAGGAGATCTTCATGTTTCCTATTACTTAATTGTTTTCTTTACCCCTCCCTCCCACAAACCTCCATAAAAGTCTCACCAATAAACATTTTGGCTATACATTTGAGTACATTTTTTCATCTTTCATACCCTCACCGAAACAGCAATGAGTGTCCATCTGATAGCATTAGCTAACACATGGATAATTGCGCATGAAAATTAATCCCGATTTTCTAAATCTATTAGTTTCATAGACTTGAAATTAACTATGTCAGATGTGCATCCTTTCATCCCATAAAAGAAGCAAAAATAAAAGGTAGTAACAGGATGATTTGTTTCTCTTGAACAATTGTCCCCAGAATAACTGGGCTCTTATCTTGAATGATTTGGTTCCAAAATACCTGTCATCACCATCAAGGATGCACTCAGGGAAGGCGAGGCTGCAGCCAAATAGCAGGATGTGTTGATAGCAACTGAGGCGATGGAGGTATGTGAAGAACTTGAGGAACTTCTCTTTGTCCATGTTTTTGACAATTGGCAAGAGAGGTGCCAGCGTGCTGTGGTAGGGCAGAATCTGACACTGGCTGTGAGTGATGTTCATGCAGGCGCCTGGGAAGCAGAGACACTCACGTTTAGAAGTTGAATAAGAAATCTGTGTTTGTAAGTTTATGTGCAATAACAGGTTAGTGAGTTAATAATATGGCATATATTTTATATTATAGTGCATAGTACAGACAATCACACACATAAGTATATGTGGGTACAACAATGAAATCAGCTTAGTGACATTTATGAAGGGAGAGTAGGTGTTCCTGAGAAAACGTAGAAAATTCTCTCATAGGGAGCTGCTGTGAAACACCTGCCCAGGAAGAGCAAAATATATCAGTGTGTTTAAACACTCATATTCTCTGACATTCCAATACCACTTAGAGGAATTTATCTTAAGAAAATAATCCTTCTATGAGTGTAAATTTGTGTACATGGATCATGCATAGCTTAATACTTTTCAAAGACAGAAATCCAAGCCTTTAACAGTGGGGGTTGATTTAAACTAAATGAATAGACAATAGAATACTTAAAATTCTAGGATATGTGAAATACTTTGGAAGACTATTTAATCATATGGAATGGCGGTCATAAGCTCATAAATAAAATCATCACTTTATGAAAAAAATCTGTCTACCAAGTACATACGGTGATGCAAGGATCTGCAATCCAATCTGCAGCATGCTAGCTTTCTTTCATAGTCACTTATGATAGGGACCATCACATCCATAGCCCAACCAATACTTTCAGCCCAGAAACTTGTCTGCTTAGTCCAACAGAAATCAAGATGTTGACACTGGTTCATGTAATGGAATTCTAGGAGACTTTTATTTTTCAATTTATCTTATAGTCATATATTGGTTTAATAACCATTTAGTGCTTTTAACTTAATTTAAAAGTTGCTATTTATGCAAGCTACTTTTTAAAAACAAAATTCACAAGCTTCAGATATTTGGTGAAACTATTAACTCTCTTTTAACGGAGGAAAAATATAGGAGGGAAAATTCAACAAAATGTGAACATCTCTTCTGGGTACCACATCATTTCCAGAGAAATGATGATAATATCCTCTCCTTATGTAAGGCCAGCTCCATGATAACAAAACTGGTGTTGACAGACAAGCCTGCAGTTGACTAAGATGACCAAACCACTCCTCATCTCTGACAGAAGGTGAGTGTACTCTGTGGTGCAGCATCACCCACTCTTTCAGACATGGCTCAGGTCTCCATTTTCAAATTCCTCCTATCTTCTTCCAAGTACTTTTTTTATCTCACTTTCCTTCCAAACTACTCTGAAAACCTCCCAGGTTCTATAAGAAGCCCTTCCCCCAAATGACCAGACTGTAGTAGTTTGGTCAAAGAGCCCCGTACTTCAAAAGGTATCATCCTCCATTTTAAGATGCTATTCATTGATAACTAAAATGTGCTGAGCTCCAGTGGCACAAGACCAAAACATGGATTCCATTTTTAGAGGCAACCAGAAATAGATGTCTCTGTACACAGAACCTTAGCTTAAGGATGACAAAGACGCTAAAGCCATAGCACTTTCTAGTACCTCCCAATCTTCAAAACACAAAGTGAGAATAAAGGACTTGCAGAGCAAGGAGCATTCAAATAGATAATCGGACGTACACACAGAGAGAGGTATATTGTTGAGATGGGACATTCTGAACAGGTGTCATGAAGATGCCACTCAAGCTCCTTGGGAATGAAAGTTAAAACACACTTTTAGTGTGGGAAGAATGGGAAGACGGAAGAGCCACAGCTGTGTGCTATGTAACATTTCCTTGAAAGAGCTGACAGTGTTTCTCTGTCAATAGGTGAAAGGATTTAGTGAAAACCTAGACAGGAATCCATTGCTGAGAGCCAGCTTGGTGCTGGGAACCAAAAGAAGCACTCAGTTCTTCTGAGCCACAACTATCTCACTTCCGCAACCCAGAAAAGAGACATTTGGCCTACACTATATACGCGGAAACTCAATTTCAGGAGACTAAAACCTTCCTATCAGGAAGCCGTGAAGACCAAAGGCTAGACTTCTGAGTGGCTTCTACTTGGAGGCACATCAAGGCTAATATATTAAAAATAATTTCCAAAAACTAATTCTTAATGACAGAAGAGGTGAAAAAATATGTCACAATGTCTGTGTACCTGTCAGATCATTTTCTGTTGCTGATAACAGCATTCCATAGAGTGAATAATTACAAAGAAGTGTATTTCTGCCCATAGTTCTGGAGGCTCAAGGATGGGGGAGTCACACCGGCTAAGCGTCTTCATGTTGGTGGTACTCTCTGCAGAATTCTATGGTAATGTGGGTTATCACATGGCAATACAGAGAATCTTTCCACTTTCAACTTTTCTGATTCTTCGTATAAATCTCATAATTGCATGATGGGGGTCTCACCCTTATGACATCATTTAATCCTAAACCACTTCCAAAAGATGCCACATCTAAATGCAGTAGTGTATTTTCTTATTATTTTTTTTTTCTTTATGGTCTTCTTGAGACAGGGTCTCACCTTGTAGCCCAGCCTAGGGCTCATGGCCCCTCAGCCTTAGTCTCCTAAGTGTTGGAGTCACAGGTGTGTGCCACCTTGTCTGGCCAATGTGATTGGAGAATGCTCTCACACCACAACAGCCTGAACTCACGTGAATATTAAATTTACATTCTCCCATTCCATCTCATGGTTGTATTACATCATTTTCTTCTAGGATTATCCATTCTTAAATCTATACACTTTATAGTAAACCATAATTGAAGCAAGGATAATCAAAAGATCATTCTTTATCTGAACAAAGAAAATATGGACTATTGATCGGTCATTTGAAAAATACAAGATAGAAAAATGATACTGCTATGGATTATAGTACATGTATGGCAATGTGAGTTGCATGCGCACATGTGTGTGCGTGTGTGTGTGTGTGTGTGTGTGTGTGTATACACACACACACACACACACCCTACAATTCTCACTCTTTCTCCTCATAATTAAGCTCCTTTAAGTAAGAAAGACCTAGTCTCAAGAAGTGATTAATTAAAACTACCAATCTTTATAATCTCAAATAACTTATATAGACACAAATGACAATGACAATTTCTTATATCCCTAGACCAACTTTCCAAAGCACAACTGCATCATAAAATTCAAACCTAATACTACAGTACAAATTTTCTCATTGTGGATAAAGAAGCTACAGCTTTCATAAAAATGTAGTTAGATAGAAAAATAATGGATAGACAGACAGACAAATCAGAAGACAGAAAGCAAAAAAAAACCCGTAACTCACAGAAACATACAAGGTCAGTAACGGGCGAGGCTGATATGCAGGCACTCTCACTCTATCCTTTAGCACGTTTCTTCACTATTCCATTCCTGTCAATAACACAGCAAACACTGAAGGGAACTAAAGGGGGCAAGAGCTCAATGTATGGTAAATGAGAATGAAAAGGTTAATGAGAAGGAATCCATTTGATGCAGAAAGCATACATACATTCTAGGTTGGCAAATGGCATCTAGGAGGGCAGTGCTGGCCAGTTCAATGGCCATGGGGACTGCCTTCTAGTTGCAAGTGTCTGGAAAGACTGCAAACGTAAGGTTGGGCAAGAACATTCAATGGGCCTTAGCCAGGAATCCGCTCATGTCCAACAAATATAAAAGGGAATTATTTTCTAAGGATACTAACTTCAACTCTTTTATATGCTGACAATTGTGTCTACTTCTTATTATACCTCCTGCCCCAACATATGGGTCAAATGTTATTTTTTCTAGAATGTTCCATTGTCTTCAAAACACGCATTGTATGTGTACACATTCTCAGAAATTTATTTCCTAAGCCAGCTACATGCTGTGCATCATGAAAAGTCACTTCTCTGTGGGGACGTGGACTGGCCTTTTGAAAACGGGCTCATTTACAGTTACTACTACACCAGACTTGCTTTTCACACGGGGGGAAAAGCAAAGGGTATTTTTCTTTCCTGAGAACTTAGTAGTGAGTCTCATAGAAATTAGACGTCAGGATTGACGCATGGGAACACATACAAAACACAGAGGGTGTAATTGGCCTTAGTGTCCCGTGTAGACATTGTTATTGGATTATTGTATTTCCTATTGAGGACTAGCTACTTTGAGTTCAAAGCTGGGGAGGAAAATCCAAAAATCCGGACCTGAAGGAGGAAAACCATTGCCTGATCCAACGTGTTTCTGGTGAAATATTGATTCTCACTGGTACCTTGTTTCTAGTTAGAAACACTGTTTCTAGTTAGAAATGATTCAGTAACAGCTGTCAGAGTGTGAAGTGACTAACAGAGAGCTTACCATTTGAGAGGACACTAAACTGTGAGATCACAGTGCACCAGACAGCTATGCTTGTGATTTGGGAGACTCATGTTCATAACCCGACAGAGCAGCTTTCTAGATCAGATTGGGGTTGTCCCTAATCATCCCTGATCGGATCTCGTTGATTTAGGTAGCAAGATTCCGGCTAAAGGAGGGTTTTCTATAGGACTCTCCCTTGTGTTCATTTGCAGATTGTAAGTGTTGTTTTATCAGGAATTAGGGAGTCAGCATTCATATGCATGTGACGATTTTAAATGCAAAATAAGAATAAATAGTTAAATCCTCTAAACTAGCATAGACAGTCTAAGGTTCTTAGCAACTAACTGGAAAATGACGAGCCTCTGGGGCTGGAGAGGTGGCTCAGAGGTGAGGAACATGGACTGTTGACCCTGAAGCCCAGGGGCCTCCCAGCCCCCACACAGTAGCTCCCAACCATCTGTAACTGCAGTTCCAGGGGATCCTATCATCCTCCTGATCTCCGCAGACACCAGGGATACACATGATGCACAGACATACATGCAGGCAAAACACTCATACATGTAAGATAAAATAAGTGAATCTTAAAAAGACTAAAGATATTTTTAAAATGATGATATACATGGCCTGTCTTGTCTGGGAAATAAATCTGAGAGTTTACGGAAAGGAAGAGTCCAGATTCACTTCCTAGACATTTGGTGCTAGGTTTTTCTATTTTATCAGTAACAGTCTTTATTGTCTTTAGTCACAAAATGTTCTCATTTTCAATAAATGCAACATAGTAAATACTGTGTCATTTTTACTTGCATTTATTTCAACAGTGCTTTCTTTTAATTTAAATGTTTTTAATGAAATAAAACCTGTTTTTAAAAATAAAAGCAAAGCAGTATCAAAACAATACTAAATAGGTAATGCTATCACTTGACAGGCAAGAGCTGTTCAAATTAAAAATAATGAAAAATCTGCTTTCTAGAGAATTTTGCTATCTCCTCTCTAATATCCTATCAGGAAATCTAGGTGACACTTCATTTTGCATTTCTACCACTGTGCACTTAATTAAAGGGTTACTACTCTGAACTTCATCACCACAAGAGAAGATTTTACTAGGGTCCATTAGTTTGCCCTAATTTGCTCAAAATGCGTCATGTTTAGCCATGGTTTTTGCCTCATGGGTCTCCCCTGGTGATATCCCTACATTTGTTTACCCTGTTGCCAGAGCCTGTGGATCTGTGAGATCAAGAAGCGAAGCTCTTTATACATAGTTCTGCTCAATGATTTGGGGGAAGTCATGACAGGGTTGGCCGTGTTTCCCATTTTTCCTTCAGCTTCTCTCACAAAGTCTGTTGTTAATTTGGTGCTACTTCCCATATGGTCTTCAGTCCTCTGTGTGGTAACATTGCTGTGAGCATGGTGTTCACTTCTGTCTGTGTATGTTTGTGCTCAGTATTGACTGAGCAGCCACAGCCCTCCCAGCATTGTCCTCAGCCCATTCTCAGGCATTATTGGTTCATTTGCTCTGCCTTCAACTCATTACCTCAGATTCACAGCTGAGGAAACAAGGTGGAGTCTTTCCCCTGACAGTCCACGCAGCTGGCAAATGACAAGGCTGGAGTCTAACACCATCTCCCTCATTCCACGCTCAAGCCTCTTCCCACCAGCAGCTGCCCCCTGAGCCACGCATCTTCTCACCTAATCTGTATCATGCCTTGGGTTTGACTTCCATAGAGGCCTCTCTCCTCACACAACAAATCCCTACTGTGCTCATAGTGCATGTCAGGCACTTCTCAAGCTACAATGATGGTAGGAAGTAAGCAAAGTCCCTGCCTTTAAAAAGTTGTAGTCTGAAAAAAAAAAAAAAAAGTTGTAGTCTGCTGGGAAAGACACACACAAAAAATAAACATAAACATACAATGCCTGGCTTATACACATATTCATGATCCTGAGGCTCAGTAAGAGCCAAAGAAGGGGTACACTTACCTAAGGAGAGACCCTCACCCTCAACCAGCCTATTCTTACTGGAATTATTAGTCAGAATCAAAATGGAATCTCTGTGTCAGCCCTAACAATTAATATGAAATGAATTAATTCAGGGTGTTATACATGAAAGCCTTTCATGCATTAATACCTGGCAACAGTAACCATCACAAAAGACGGTGAGGACCACAGCCTTCCACAACAGCTAATGCAAACTTACACAAAGTTACATCTGCAAGGACATCTGTGCATGCAGCAGCCATTTCTTTAGTCTTGGACTGATGCTCTCCTGTGTAGTCACCCTTGTATCACTAATCACTGAAGCCAAGGATTATTATTGTGAAATACATAATCCCCATTTCACTCAAAAAAGTTTCCTCTTGCTTCCACTTCTTTGAATAAACAGTTCACTACGGCAGCCATATTCCCATAGCAGAGCTCTGCTAGTCACAAATAAACTTAATCAATACTTGGAGAAACTGACAGTTTTGAAGGTAAATTCCTCCTCTAAGAAATATACCAGAACTGTTCTCTGAGAGGCTCCAACCAGCAGCTGATGGAATCAGATACTGAGACTCACAGCCAAGCACTAGGCAGAGCTCAGGGAGTCTTGTGGAGGAGTGGGACGGAAGGACAGAAGGCCTTGGAGGGGACAAGAACACTGCAAAAGGGCCAACAGAGTCAACTAACATAGACCCATGGGGGCTTACAGAGGCGGAAGCACAAACCAAAGAGCTTGCAAGAACTGGACCTAGGCCCCCTACACATATGTAACACGTGGGCAGTTTGGTTGGTCCACTAGTAAGTTGATCAGGTGCTGTCTATGACATGGACTCTGTTGCCTGGTTTTGATCATTTTCCCCTAATGGGCTGCCTTGCTTAGCCTCAATGAATGAGGATGAGCCCAGTCCTGATGTGACTGTGACGTGCTGGGGTAGGTTGGTGGGCGAGGGGAGGTAGGGGAAAGAAGGAGAGAGGGAGGGACCAGGAGGAAGGGAAGGGGCTGCCATCAGGATGTAAAGTGAATATATAAATTTTTAAATTTTTAAAAGATATATATTACAACTAAATATTCAATCATCAAAAATGTAAGTTTCTGATGCTAAAAGAAACAATTTGACCCAGCTCTTTGATTTACAGTGAAGTTATATTCACATTCAAACATTTTGCTTTCTGTACCCTATCTTCATTGTTCCTATTAAGATATTTACATTGTTTTTTTTTCACGTTATATTTACTGAGGATTCATAGACATCAAATGGGATCATCAAAAGGGAGCACTTCCCTTCTTGCCACTGGCTTAACAAAAGCATCTAAACTGGCCCTGAAGGGTAGAGATGCAAGGTAGAGGTCTGACTCAGAGACCTAACCTTCCCAGACAACAGCTATATCCCACAAGTATCCCACTTAAAGTGCTCCTGCATCTTTTCATAATATATCAAGTATTCCCTTCATTACATCACTAACAGATACAGATACACCTCTACTTCATAAAGTTAGGTTCTGATAAATCCAATAAAAATTGCAAATATCAGCCAGGCCTGTTGGCACAAGTTGTAACCCTAGCCACCCAGGAGACTGAAGCCAGAGGAACACAAGTTCAAGGCCCACATGGACTACAGAATGAGCTCAAGGCAGGCCTGCACAACTTTGTGAGATCCTGTCTCAAAGAAATAAGTGGAAAATATTAAAAAGAGGGCTGGGGGAAATGGCTCAGAAGTTGAACCGGTCAGACATATTCTTTCTGTGTAAAGTAGCAGTGTGGAGCTGGCACCAGCTTTTTGCCTGTGTGATCAGGTGGCTGACTGGGAGCAGAGGTTTTGTCACTGTCCAGAACCACAGGAGAACATAGGACCTCACTGTACCAGACCAGGGGAAGGTCAAAGTTCCAAAGTCAGAGTTTCCACTGCATGCATGCCAAGGAAACCAAAGTCAAGCAGCTGTAAGTTAGTTAATGTCTTATCCCCATTACCCTCCCATGTCAGCAGAAAGCATTTTTCACTAGAACATCACCAGGGATATACCCAATAATTGTTCAATGAATGTAAGATGAGATGAAATTGGAAATACTCTTGACTTCAAAAGACTTTCATTGAGCGAGAGGAATACGCTGTAGGGAACTGGGACATTTGAGGCCCCGTGGCCTTGCTGCTTGCTGCTAACATTACCCTACTGTTTTCAACACCCTGTTCCCTAGAAGTCTTGACAGTATGGGATGTGGCCCCATACCATAAGGTCTATTTTTGCTTTTGACTACTGTCTGGACAGTACCTCCATAGTTGAGAGGGAAGCCTCTCTTCCCTGTGTCTACAAAACTACACCTTTGACATCCTCATTGGCTTTAGCAGGAAATCTCACCACAGTAAAGAGAAGAAGGAGGCTATTTGAACCAAAGGCAGGAGAACATGAAGCAATAAACATATTACACTAGAATGCTACAGAGTGCCATGTCTAACCAACAGGAGGAGACTGTAAACTCCTGAACTTTAGTAAAAAAACAAAAACAAAAAACAAAAACTGGCTGCTCCAAGCATCAGTTTGAGTTACTCTTGTTTTTACTGTGGCCAAATGCCTAATGAGAAGCACCTCAGTGGAAGAAGGGTTTATCCCAGCTTACACTGAGGGGATACGGTCCATCATGGGCGTGAATGGGGAGTCATGGCAGCAGAAGCATAAGACATGAGGGCACACCTCACCTGCAGTCAGGAGCACACAAAGATGGACGCTGGTTCTCGCCTAGCTGGGACCCCATCCCAGGGAACAGTGCCACCTGCACTGATGGAAGATCTCACCCAGTTAATCTAATCTAGAATGTCCCTCATCACCAGAAGGTAATGGAAACCCAGAAACAAATCCACATATGTGGCATTGATTACTTTTTTATAAAGAAACCAAGAATATGTAATAAGGAAAGGATGGTTTCTTCAATAAATGGTGTGAAGAAATATGGATAGTGGCACTCAGACTAATGAAAAGAGATCCTGATCTCACACCATGTACAAAAATAGTGTAAAATGAATCAAAAACTTAAGATAAAGCCTGGAGCTGTATGAAGACACAAAAACAAAGTGCAATGGCATAGGCCTAAGTAATATTTTTTAAAAGATATCCAAAGTACAGAGAATACAAGACAAGATAGACAAATGATATTACATCAAGCTGCAAACCTTATGTACAGAATAGGAAACAGTCATCATTACAAAGAGCCCCCTATGGAATAGGAGAAAACATTTGCAAACCATGAATCTGATAAGGAGTTGATGCCCTAAATACAGAAAGAACTCAAACAACTTCATAAGAAAATATCACCTGATTATCAAAAAGTGACAAAGATCTGGATGAATAATTCTCAAAAGAAAACACACTACATAATAAGATGTTTAATACCACTAGTCGCCAGATGAGTTCTAATTAAAACCACAAAATACATAACTTCATACCTGCTAGACTGATTCTTTTTTTTTTTTTTTTTTTTTTTTTTTGGTTTTTTCGAGACAAGGTCTCTCTGTGTAGCCTTGGCTGTCCTGGACTCACTTTGTAGACCAGGCTGGCCTCGAACTCACAGTGATCCGCCTGCCTCTGCCTCCCGAGTGCTGGGATTACAGGCATGTGCCACCACACCCGGCAAGACTGATTCTTGTTTAAAAAGAAAGACAATAACAAATATTGGTGAGGATGTGGTGTGTATTAGTACAGCTATAGTGGAAAGCAATGGAGAAGATTCTTGAAACATTAAAAACAGAATTAATATAGAGTCTAAAAATTCCAATCATACATATACAAAAGATAAGAAATCAGAATATTAAGTAGATATCTCATCAACATTATTTACAACAGCTAAGGCTTGGAGTCAGCCAACAATATATAATCTTATAAAGTTATATAATTTTATGTATATTACAGAATATTGCTCAGCCCTTTCAAAAGAAAAATGTCTTGGGATGGGGATATAGCTCAGTGGTGGAATACTTCTCTAACATGTTTGAGCTGAAATCTACTCAGAAAAGAAAAGCTGTCTTTGCGGCAACATGGGTGAACTTGGAGAACCCTGTACTAAGTGAGTAAGCCAAGCACACACACACACACACACACACACACACACACACACGCACACGCACACGCACACGCACACGCACACGCACACGAACACGCACCCACGCATACGCACGCGCGCACACACACACACACACACACACACACACACAATCCTATGATTTTGCTATTATGTGAAATCTAAAAATGTTATACTATTAAAAGCAGATTTGTATTGGGGACTAGAAAGATGACTCAGAGGTTTAAAGCACTGGCACCTCTTCCAGTTTCGAATACTAGCATCCACACGGTGGCTTACACTTACGTGTAGTTACCTCTCAAGGGTATCCAACTCTCTCTTCTGGCCTCCTGGGCACTAGGCACACACACTGTACACAGACATACATGCAACAAAACAGTCATACATACAAAACAAATGCTGGTGCACATCTTTAATCCCAGCACTTGAAAGACAGAGGCAGGCGGATCTCTGTGAGTCCAAGACCAGCCTTGTCTACAAAGGGAGTCCAGGATAGCTGGGGCTGTTACACAGAGAACCCCTGTCTCAATAAACCAAAGCAAAATTAAACAATAGTGACTATAATATTATAGTCACATATAATAGCATAGTCATATATAGTATAGTCACCAGGGGCTGAAGTGAAAGGAGGTGACCACTGGGAGACTTGCTTAAAGGGTACAAAATTTCAATAAGATGTGAAGAATAAGTGTGGAAGCTCTATTGTACAACAATATGGGTACAGGTACTAATATTGTGTTTTACACTTTGAAAATTATTAAAAGATGCCTGGAATGTGTTTTCCTAAAATAAACAAACAAATAAGTGAAAAAAAAACAAATAGATAAATATCAGTCAAAAAGAGAGACTCAGATAATATAACAACAGCTTTTCTCACATGAAAGCAGCAGGGACTTTGCATGGAGGGGGAAGTGGGTTGCAAGTCCTCAGCTATGGTCCAATTAGGCAGAAGGCTTAGAGTCTAGTCTCTGCTGTACAGCAAAGTAAACTCAGGTCAGAAATACATCAGTTGAATGGAATGGCAAAGGTAATATTCTACAGTCCAAAAGGGAACTCTTCTGCTGGAGTCATTTCTCAGACCATGCCATTTGAAAGGAGTTTGTGTTTTCAGAAAATTAGCATGAGTATTCCAGTAAGATAAAAGGAAGCAGGAAGCTTCCACAGGCAGCTTACTGCGCTAGAGTCCGATGGTATCAATTGCATACTGCCTCCTCATCAATGTCTGTTCGGATGCCCCGCCAACTTAGACTCCCTTAAGCCTGAAACATGTAACTGGACTGAAGAATAACTAGCGTTTACTTATGTTCTGAATCTGCAAGGGAAAATAATATGGTAAATGCCCTATCGGACTTTTTAAACAAATGTCTAGTATTATTAAAGTACATAGGTATCGGTTACGTTTACATTGGTGTGATCAAAACACTGGGCAAAAACAGTACGGGGTTTGGAATATTTCATTTTAACTCATGGTTCCAGAATTGAACAAAACTGAAGAGCTGTCTGGGTCATGTGATAAGGTAATAGCTGTGATTGGTCTTGATAGGCCCCAGCACCCTGGGTGCAGTCTGGAAAAGATACTGCTGGCATGTGTACACTCAAGTCCTCATGGAGTTCGGTGGTGCTAGTGTATCTCCTGGGTGCATCTACCTCACTGCAACTCATAATAAGCCACTTGACCACTCACCAAACTCCAGAAAAAGTAGGAGCTTAAGCTCTAAGGCCTCCATTTCTTTTCACAGAGACATTTCCTCCATAATTCACTTTTAAAATTCCATCCATGCTGAAGGACACAGTATAAAATAACATACTTGCTGCTGCTTAACAGCCATCAGCTTACTAAGCGTCAGTCTCCTGATGATGCGTACATATCCTGAGGACACTCCCCACAGGAAATGTACAAATTCTAACCAAAGCAAAACAAAGCTGTCTGAGTCTGGGTACTCAGTAAGTGGTGGCGCTCTCCCCACCTGCTCCCATCTGTGGGGTTTGTGATCATGTCACACTTGCTGAAGAACTGTGCCCTTCTGCACACAGTCACTTCACCCACGGTCAGCTTTGTAAGCAACGAAGATGTCAGGTGCCAACTGAGATCCTGTGTGGTGCAGACACTGCCACCAAAACACAGATTGAAATTAAAGCCTGGTGGTGAAGCACTGGGCAGTAGAACCAGGGGAAACAGTAGGGGTGACCATGAGTGGATTCATGCACTCATGATGACTGGGTTACATCTGCCATGGGCTCATTATAAAGTCTAACTTCTCTGCTCACAGAGGAGTCCTCTCTGCTCTCATCTGTCAGGAGAAATATTGGGGGATGATCTGATGTATTTTGATGCTATTGCTGCTTGCTGTCTGTGACCCACCTTTTGCTTAGTAAAAAGCCATCCCATCTGGGCAGGGCAGAGGACATAGGTGGGGCTAGGAAAGAGAGGAATTCTGGGAAGAAAAAAAGACCGCCACAAAGAGAAAGGAGAGAGACCTGAAGTGATGAGAGGAAGGCCGCCATGGCTTAGCTGGAGGAGAAGCACATGGCCAGTGTGGATGGAGAATCCGGCCCAGATGAAGAACATGAGCAAGTATTTGGGATTTTGGATGGGAGGTAGCTTGATAGAAGTTATTAGAAATAGATGGCATGTGATTGAGGTAGGGATCCCATGTCTGCCACACTATGGAAGGTAGTTTAGAGGATTGATATCTGCCCTGCCCCAGGTTAACAAAGGCTATTTTAAAATATAACAAGTGTCTGTGGTCTTAATTGATTGCTAGTTAGGCCTACAGATAATATAGATAATACATGTAATTTTAAAAACAATAGAGAACAATCTCTTCACATGGCAAGCAGATTAAAGCACTATGTTCTTAGATTCTCCCAGTCTCAGGAACCATCTACTAAATAAACCTCTATTCTTTATAAACCATAAAGTCTCCAGTAATCTGTTATAGCAACAGAAAGCAGACTTAAGACAGATGTTACTACATGGTGTTAGAAATTTAAAATATGAAAACAAAGATGCTTTTCTAAGCTCTTAAGCTGTGAAACAAATATTTTCAACACATGAAGAAACAAAGCTTTAAATCAGCTAGCTGTCCCCATGTGCTGTATATTCATAATATTTACAAAAGATTTCTTTGACTGATTTTTATACAAATGTGCATATGCATTTTCAGTAAAGAAAAAGCTTGAAATTCATAAAGTATAAAATAAATGGTGGTGAATTCGAGGGCAATTCTAAGGGAAGACGTGTAAAATTCTAGCTCCCCAATTTACTGAAGTAGTAAAATTTCCATGTATGCAAGGTTGGCCTCCCATTTGTTTTAGTTAAAAAATAAAGTTTCTGTTCAACCATTTGAAGGTATACATGTCACAAATTTTTAAATTTACTAATATTGTAGTTTATCAAAAATTAAAGAAAATTCAGAATTCTGTAGAAAAAGTATGGGCCCTGCAAGCCATCATGGATTTGGTTTTAGGTAAATTGAGTTTCTCATGGATGTGAGCTTTTAAAGCCTATTTGGGAGCTACTATATTACAAGACATAGGCACCAACACTCTTTAGCCAACAGTTTTTGTAACAGTGGAGTTGCCCATGTACAAACTACTACACTATGAAACTAATCATTACAGAAATTCACACAGACACACAACAAATGAAGATGAGAACTGACAAGTCTGTGATACAAAAGAGTATGTTTTATGTAATTAAATATGAAAGTTATAGCATATCCCTTTAGACTACAATGTATTTTATAATTATAATTAAAACTTAATCTTGAGGAAATGAGGCATTCAAATTGTATAAGATAGCAATATTTTTTAATGAATTAAAGTGAGTCATATTTTTTTCCTTCTTTGAACCTCTGTATAATTTTTTATTTTATCTTTCAAACTATAAGTAATACCTTTAGGTCTTAGGGCAATTACCAGATGTGGGCTGGATGGATGGTATTTCTATCATACTTTACTTTATGGTTCATGGAGACACCCAAGAGCTAGTACCCAGAAAATGACTTCAGATAAACAAATGTTACATAAAATGCTAAACCAAAGGTTCTGGAATTGAAATATCTCATAAACTGGAAGTGGACACAGGCATCAGAAGGAGTTTTCACAGCTCAACATAATTATAAGCAAGTGTTACAAGTCTGGTCAACTCAAACACCACGTGCAAATGTGAGGCAAATGATGCAGATTAGTGGGATAAAGGAATAATACATGCTAACACAAAAGCACAGGGGATCATTTACATCAAGTGTAGACAGATAGAAAGCTCTGGGTTTGGAATATTTACCACCATATTCATTTCAACTACAACTATGTGAAAAAGGCTTATTCTCCAAAGACACAAGTAACAGCAGATTCCCACTGACAAGACTTTTCACTCTCAATATACAACTGTACAAAAAACAAATCACTGAGATGTTCAGCAAACTGAATGATTCAGGCCAAAATTTATACACAGTATCAATTTTCTTTCAGAACCACATAGTAAAGCAGATCACTCAGTTTAGATTGGATTTTCACTTGTTATCTGAGCCTTTGGGTCCTAGAGAATCATTTCCTGCCTTCAGTTTGGCCAGAATTGTTTTTTCACTGCTGATATCAATGTACTACTGTGTATGTTTGTTCACTCTAGTTGGATCAAGCATGTTGGGAATGTTTGTCCTAAAGGGGAAGTGATAATGGATATGGAAAGGAAAATTTTAAGCCACAAACCTTTTCAGCATGACTAACCAAGCTCTGATTTGCTCTATCAATCTGCTGTGGAAACATTACTTTTAGGAATACATGTTACATGGGGATATATCAG
This sequence comes from Acomys percivali, assembly GCA_907169655.1. NCBI lineage: Eukaryota > Metazoa > Chordata > Mammalia > Rodentia > Muridae > Acomys > Acomys percivali. Next base: position 42,263,960 of record OU015756.1, on the reverse strand, counting down.
GATTTTCTTAGGAGAGAAGGTTGGGGAACTATCCCAGAAACTATGGTTAATAATAATGATGATGATGAGGAGGAGGAGGAGGAGGAGGATGATGATGATGATGATGATGATGATAGAGTGACACACTGTTCTCTTACCTCTTCCAAAGCCCCAGCTCTGCTCATCAAATTAATTTTGCTGTCTCTGGGGGACCCTACTACACCCCTGGGAAAACATCAAAAGATGGGGTAAGGAAGAAAGAGAGCAGGGAAGCATTTCCTTGTCTGCCAATAGCCACCTAGGTCATCACCAGAAACCTGACCCTCGATGAGCATACAGCACAAGCACACAACAACTACTTAGCCATTCGCTTGTTCACAGTTTGATGCTTATACTGGTCATGCCTAAACCTCCTAACTGTAGTTTTAGCCTGGATAATTTGATTTAACATGTAAAAGAGAATTGACAACTGGGCATGGCCATTTAGATGCAACACTGGTACCCAGTGGAACACATGAGTGCAGATGTTCATGTGTCATGACTATAATAACTTTGCAAGTAAAAGACCTAAAGAGACAGAAGCCATCTCTGACATGGACTCCATTGCCTATTTTTCCAGTCACTTCCCTCTGGAGCGTTTACCTCACTAGGCCAGGGGGAAGAGGGCGCACTCAGTACTGATGTGACTTCATGTGTTGGTGTGGGTAGGTGCAGGGGCCTCCTTTTTCCTGAGGAATAAGGGAAGGGGAAGAGGAGAAAGTGGGAGGGAGAATGGGGTCTGGATGAGAGGAGGGGGTGATAGAGTCAGGATGTAAGATTAATTTTTAAAAAGAGATAGAAGACCCTGCTAAGCACCAACAGATTATTTTCTTCTACATTAGGTACCTTCATCAGAAGGTCAGTCAGATCATAGCAGTCAGACAAAGCATTTGGGCTCTTTACAAACTTGTATAAAAGCAAAGTACTACCTTTGTCCTAGAATCTCTGACTGAAATTTGGAGTAATTAAATTACCAAAAAGGACAACCCTAGGGAGAATCCTTAATTCTCATTCAGAAGGGGAAGCAGAATAGATACCTGAAGCAGTTGAAGAGAAGAAACAGGATGGGAGCCTATGATTGATGCCCTCTGAAAGACTCCACCCAGCAGGAGATGCAAACAGATGCTGAGACTCACAGCCAAACTTCGGGGTGAAGCACAGGGAGTCTTATGGAAGAGTTGGGGAATAGAGGGACCTGGAGGGGACAGAAGATCTACAGGGAGACAAATGGAGCCAACAAATCCAGGCAGAGGAGCAGGGTGCTGAAAGACTGATGCACCAACCAAGGACCATGCATTCTGAGGACCTAGACCCTATGCTCAGATGTGTCAATAGGCAGCACAGTCTTTTTGTGGGTCCCATAATATGGGGAGTAGGGAACACTTCTGACACGGACTCTGGACTGCACACATTGATCACTTTGCCCTGGGAGGATGGCCTTGCCATGCCACAGAGGAAGAGGGTACAGGCAGTCCTGATGAGACTTGATAGGCTGAGGTCAGATGTGTGGGGAGGAGAGCTCTTCCTTCTGAGGACTAAGGGAAGGAGGGCAAGTGGGTTCGGGAGGCAACAAGGGAGGAATTACAATCAGGATGTAAAATGAACAAATTTAAATTTTTTTAAATTACCAACCTGAGCAACAAATATGAAAATATATATAAGTCATAGATATTAACAAATCAACATAGAGGTGTTGCAGAAACTTCAAAATATTATGTTTCATTCCTGTTAAAAAAATTTTGGCTTTTGACCTATTGTAGGATATCACAATTTAATGCATTAATAAATAAGCAGACATTTGACTGCCTAATGAATAGTTTAGATTTCTAATTTGTTAGTGAGTATATTTTAAATATAATTTTTATTATTTCAACTCTGTGTAATTTACTTTAGGATAATATTATTCTGGAAAGGCACATGCCTTCACCAGATTGCCAAAGAAGTCCTTGGCATAAGAACATTAAGAGTTCTAACAAGAAGACTATCAAGGCTGGTGGATCTGGACCTGGCGGGGTGGGATGACGGGGGTGCCTGCACAAACTGCCATACCAACCAAGGACAATGCATGCAGTAAAGCTAGAACCCCTATTCAGATCTAGCCAATGGACAACACATTATCCACAGTTGTGTGGAAAGTGGGAACTGACTGGGACATGAACTCTGGTGCCCCTATTTGACCACTTCCCCTTGGTGGGGAGGCCTGGCAGCACTCAGAGGGAGGGGAAGCAGGCTATCCGGATGAGACCCGATAGGCTGTGGTCATATAGTAGGGGAGGAAGACCTCTTCTATCAGAGGACTAGGGGAGGAGAATAGGGTGAAAGAGGGAGGGGGGAAGAACAGGAAGATAAAAGTGAAGGGACAACAATCAGGATATAATCTGAATTTTTTTTTAATTCTACCATGAGCTCAAGGCTCTTCCCCCATGTTCTGTTCTAATACATATAGTGTATGTGGTGTTACGTTGAGGTCTTTGATCCATTTGGACTTGAGTTTTGTGCAGGTTGATAAATATGGATTTATTCACATTTTTTACATGTAGGCATCCAGGTAAACCAGCACCATTTGTTGAAGATGCTGTCTTTTTTCCATTGTAGGGTTTTGGCTCCTTTGTCAAAAACCAAGTGTTCATCGGTATGTGGGTTTACTTCTGGATCTTCAATTCAAATCCATTAATCAACAAGTCTATTTCTATGCCAGTACCTTGCAGTTTTTATTACTATTGCTCTGTAGTATAGCTTGAAGTCAGGGATGGCGATAGCTCCAGAAGTTCTATTACTGTATAGGATTAATTTAGCTATTCTAGGTTGTTTGTTGGTTTGTTTTTTCTATATGAAGTTTAGAATTGTTCTTTCAAGGTGTGTAAAGACTTGTGTTGGTATTTTCCTGGTTATGTCATTCAATATGTAGATTGCTTTTGGTAAGATAACCATTTTTACTATGTTAATCCTACCAATCCATGAGCATGGGAGATGCTTCCATCTTCTGGTATCTTCTTCAGTTTCTTTCTGCAGAGACTTGAAGTTCTTGTCATACAGGTCTTTGGCTTCCTTGATTAGAGTTACACCATGATAAAGAAGTGCTGAATCAGGGAAATGCAAATCAAATGCAACTCTGAGATTCCATCTTACATCTGTCAGAACGGCTAAGATCAAAAATCCAAGTGACAGCACAGGCTGGCGAGGATGTGGAGAAAAGGGAACACTCCTCTATTGCTGGTGGGACTGCAAACTTGTACAGTTGCTTTTGGAAATCAATCTGGCACTTTTTCAGAAAACTGGGAATAACTCTACCTCAAGACCCAGCTACATCACTCCTGGGCAAACACCCAAAAGATGCTCCACCATGCAACAAGGACATTTGCTCAACTATGTTCACAGCATCTTTACTTGCAATATCCAGAATCTAGAAATGATCTAGATGTCCCTCAACTGAAGAATGTATAAAGAAACTGGTACATTTACACAATGAAATAGTACTTAACTATTAAAAACAAAGTAAATTATAAGATTTGCAGGCAAATTTATGGAACTAGAAAAGATCATCCTGAGTGAGGTAACCCAGACTCAGAAAGACACACATGCTATGTACTCACTTATAAGCAGATATTAGCCATATAATACAGGATAAACATACTACAATTCATGGAACAAAAGAAGATAAGTAACAAGGATGACCCAGGGGAGAATGTTTGAATATCACTCAAAGGGGAAATAGAATAGTCAGAGGTAATGGTTGAAGAGAGGGAACAAGGTAGGAGAAGGAACACAGAGAGACATGAGGGTGGAGATCAGACCTGGGAAGAGCAGAAGGCCTGGAGAGAAAACAGAAACTGTGAGTGGCAACATCTCTGTGACAAGCTGGAGACCTAAGTCAGAATAGGCCTCTGGGAGGATCTGAGAAGGACTCTAGCTATCAGGGGCCATGGAGACTGAAGAAGACACCCTCTAACTAGACAAGACTTGTAGTGGAGGGATACCACCAACCCACCCACAAAAACTTCGATCCAAAACTTACCCTGCCTACAAGATGTTCAGGGATAAAGACAGAATAAATAGATCAGAGATTGAGGGAATGTCCAACTAATGCCTGGCTGAACACAAGACCTACCTCATAGAAAAGAGCCAACCCCAATACTATTAACAATACTCTGCTATGCTTGCAGACAGGAGCCTAGCCGAGTTGTCCTCTGAGAGGCTCCACCAAACACTGCCTCGAAACAGATTCTGAGACTCACGGCCAAACACTGGGTGACGCATAGGAAGTCTATTGGAAAGGTGAGGGGAAGGATCAAAGGACCTAGAAGTGGCAACGGCTCCACAAGAAGACGAACAGAGCCAACTATGGAGTTGGGGGCCTATGGAGTCTGAAGCACCAACCAAGAACAATGCATGGACTGGACCTAGATCCTCTACATAGATGTAGCAGTTGGGAAGCTCAAGTTTCATGTGGGTCCACTTGTAAGGGACGTGGAAGCTGTCTCTGACATGGAACCTGTTACCTGCTTTTTTGATTACTTTTCCCTGACAGGACTACCTTGCCAGGCCACAGGGAAAGAGGGCAAACTCAGTCTTGATGTGACTTAATGAGCTAGCAGGGGTGGGGGGCTTCCCTTTTTTGAGGAATAGGAGAAAAGTGGCAGAGGGAGGGTGGGATTGGGAAGAGATGGGGGAGTAGGTTACAACTGGGATATAAAGTGAATAAGTAAATTTTTGCAAATTTAAAGCTGGCTTCTGTGACACAAGTAACGTGTCCAGGAAGCTTCTACCATGCTGATCTTGGCTGAGTGAGCGTTGTGATCATTTTCCTCTATTTGCACTACAGAAACATGTTTGATCTTCAACAGAGAAGAAAATCAAGTGTGCTTCATTCCTTTATTAAAGCTTTCAAATAATTAATCTATAATAATATGGCTAGGTGGTGATATAGTCATGTATAGAAACTCAAAGGAACACCAAAACTCGATAGTGGTGACTGCTGTAGCTACTCTGCCAAGTGATCTAAAAGAGGCTTAAACTATTTTATAAACCTTTAAAGAAAAACATACAATTAAGAAGCTTTTACAAAAAAAGAAGCTTTTACATAGAATTCTTCAATCACTCAAATATACCCCCAGCCGAAGATCCAAGAAAATGTCAGGAAAATGACTAAGAGTACCTTGGGGTGGTGGTGACAATGACAACAATAGTGAGAGGCTTCAATACCTACTCTCTGTAGTGGACAAAACAACCGGACAGGTAATAATCAGGAAACTAGAGAAATAACCTACTTCTGCTTTTCATATAACCCAAAGAAAATTGGAAGCAAGTGTCCATACCACAGCTTGTACACAAATAATCACAGTGGTATAATTCATGCTCATTAAAAGGATGGCAGCAACTCAGGTACCTATCAATGGAAAGATGGACAGAGAAAATGTTATATACCCGTTTGACAGAATATTGTTAGCAATGAGAAGAGGATGAAGTCATCGTAGCTGATATGGATGCACCCAGAAAGCATGCTAAAAGAAAGAAACCTGTGTTGTCTGATACTCTACCACATATGTCTAATTTAACATTGAGACACTGTGTTGTTATCTACAAGGATCACGCTGAGAACCACATAACAACCGAGTTACATAATCCATTTCATCATAATGTCCTCAATCCGCTTTGATTTTTGAGGCACATTTGTAGCTATCTTTGCCCAGATGCAGGCCATGGGCCTCAGGCTAAACACAAAGTTTCAAAATGAGCAAACCCATGGAAACGTAATTAGGTTAGTTTAGGTTAGGGATATCATACGAAGGCAATATGGAACAATAGATACAGCATCTTTGCAATTGCACAACTTAATAAATACATTAAAGACTGCTGAATTGTACATACTGAAAAGGTGGAGTTAATGTGTTGATGACACTTTAGGAAGCAGTTACTTTCTTTATTAGTTCGTTCTTTGACAATTCGATCCCTGTATAGAATGCGCTCTGGTCACAGATCTCCCTCCTCTCCTCTCACTCATCTTTCACCCCAAACCATTCATCCCACGGAGCTCCCATCCTGCTTTCATGTCCTTTTGTTTTGGTTTTGTTTTTTAAAAAAAAACAATTATTTTTAAGAAGTGAATGAATGAAAAGGAAGATATACTTTTGTCTGAAATAGGCCGTCTAGGGCTGGCCACCAGACACCTGAGAAGAGAACAGACCATGTGAAATTCTCAGGACATTAAATCCACTTTCTGATACTTGACCAGAGAACAGTCTGTGTGATCCCCAGCCTCTCGTTAGCCAGTTTTCCCTCTTCCTTCAACATGTGTCTAAGTGTTTATAATATAAATAAAGAGAAAGAGTTTTAAATTGAAACCCAGATACAGCATCCACCCTAGAAAAATCTCTTGCTAAATCACGGCATTAAAGTTTATGGTGGGTCACTTCCTTCTCTACATTGCCTTTGGGGTTCACGGTGAGGGAAAGGAAACCCCAAATATAGCCTGTTATATGAAGCCCTCCCCCATGCAGAAAGGCTGGTGGTACCACACAGTGTAGCACAGTTATGCAGTATATTCGGGACAACACTTTGTGAGTGTAGAATTTGCAGCCTGGGCATGATATGAGGGTCCCTCAGGAGGAAGCGTCTCGGGCCAAGACTCTTTCACACGACATGTAGAGAGCACTGGCCAAGAAATCTAGGTAGGATGTCTAGCCATGGTCTGGACCAAGGGACACTTACACAGCTTTTACATATGTCAGCAAAATTTTAAAACTCTCAATTGAAGAATGGTAATAAACAGGGAAAATACCAAAAAAGGTTTCTCTGCAAGGTACTAATATAAAAGAAGACATGAGTGATAATTTAAATTTGGTTAAATAAAATCTAGCAGCAGAAGTGTGAGCAGATGCCACAAACAAACATGACAAGGCACGTGTTCAAATTCTTCAGTTAATATACCCCACGTATTCACTCAAGTAATCGCTTCACTTTTGTATCAGAATAGCATGGCTCTCCATCAATAAAGCCAAAAGAAAACAGAAAAAGCCAAAACCAGATGAGTCTTTTCTATTCTCCCAGAGCCTAAGATATGTGCAACAATGCTCTGAGCTCTGTAAAGGAAACATAAAATTCATTAAACAAAGACAATGAGAGAGCACTCACCCAGAAGTCCTGAGACCCGAGACACAGCCTCATAGCCACCAAGCAAATTATACTAGACATGCCGAATCGTTCTTACGCCTTAAACACTGAAGCATGCGCTTACCTAACTTGTGACTCTCACCACTTAATTATGGGGCTCACGCCCAAATATGCCTTGAAAACCATCAAACTCTCAGAAGCCTCAGACTGCACCCTCACTAGAGTGTTGGAGACAGAAGCTTCTGGAAGCCCGCAGTTCCAGCTAATGTTGATAGTAGCGCAGGAGTTGCCCCGGCCAGCAGCATGAAGCCAAGCACATGTTCAACACACATGGGTAAACTGTCAAAGGGCTCAGCCTTTCTTCATGTAGTCATTGTGACTTCATCTGCATCAAAGTAAGTACATATGCAGCCAGTTGAGGGGGAAAAAAGAAGTCAGGATTCTATTGCACCTGCGTGCACTCCAAGGTATGTCCTTGTCAAATTTATTCAAATCTTAAGGAACAACAGTACTTTCAAACTACAGACAAATCCACTCCAAAGAGGAAAATAACAGTTTCTGTAATTACAACCACATTAACTGGGCTGTTTTTACGTAAATGACTTCCTCACATCTGATGGAAAACCTTGTCCTTTGGAGTAATGAAGTGCTTGAGCAAAATACAAACCCTCGAAGTTGAGCTCCCAAGGAATATAATTTTGACATGCCATAATTGTGCTTTGCAATATTGCTGTCAGGCCATAAGCCTGCCTACCCTGCATCGCTGGTGAACACTGAGTTTAAGAGATGGCTAAGACCTGTAGTCACACTGTGAAGTGGGAAGTAGTGAAATCTAAGCCAGCTGTCCTTCTGGAACTGGAGAAACAAAATAGCTCTGCTTTTTCTCAATCACTGGCAAATCCACATCGTGATAGCTCCAAGTCAACTTCAGATTTCCCTTCCTAGTTCAGAATGAAAATAAATGCTCTGGCCTGGGCTAAGATGTGCTGCCTTTTTGTGAGTGTCTTGAATGAGAGAAATCTATATCATTTCTTGCTATAGGAAATTTTTTTAAAGGCAGGATAACTTCACCGAAGGCTTTTTTTTTTTTTTTTTAGCAGAATGCCTTTACACACAAACCCGTCCCACCAGGCCTTCCAGAAGTAAGATAACTTTACTGAAGGTCTGGTGCTGTTGAGGGATCAAGTCACATTCCATACATAGTATGATGTCTCCTCATCCTGTCTTTTCTCTCTGGCCCAACACTTTTTCTGGAAATACTAAGTCCTCCCTTGGAGTTCACCCAGCAGGAGTTTGGCACTTGTCATTTGCCTGAAGGTGTGATTGTTTTCAGTCACGAAGACATCAAGTAACTGTCACCACTAATAAAAGAGGGAAGCAAGAGACAAAGAACACAAGCACACCTCCAAAGCAAATAGGGGTGAGTTTTTAGTCATGCTATCCTCTTCCTGTACTGATGGGAAATCCCTCTTGCAAGGCCCTGAGAACATAGCAAGTGACTCCACTTGCTAACTTAATAATTTTTAACACAAGGTTCATAATGGTGCAAGCAACTTTCACAGAGGACTATAGCTCTGAAATGTTGATTCATTACATTTCCTGTTCCATCCCAGTCTTGCCTGTGGAACTGCGGGCATTTCAGACTTAAAGAACAAGCACTCCACTAGGCTTTCTGAATGAATGGCTCTCACCACGTGACCTGTGAGTGTGACTTCAGATCATCAGTTGTCACAGACACAAAGGCATTTATTTGTGTTCAGCAACTTCAGATTTACCTGTATTCCTGTGACTCTGGTTCCCAGAGAAAGGAAGAGGTCTGGATGTCCAGGCTGGAGTGGGTTGGGTGGGGGACATAGAAGGTGCCCCTGTGCTCTCATTATAAACTGTATTTATGGGGATAACATCAGGCACTTGGACTTCACCATCAGTGACTAAAGGTTCGCTGCCATTTGACTTGAAATAAACCTTTTTTAATGTTCCTGAAAGACAAAATGCATACGTATTTTTAAACATGCCTTAAAGTAGTTTTTTTTTTCAAGCAAACATAAAAAAAATGTTAGTGTCATCCTATGCAGGCAAGCACAAAAAGCAAGAGAAAAGCTACTTTTAGTACCACGGTCGTCTTGGGGACAGTGACACTATGACAATGGTTCTCAACCTTCCTAATGCTGTAACTGTTTAATACCATTCCTCATGTTGTGGTGACTCCAACCATAACATTATTTTTGTTGCTACTTCATAACTGTAATTCTTCTACTCTTATGAAGGGTGATGTAAATATTTTTGGAGGTAGAGGTTCGCCAAAGGGATTGCTACCCAGAGGTTGAGAAATGCTGCCAGACAGTCTTCAAGGGAACCATAGCTTTCCCCAACACTTCATTTTTACAGCTGTGTCTGGAACATGAAGAATGTGGGGCAATTCTACCCCAAATGAGACTCATGGGAATAAAACACCATGAGTCCAATGATGTTCTGTTTGTTTGTTTGTTTGTTTTTCAAGACATAGTTTCTCTGTGTAGTCTTGGCTATCGTAGACTCCCTTTGTAGACTAGGCTGGCCTCGAACTCACAGTGATCTGCCTGCCTCTGCCTCCCAAGTGCTGGGATTAAAGGTGTGCGCCACCACACCCACCCACCCCAATAGTCTTCTTATACTACCATCTCAGATTCTCCATGTCACACTCCTAGACCCATGTGCATGCACATGGCTCTATACAGTACCTACTACCCAAAGACAGTGAGACATGCTTGCTTTCAGCCATATATTTCTCCAGAGTTTGATTAAGTATTTGAGTAAATAAAAACAAGCAAACCCAAATACTTAGCACAAAACATAATAGAAACCAAAAAGAATTAAACTCCAATTTTAGCACAAAATAAATGGAGAAGATAAATTACTTTTGTCTTTAATCAAAACAACATAAAAACATGACATAAGAAAGAGTCAATAAACTCGGATTATTAAGTGGTCATATTCACAAAACAGAGAGCCAAATGTAAGATTATTGATAATTCCTTTGTTTGTTTTTAGGACAAAGTTTTAAGACCTTGAGAGAGATGGTGTAGTTTTAACTCAATCAAATTGATAGTAGACTTTGCTCTGTGAGCATAGCACTGCAGGCAAGCCCAACAATAAAGCAAACAAATGTGATACTGACCTGTCCTTGGACACACCCAAGGGAGACTCTTACATATAGAAACCACTTACAGAAACTGCTCTAATTGACTCTCACTTTTCTAAATATTCCCATGGACCATTAAACATAAAAGAAATAAAAATGCAATGTTTACTATCAGTCTGCATAAAAAGTTTTCTCTGCATGAGGAAAACATTAACTCCAAATCAAAACAGCAAAGCAGCTGTCTCTTGCTAAATAAATCCACAGTTTCATCTGCCAAAGGATTCCAAATAAAACACTGGACACAAAAGCAAACCTCACAATGCAGGTAACACACTCTTCAGCCATGAGTGGCTGTGAGGAAACATCAGGTACACACAGAGAAGCAAGGTAACCTTTCCACAGTTTCAACCTTCAAATGACACAGCATCTACCGCAGACCACAAGGAGATGCATGCCTAGGCTATTTGTTGCACACGGCACATGGCAAAAGCCGGACAATATTAGGTTTGGCTCTCTGTGAATGTGGCCAGTTAGTGCTCTGGGTTTATTGACTCTTTCTTATTTCGTATACTTTGTCATTGCCTGAAATTTCATTTCTGTGTTAATTACTCCCTTCCTTGCTTATTTCTGCATAGGTTTTTTTTCAGCTAACACATTTATGTTACTGTGGCTGTGTAACTAAGATCCACTAAGTTGATTATTACCAGGCTAATTCTGAGTAGGCAGCCAGGTCCATCAACATCCTTCCAGCAAGTGCTGGATTCCTTACATCTGCACCTCTATAGAATCCTACTAAAATCATTTCCTTGCCATATATTGTTCTTAATATTTTTGTAATTACTAGTCTTATTAATAATCTTGTCTGTACTTTTAATGGTGAACATGCTACGAGCATCTGATTGGCCCAAGGAGTCCTTGGGAACAATAGCATTTGTAGAAAACACTAACCTAGAAAACATGTTTCTTTAAAATAACAGGCAGCTCCCTGGCCCTTAGCTCTGTGGCAAAGCAATTTGCCAAAACGCAGAGAAAGATAATGATTGACAGTTGCTAAAGGTGAAGTTCCTGAAGGGTATTTAAAAGAGAAGGAAGGTGGAAGGGGAAGGGAGTAGAGAAAGTAGAGAAGGGAAAAGAAAAGGAAGGATGGGGCAGACCATGGATGTGGGGAGAAACTTAAAAGATGCACTTTTAAAAGTCAGAACTTCCTAAAAAAAAAAAAAAGTCGGAACTTCCTAGAAAATTCATTTTCAAGCATCTCTGAAAACTAACCAATTCCCAACATAGCTGATCGCAACCTATTAAGCATTTTTTTTAAACATGAAGATGAGAAGTCAGCAATACTCAGTGATCCTGCCAGTACCACAGAGATGCTGAGCACTAGGGGCGCAGAGCACAGAGTTCATCCTCCTCAAGTCACCTGCCCTTGTCTCCATTCCACTCTTCATGTTGCTGCAGTTAACACACTGTAGGTGCAGCCTGGTCACCTCCTTTTAAAATCCCATCTTTGCCACTTTCTACCCTTAGCAAAGGCAAAGTCTTCCAAGTCCCATGAAATAAGGAAAATAGCAGCACTCTAAAGTTAGTGGCTCACACTGCAGACCTCGCTAGCCAATGCTTACTGTGTAAACACTTAGACCAGCTCTTAGCTCACAGGAATTTCTCAATAGCTGTTAGTCATTTCTGCACAATGATAGCAAACATAAACCTTTTCTTTCTTAGTACTATTAAGGTATTTTTAATTTTCTATTTTCTTTTACTGTAGTATGTATCCCAGCATCACAAAATGGTGACATTTCAAAGGCTAAGCACTTAGCACATGTTTGAGGTGAGAAAGGTATGGTTCTTTCAAGCTAGATTATCAATAGACAGTAAATTGCATCAAGGATGTACGGCTTGTGAGTGTCTGTTCTCTGAAATAGAAAGAATTTAACAAGGTCTGAGGAGCAGCCTGTGCATCAAATGATAGTAATCCTTTATCATAAGAAAGAGCACAGTAGTCATCAGGATAACACTTCCTCCACATGCCTGAGGAGCCTGTGACTGTTGCATATCTTGCATGTAGATGCACTGTAGATGCCCTTAAACTAAGGATCATAAGTTGGAACATTATCCTGGATTAGTCAACAGACTCTAATATACCCACAAGGGTCCTTCTAAGCAGAAAGGGGCGTGTGCCAGTCATGAAATATGGGAAAGACTCCATGAGACAATGTTTCTAAAAATAAGAAAAGGCAATGAAATGGATTCCTCCTCTAAAACTTGTAGAAAGAATTTTGCCCAGTGGAACCTGTTTTGGGTTTCTAACCTTCATGATTCTAAGATAACAGAGGCGTGCTGTAAGCTACCAAGGATATGATCATTTGTTATAGCAGCAGCAAGGAACTACTACAGGCTGCTACATGCCTTCACTATCAGAGAGTTAGCCTTCCAACAAGCCTATAAAATCAGCATAAAACATTAAGCAATCCTCACAGAGTATTAAAGAGAAAGCTACTGAATCTTAGGATGGCTAACTTGCCCCAAAACAGACATACACATAACACCCACTTCTTATTATGAGAGAGATAGTTAGATAGGTAGATAGATAGATGGATAGATAAATAGATAGATGATAGATAGATAGATTGATTGATTGATTGATTGATTGATTGATAATAGATAGACAGAATCATTATTTACTTGCAGAATCTGCCCTTGATGTTGTGATTTTATCTTTGAGTCCTTGGCTATGTGTAACACATTTACTTCACATTCTCCATGTGCCAGGAACTGCATAATTATTCTTGCTTAGAACACAGGACTTAGTAACATGTTCCTGCCATCAAGATGTGCATAGATTACTTAAGTGAAGCAAGCATGAAATCTAAAAAATACAAACCGTGTGCTTTGAGAATGATATGCATAGGACGGTTTGCTGGCTACAACTAAGGGAACAGTCATCATAAGTTAAAAAGCATTTCTTAGGGGAAAAACATCCTTGGAAATCTTCAAGGAGGATTACAGATTTTCTAGGTTGGAACAAAGTCTTTGTGGAGAAGAGAGGTGGTAACAGGGAACAAGACATTTTCTAAACAGAACAAAAGGCATAGAAAAGCCATGCAGCAAGTAATGAAACATGGCTAGCACACGAAGAACCAGAAGGCAGCACAGGTCAGACATGAAGGCCAGTTCATGTCAAAGGTTTGAAACGTATCATGTTGTGATGGTAAACTTTTAATGAATCTTGTGGGAACAATCACTGTCTCTGAAAGGTGATGTTTAAAGAGATCAAGTACAGAGCAGAATTAGAAGCCAGTATTACAAGCTAAGTTGGGAAGCTGGGCTCTTTCTCAAGGCAAAAGCAGTTAATAACAAATAGAACTTCCAGAAGCAAAAACCATAAGGGCACGAGGGGAAGGTTTGCACATGTGGGACTCAGAATGCACCCATGTTCGTGCAAGTACGCTTGTCCCTCTGTGCTGTTCATCACATACTTTATCCTGTTCCATTCCAGTAAGAAACATGGAGCAATTGTAGTCTCTGGCCTCTTGGGTACAGCCTTCCAGCAAGTTCAAAACCACAAGCAAAACTAACACGTTTTGCTTCTAGGTAGAGGCATTTAATTGCCTCTAGACTTTTTACACAACAGCCAAAAGGTCAGGGTGGCAACTCCTCCATCAGTACAGATTCTGGAAAACCTGATTGGTACACACTCCCCCCACCACCACCACCTCACAAATCACCTATAGAGTGAGAAATTAGCCTAGTGGTGGTGGTGGTGGTGGTTAAGATGGTGGTGGTTGTAGTGGCGATGATGATGATGATGATGATGATGATGATGATGATGATGATACATAGCAGTAATCTAACCCGTCCTGGCTGATAAAAAAAAAATAATGAAGAATGCGAACTCAACCCACAGTGATTTATTTTGCTGTAATTGTTTTGAATGTATTTAGTATGAAATACCTGTCAATATTTAAGGGAAAGGATCAAGCTGAAACAAAGTAAAGAGCTCCTGCAGAACACCTTTCCAGGCTCCTCCAAAGTGCTCCCTTCACCGTGCTCCCAGAGCACATCTGCTTACACTCTAGGGAAGGCACCTATGTGGAACTGTTCATTTCAAGACACAGAAGAACACCCAGAATCAGCTCTGGCCTCTGCCATAACTGTGTGTTGGATGTACAAACGAAAAATAGAGTGATGGGGATGAATGATGTTGCCAGGGAAGGAAGGCATGAGTGTAAAGCGAGAAAGCAGTTTAGGACAGACACCTTGACACTGGCCAAACAGAGAAATATGAGCTTACAGGAATGAAACACAGATAAAACATATAGGCTCCTTGTTTCAAAGTCTGGTTCAAATCACTATCAGCTCCTAACACAGCACATTAGATAAAAAGGCTTTGGTAGCTATGATGAGAAAGATCCACTGGTCTAAGAAGATAAGAGGAAGAGCTATTGGATGGAGGGGAAGATGGATAGGCACAGGGATCTCTAAGGGATTTCACTGGAGTGGGGCCTGAGACTGCATCCTGCAGTTCAGGGTCCCTAGGAGGATTGCTGTTTGGTCCAAGGACTGTGCTTTGAGTATAAACCCTCAATCATCATTTCAGGAGGCCTGGGGTATAGATCTAACTACAGCCTGAGGACTTTACGAAGACATATGCTTGAAAATTCTGTTGGTGAATCTGTCCCAGAAAGTCAAAGTAATGAATAAGGTCTGAAGATTTACCTAAGCAACAAGAAATAAGGCCATGACAGGTCATTAGGAACATTATACTTTCTGGTATGAATAAGGGCCTGGAGAGTGTCCTGTTTGAAAATGAGGCTCAGAATCCAATGTTATGAATTAAGAAGCTCAGAGTCTCCTAATTGCAAATTTGTATAAAAAGCTTTAAGCCACTAAGAAATTTTACTAAGAGAAAAAAATGTAGTTTCCACCTCAATACTCTCAAACTCAACTAGCCAGCTTGAAGGAAGGAATGCCACTTTTCTCTTGAGTTCAAGGGAAGTAGGTGGGAAATATAAATCACGTGTCTCAAGTCTCTCTACCACTCTGTTTTTTTTTCATTCTTCTCTACGCCAAAAATGAAAAAAAAATCTAATGAACTATGGCTAGAGCTTTCATAGAGTGAAGAACTCCAGAAAGGTGACCTCAGATCCCTCTTCATAAGCCTACAGATAAAACAAGAATAATCCATTTTAGATGATGATGAGTCTAAGGCTTTTGTATACAAGTCTTTAACAGCCTGGGAAAAAAAGATTCAGTAGCCTTCCAATGAGACTTTTAGAAACACAATTGGTATGAACAATCATTTAAAAGTCAGTTCCAGCCAGACCCCATGACCATTAAGACTCCATGGCACATATTTATCCCATATCACCCCATTCTCCACAAAGCACCAAACATGTCTGTTAAAAGTCCGAACCAAACAGCTGGAGTGGAGTTTAGTGGCAAGCACTGGTCTAGCACATCGTCTAGCTATCCTGCAACCCTCAGCCACGCAGACATAAGACAGGGAAAATGGTTATCAATCAAGGCATCAGTGTCTAGATGAGTAGTAACAAGCCCCAATCAGAAGTCCTTCTAACAGTTTTATGGCTTCAAGTCTTATGTTCCAGGGTAACCTATTTTGGTGTGATTTTAAAAAGTAAAAGTGTTCAGTCCTATTCTTTTTCCATGTGGATGCCCTGGTGCCCTAACATCTCTTGTTTCAGAGACCACCCTATGCTCACCGTGCATTCTCAGTTCCTTTGCTGAAGAACAAGGGAACACACATATGTTGGAGAAAGGGGGCTGAGTCTGGGCCATTCTGCCCTACTGGTCACCATGTCCATTGCAGTGCCAGTGCTCACGCGGCTTTGACAACTCTGCCTTTGAAATTCATTTTTTTTTAAGTCGGCAAGTGTGATAGCCTCTATGTTCTTTTTGCTCAAGACTGACTTGGTTATGAGGATGCCTGTTGAGGTTCCGTATAAATTTTAGAATTTGTTTTCCTACTGGAATTTGTCTAGTTACTGAATTGAAGCTATGAAGTGCTCTGGGTAGTGCAGTCTCTTTAACAGCAATAATCTGTGCAGTCAGTGAACACAGAACATCTTCCATCTGTTCCAGTCAATTCATTCAGTGCACATGGGGCTCATGTGTTCTAAAGATTTATTAGTATCTTTTCATGTTGTGGGTATCAATGTGGCATGAAAGCACAATCAGTAAATGAAAAAATGGTCTAATGGTATTAACTAGTCTAACTGTATAAAGCAAGAAGGTTTATGTACAGCAAAGGAGACAGTAAGTATAACAAAATGATGGTACAGAGCGGATCTGATAAAGTCAATGTCTAAAACGTACAAGGGACTCATGCAATACAACTGCAATAAAACAGCACAAGCTCTAACTTAATGTTCAGTGGCATTAATACTCAGAACTACAAACAAACAAACAAACAAACCCTCGCTGAGATATCACCTTAACTGCTGTCAGGATGGCTGCTGGATCACTGTTTCCTCTGGATTCAATTGTTCCCTCATGGATGAAAAAGGGGGCTCTTGACATAGAATACTATAAAACCCACAAGGCCCCTCCCTGTGTTATGTGGGCAGTAAACATTTGCTGGAGAAAAGGGCTTCAGTTGGGCTGACTACAAATTGTCCTGTAAACCCCAGGGCTGGCCTTTTCATGAGTCATCATCCATGCTGCAGAGGACTTTCTGGTGATGAAGCTGCAGGGTCTCCCATGCTCCTGAAGGTAACTCCAGTATCTCACTGGTTTTTTAAGGCTATCTTGGGTCTGTTAACAGTGCCATATCTGAGGTAAATAAATCATTAGTCGCATCTACCCAGGAACTATCACACAGCACATTTGGCATCAAAACAACAGCAAAAAGGGACAAAAGCTAGAAAGACTATATAAAATTAGAAAGGTTATATGTAGCAAAGGAAACAACAAAATGAAAGGTAAAGGAAGGAATAATTACAACATGACCCTGAACAAGCACCAGCAAGGCCAAAGGTGAGCAGTGCTGTAGTGTGGTCTCAGCTATGACTTATAAGACACATAAGGCTGAGGTATCTGGGGGTGGGGAATCCCAGAGTGACCATCTTTCTGCACTTAGTATAGAGTGGGATGTTTCTTTGGATACAGTATTCTGTGTGATTGTAGAGATGCCCCTCAGATGACCAACAGACTAGAGAATTTACAACAATTCTCAAAATTAGGACAAAGTAGTAAACAAGTTAGGGTAACAAATGTATGGGCTGTCCACTGAACAGCATGTTGGTCAACTGAATCCCAACTGTCTACCTAGAAAGAACACGAATGCACAAGGGAAGAGTAACAATGTGAAAAAAGACTGGACGGTGATAGCCTTCATACCATCCTCCAGCAGGAAAAGTGAAATTTTAGGGGGAAAAGATGAGATGAGGTTTGCCATTTCTTGTGTCTACTAGCAAGGTACAAGATAATACAAATGAGTTTTGTGCTAAAGCTATTCTTGGTATCCCAAAACTTGGAATTTATGGTAAAACTCGAATGATTAGGAAAGAGAAAGCATGGTAAGGTGATAGCAGATACTCCTTTAGGTTTAAAAAAAATGGGGGGGGGGAATATCCATGATTCATATTGGAGGCCGGGGAATACATAAGGGCTGGCACAGTCACCTAGCAATATCACAATACTCTGCCTCCAAATTACTAGAAGTGGGAAGGCTTCAAAAAGAAGTCTAAGGAATTGCTTATGAGACTGTAGGGCATAGGCGTAGACATGATCAGTCTTAGCTCTGTGAAAGTGGAGAAATGGATAATAAACCCATGCCTCCATCAGAAAAGACTATGTGGCACAAGGCACTACTGGGAAGATCGGCAACTGATGGACTGGCTCAAAGTAGCCATTAAGGATGCTTGACTCCATCAACCGAGGTCTCCGTGAACATCAGGGACTGAGAGACAATACAAAAACAGGTGTTAAGAGAAAACTGGACAGGAAAAGGCAGTGTTTAGTATCAAGTTCACTGAGCTTAATAAGTTGGTGTCCACTCAAGAGTTAAGAGGGAAGTTAATTGAGCAATAACCTTGAGACTGGATGGGGCTTTAATGCTTTGCTGAGCTCCACAATGAGACCTTTATGAGGTAGGAAAGGGTCTGGAGGATCGAAATGGTTAAGTGGGGATGGAGTTCATAAGGTGCTAAAGCTCTTAGGAAGGGATAAGAGGAGGCAAAGCAGATGGAGAGTCAGCCTCAGGTGGATGTGGTAAAGTTGTGTCAAGCTAGATTTCCCAGAAAGAGAGTTGACAAAAAAAGATAAATGCTGTGCTGGTGGGTTTGTGGAAGGTTTTATAGCCTGCACAGAGACTCACAGATGACATCCATGATAACACAAAACAGGCAAAAAGATTAAGCTTGTCTTAGGGCTGGGCAGTTTATCTCCTCCAAAGGTCATTGTGTACATTTCTTCCCAGGAAGAGAATACACACATGGTGGAGATTGTCTGCTCACCCCAGCATTCTTGCAATAGCCAAGCAATGAAGAGGCTACAGCCATGACACCAAAGTAGAGCCTGTCAGAGACAAGCTCTACAGAGCAGCAGAGAACAGCGTCAGGTGAAAGTGTGGCTTCTAACCAAGCTGAGCAGCACAAGGTATCCTTGCTGAGCCTGTTAGGAAATGTGGAAGTGCATGGCACTTCTGAAGCAGTGCCCTGTGATGGCCAGTGCCCTGTGATGAGCAGTGCCTTGTGATGGTCAGTGCCCTGTGATGAGCAGTGCCCTGGGATGAGCAGTGCCCTGGGATGAGCAGTGCCTTGTGATGAGCAATTCCCTTTAATGAGCAGTGCCCTGGGATGAGCAGTTCCCTCTGATGAGCAGTGCCCTGGGATGAGCAGTACCCTGGGATGAGCCGTGCCCTGGGATGAACAGTGCCCTGGAATGAGCAGTGCCCTGTGATGAAGAGAGCAGAACAGGGGGACCCAACTCCCTGGAGCCAGTGCTTCATGGGCAACAGGATATGCTGGCTGTGAGACTAGGATTAGAGATTTCAGGGTTACCATGACGATGAGCCACATACTATCATTTAGCTTCTTAGAGTTAAAATGAAACAGTCACTGTCAATTTACTGCAATAAAGCTATTGAAATCATTATCTGTAAGCAATTACTCACACATAAAAATTCTTTGACTTCATAATGAGCTTTATCACTTCTGAAGACATCCTCACAATATTTCATTTGATTTTTGTAATAAATTTGTGAAATGCAGACCTTCCATCTCACAGTGAAGATGAAGTATCTTACACAATGCCATTCAGCCAAGAAATGAAAGACTGCAACTACAACCCCAGACCTCCTAGTGCCAGATTTTGCCCGACCTTCTATGTCATATGGCCCATCGGGACTGCACAGTCACCAAGGAAATAAAACCCCAGCTCTAATGAATTTTCTTACATTTCACCTTGGCAGTTCCTGTTAAATGTCGTGTAGGATGGATGCGGTGTGCCACTGCTCCTCCATACCTTGCTGCTCAAATACATTGGTTACAAAGCTCAACTCTCGTCTTCAGAAGTCTCTTCACCATGGAGCTGAGCAAGAATGGGAAAGACTGGCGACAGTACAACCTGGATCCCACAGTCACAGAGCAGTCCTCCTGAATACATGAGCAACAGCGAGGCTTGGGAAAGTGTGATGTTATCTACCTCACAAATCAGGGCTTCTCTGAAGTAATCAGGATTTAATGAGAGTTTGGCAGCAACGATATAAAGCGACTGCAGCGCTCATTACAACAGCATGCATCTCAGTTATAAAATACGAAATGTTTATGGGGCATGATATTGCTTCACTATGAGATCGTGCTGTGCAGAACCTAGAAAAATGCTTTTGAAGATGTGTCGTGAGATTCCTACTTTGTAAAAGTTTCCAGTGTACAAACAGGATGTAATTTAGGGGTGGATGCAAATTAATAGCTTTCCACAATGCCATAAATGAACATGCAAAATTATATGCTGATATATGCCTAAGAGAATGAAAAACGTTTGTACACACAAAAACACATGTATACATTGCAGGATAACAGATAATTTATAGAGGTCAAAAACTGAAAGAAACTTGAATGTTCTATTGGTCAATGACCATTGCATAATATCCATACAACGGAATATTTTTCAGCCATCCAAAAGAATGATGTATTGATTAGGATTCGCAAGAATCATTGCAGAGGAATAGACAGAAAGACCACAAGAGCCAAAAACAGTGGGTGACTATAAGATAACAGGGAAAGTACACATGTGAACTCACAGCAGTTGCGACAGCATGCACAGGACTTGTGCAAGTTCAACTCATACCAGATCTCAGCATTGGCAGGGGAGGTGGCCATGAAGTCCCACCCCTAGCTCAGGAGCTGTTGGCAACTGGCAGCTCCTGAGAGAGAAACATGGGGTTTCCTTTAAGATTATAGGTCCTGGTTAGTCAGCCAGGCTTCTGTGGAAAGCCACAGGTGTGAGAATGAAAGGACAACACAAACTGGACTTGATGAAAATTTATTAAAATAAAAAAGAAGAGGAAGAAGAAGGAAGAAGAGAAGGAGGAGGAGCAGGAGGAGCAGGAGGAGGAGCAGGAGGAGGAGCAGGAGGAGCAGGAGGAGGAGCAGGAGGAGGAGCAGGAGGAGGAGCAGAAGGAGGAGCAGGAGGAGGAGCAGGAGAGTTTGGATGGGTATAGAAGGTGGGATGGACCTAAGAGGGGGTGGGAGAAGGATGAATATGACTAAAATAAATTGCATAAAATTCCCAAAGAACTAATAAAAATGAAGTAAAAAACCACCAAAGCCCTACTTTTGTAGCACCCTCTCGTGCCTGCTGTTCAGCAGGAACTAAGCATGGTTTCATAAACACATGCCTAACTTTATATGATCATGGGACCTTGGGAATGAAAGAAAATATTCTGTGTGTGGGAAACATTCTTGGTATGATGAGAATAAGAGTTTTAACCATTGGTGGTATGACCACGAAAGCTCCTAAGAGAAAGATGTTCCCAGGAATGAAAACGATGAATCTGGACAAAAGTCACACACAGTAGCCACGGTGGGGCGGGGGGTGCTCTGGAAAAGGGTGGGGGAGCTGCTGGGAGTTGATCTTGGAAGAGCATGGCTCAGTGCTGTTGACTGGCTTAGCCTGCAGCTGGCCACAGCTGACCCCTGATACCCCACTAGACACTGTGGGGTCCCACTGTGGGACTCCTGGGCAAGGCCTCTCTTCTGTCCTCCTCCTGCTTGGTCACCTTCTGACCACATGCTTGTTTCACCTCCCTCAGCATGTGAGAAACTCAGAGTTCCCAGATCCCTTCCCTTCTTCTCTGCCTCCATCCCTCTGCTATCTCTTCTTGCCCATTTTACTTTATCTGGTCTTTGGCCTTGGCTTTTAATTAATATGTTTTCTCTTTAAATGTCACAAACCCCTGTTTCTTCAGTTATACCTCTAACCCCTCATCCTTCAGGGTAGCGGGGTTCCCTCTCAGCATCCCTGCTGATATCTCAGCTTTGGACCTGGGGCAATGGGGTGTAGATAAATTCAAAAGACAACAATAAAGCAAATATTATATGGAGTTTTAGTTTCTCTTTATAGTTCCTCCTGAGAAAACACCATGCTGGAGTTCTTATATTCCTCTATTTCTTGACCAAGACCAAATTTATAGAAGGCATATGCATAGATTCTGTGATTTCACTGAACTTAGGTTTCTTATGGCACCCCTAATGTACAAACTGATCATCCCATGAGCCTCCGAGTGCCAAAATCACCCTGCTCTTCCTGAACATGTATCCCCAAATAACCTGTCTACCTAA
This sequence comes from Acomys percivali, assembly GCA_907169655.1. Taxonomy (NCBI): domain Eukaryota; kingdom Metazoa; phylum Chordata; class Mammalia; order Rodentia; family Muridae; genus Acomys; species Acomys percivali. The sequence goes on along the minus strand of OU015756.1, from coordinate 42,241,913 downwards.
GCCAAAAAGCTACAATCAGCCTTGATCTCTTTTCCCCTTACCATTAACTCCAACCCATCTGGTTTCTGCTTATTTTAACAAACCTAAGGCCTTATTTCAAACTTGAGTTAACCTTCATCTAGGTCAGAGCCATAGCCACAAGCCAGTCCCCTTTCTTTTGCTTCGTTCTGCCAAGCCCAGTATCTAGTTCTGTCATTGTCTGAAACTATAAACATGGCCAGATTTCTTCTTCCTTGAAAAGATTCTCCAACTGCAACCCACTGCCCATCACAATGAATGTCAAACATTCTCACAGCAAACAGACGCAACCCTTCCTCTATATCCACAGAGTCAACTAACCACAAATGGACAGTATTGGAGGCAAGAAGAAATTGCATCTGCCCTTAACAGCTACAGACTTTATTTTCTTCTGATTATTCCCTAAGTGTAAAACAATTACTAACATTACGTTCATTTTTCATTAGGTTTCATGAGTGAGCTGAGGGGTTACATAGGTTGTGTACAAATACCCCAACATTTCATATAAGGCATGTAAACTAATACGGGTTTTGGTATCTTAGGGAGGCAATGGAACAAAGCCTCTGTGGATAGCATGGTATCACAGTATTACTTTTCCAAAAATCATCACATATGATCCTACACACACACAAATAGGCATTTTACATTTACTAGAACCAACTTACCCTGTCAATTCTAAATGCATGGCTTTCCTAAGCCAATTTATGGAAAAATTATGGATTGCTTTATTAAAATTACAATGTTTAAATCTTTAGGGATTAATGCTATCATCACTATCTTGCTATTTGCTTCCTGTTTCATTTGCTTGCATCCTGTAAGGAGCCTGGTTTACAACATTAGTGCACAGCAATCTTTATAGGCTATTATTGGCTTTTCCCAAGAGACTGCCTTTTTAACTGAGTCTGCTATTCATTGAACTCAGATGGTGATCTGTAAACAAATGGATTCTTATCACATATTACTTGATCGTCGATGTCTACCTGGTTAAAATCTGACTAACACTTACAGTGTGTATTCAAGAGCTTGATTTTCAAAGTCAAAGAAAAAGCTGATTTGGTGTGGCTCTTAATCTTCTGTCCTCGAAGCTCTGAAAACAAATGACCGACATACCAAAGCCCTGACCCGTTGCTTTGTCAGACACTACCTGCTGGCATGTGGTCTGCACCCATATAGCTGCATTTTCCAACGTTGCCTATTTTTTTGCTCAGTTTCTCCTTTGTAGTCATGGAGTTACTTGGCTCCTGCCCTTGCTACTGCCCTCAACCTGGATTTCTACTCACCTGTCACCTCACTGCAAAGGTTCAGATGCGTCAAAGCCTTTTGTATCTATCTCTGTCTTCAGCATGTGTGTCCTGTGAGATATTCTTTCCTCGCAGCTGCGAGCACTTATGGAAAAATGACAGGTCTAGTGGCCACTCACTTTTCATAGTGTTCACATCTAGTAACTGTTTTCCTTATAGGCATCACTGGCATTAGAAGCAATAACAGGCCATGTGATTACATGGCTGAAGTTACAGGTTTTCCCAAGGGAAGTCCAAGTCCACACTCTCATTGATTTGACACTTTAGGACTTAAAAAGTTTCCGACTTCTACATCATGTTAATTGTAATCTTGACTTTCTTTAATAACAGCATCACCCACCCATGAAGGACAGCAGGATCGCCAGCAGCACTACAAGGGCGCAGATGCAGGGGATGAGCACCAGCAGGAGGAAGCGCAGCAAATTAGCAGTCACCAGCTTCTGAGGGCAGCCCTCGCCCACGCCACCATCGGCTCTCAAGACCTGATGGACGAGGGAGAAATGAAACATGGTTTTAGTATCACACAGCAGCTCAGCGGCTGGTATGAAATTTTACACTACAGCTGTCCTATCAGAGCAGTGCTTTTCCTAAGAGATCTGACATCCTGTACTTGAGGGCATGAAATAAAGTAGTCAAAAAAAGCAGTAATGAGCAAGTGAATAACTGCATACACAAACAAGTCCTTCTAGTCCACCCCTCCTTCATCTCCTGCCCTCTTCCCTTTCCTCCTCCCGCTCTTCCTCTTCCTCTCCCCAAGCTCGGAAATCACTCTACCAACTTTTCTTCTTACTTTTTTGTAACTTAGTCTGAATTTTTTCCGTTAGAGAAACTTTTAATGATACTTCAGCTTGTGTTTTAGTTTTGTTTTTATCAAAGAAGCATTTATCAATTTGACAATGTTCCAAATGCTGTGGGTTACCATGGCAAGAACTCCCCCTCAACCAGATGTAAACAAAGCCCAGGGCTGTCTGACACGGTGATAAACTGCTGGTGAGTAGGTACAGAGAGGACACTAAGTAGACTTTCTTCTTATTTGTCTCAGTTCCAACCCTAGTCTGCACGCACACACATCTGGATAAAGCAAATGTTTAGGCGGTAACGGTTCTGTAGGGTTAAGTATTATTGACCACACGTCTACTAACAGGTCCAACAGGGAGACACTGCCCTGGGTGTCAGTGAAACAGAGCAATTCAGAGGACGAGCTTGCTGCTCCCTGTTCTCCCGCAGCCTATCCAGGAAAGACTGGGACAGACCACAGTGATGACTCAAATGTTCTTGTCAGCAAATGCTTTACATTGTGTGAAGTTCAAGCTCCTGTCTGGGAATTTGTTTATTGAAATGGCTAGCTGAAGGCAGGGGCTTTCTCAGCAGAAGCCTGAGATGTTACTAAAAAGTGTTTCAAGTTGGTCCCCAGCACGAGGACGGCTCCTGACAGCCTTGGCAACTTAGGTATGCTAACCTCTGCAATTGCTTGAAACACCACTCTTCAACTTCTTACCTTCTGCTTGTATTGTACAGACCCCGTTCTGGGTGGTGAGCAACTCAAACCCAAAAGTAACTTGCTTCTCTGTCCCTACTTCCAAACTGATTCTCTCCTGCTCTCAATATGGTCGCAGAAACTGTACTGCTCTAACAGCCCCAGTACCAACCACTTCCCCTCCTGAGCCTCAACCACACAAGGCCAGTATGCTTCCTCATTAATAAGTATGCAGCGTTCAATAAAAGAACAGCCCTGCATAAAGCATTTCAGTATCCAGAGTGCTCCAACAGAATCGTCCTGTAGTGGTGTAGAACTTCCTGGCTGGCCCATGGTCATTCCCACGACGACATGTAAAGGAAACGAACTGGCAAATTGGATAGTTTCTTCTGAGGCACCCAGCAAGATGGGCTCAACACAGAATGTGGTGGTGTCTTCAGTATTCTCCACAGAAGATGCTGTTTGAAAAACCAAGTGACCTTGGCTTGAAAAGGGGCTTCATGTGTCTACGGAGCCATTCCCATTGCACTGGTTCAAGGCACCAGGCAAGGTGAGTCCATTTACTCAGTCTGCAGTAGATTCTCAGGCAGATAGAGGCATGGCATAATAGGAGGTCTGAGATAGCACCACAATCACACACAGCTCTGTCATTGGACTTGGGGGAAGGGGGGACCTTTCAGGATTGTAGATAACATTTATCTGATGGGACTTCAGGCCAACAGAGATAGTGACAGAATCAATTTAATCAAATGGGTATTGAATACCTGTAGTGATGACCGTAAGCCAGTGATCTCTCCAAAGCTCATGCCTTATAGGAGATATACTGGCACGGGAATTCAAGGATAGAAATATGGTTTCCTGGGGAAGGATTACAAAGAGGATGCACTTAAAGCAATGCAATTCTAAGAAAAGTAACTCTGAGCAGCATATTAGAGGGGACATCTTGTACATCCAGAGAGGGAGAGGATCATGAGCTTCCTCTGACTGCTCCTTGCAGTGACAGAAGCCATCTCTGTATTAACGTGGTCATTTTAGGGCTAAGTGTCCCAGATATCCACAGTGGCACCTTGCTGTCCAGAATGCTGTAGCAAAGCATGTCTCGCTTAGTATTCACAAGGAAAGAATCAGAGGCAGGGAGTTCTAGACTCCCATAGATGTGCACATTAGCAAGTACCTAACTTCCAGAAACTACACTTCTGATCAGTCTAAATATTTTTCCAATTGCTAGGAAAGCGGTTCCTTCCCCCCCCCCCGTTTTTTCTTTTTTCTTTTTTTCCATTTTTATTAATTTATTCAGATTACATCTTAATTATTATCCCCTTGCTTGTCTCCTCCCATTCCTCCCTCCCTCCCTCTTTCACCCTATTCCCCTCCCCTGTGATCAAAGGGGACCTCCTCCCCCACTATATGGTCATAGGCTACCAAGTCTCATCTTAGTAGCCTGCCTACTCTTTCTCTGAGTGCCACCAGGCCTCCCCACTGAGGGGAAGTGATCAAATATGGGGCACCAAAGTTCATGTCAGAGTCCATCCCTGCTCTCCACACAACTGTAGAGAATGTCCTGTCCACTGGCTAGATCTCAGCAGGGGTTCAATGTTTACTGCATGTATTGTCCTTGATTGGTGCAGTAGCTTGAGCAGAACCCATGGGTCTAGATCCTCCCATCATGATGTTCTTCTTGGACCCTCTGGATCCTTCTATTTCCCCATTCTCCCATACTTCTCTCACCTAGAGTCCCAATCGGAGGTCCCCGCATCTATCCCAATCTCCTAGTAAGTGAAGACTTTCAGGGGATATCCCTGTTGGGCTAGTGCCCAATTATAAGTGAGTATATGTCCTGTGAGTATTTCTCAGTCTGGGTTAACTCACTCAGTATGATCATTTCTAGTTCCATCCATTTGCCCATAAATTTCAGGATTTCCTTGTTTTTAATAACTGAGTAGTATTGCATAGTATAAATGTACACAGTTTCTTTATCCATTCTTCAACTGAGGGACGTTTAGGTTGTTTCCAGGTTCTGGCTATTATAAATAAGGCTGCTATGAACATGGTTGAGCATATGTCTTTGTTGTGTGGTGGAGCACCTTTTGGGTATATTCCAAGAAGTGGAATAGCTGGGTCTTGAGGCAGCCCTATTCCCAGTATTCTGAGAAAGTGCCAGGTTGATTTCCAAAGTGGTTGTATGAGGATGTGGAGAAAGGAGAACACTCC
>OU015756.1:42222048-42233588 GCA_907169655.1 Acomys percivali | reverse complement strand
ACACACACACACACACACACACACACACACACACACACACACACACACACGAGTAACTAACAGATATATCCTGCATTATTTGTATACAAACTCAAGGGTACCACATCCCTTAGCTGAGAACCACCCAAACCATTGCACAGCACAGTCCTGCTTCTCCTCAAGTTAACTAACATTAAGGTCTCCAGATAGGAACTGGGGATAATGTGCTCTCCCACACAGAGAAATGGTTCATTTACCTTCTGTCTTAGTTTGATTTCTACTGCTGTTAAAAGGCCATAACCAAAATGCAACTTGAGGCAGAAAGGGCTTATTTGGCTCACTGGTCCCAAATACAGATCATCTCCAAGGGCCAGAACTCAAGCCTGAGCCTGGGGTTAGTTACTGAAGCAGAGACCAAGGAATGAGGTGCTTACTGCCTCACTTCCTGTGCCTTACTCAGCTTGCTTTTTAAATAATTTTTTAATACAACCCAGGGCCATCTACTTGGCAATGGCACTGCCCCTGGTAGGCCAGGCTCTCTCACATCAATGATTAATCAAGAAAATTTCCCACAGACTTGCCAACAGGCCAATCATATGGCGGCATTTTATTAAGTGAGGTCTTCTCTTCCCAGATGACCCATGCTTGTATCAAGTTGACAAGAACAAAAAACAAACAACCCTAGAGAGCAGACTTTCACTTCAAAACAGCATGTAAAAACCAGAATTTTAATGTTTTCATATCAACATGAATTAACTAATAAGGACTATTACAACTTAAGTCCTTTAAACAATACCAACCACATTAGCCTAGGACTCTTGAAGAAAATTAAGAAGAGGTACTTGGGAGAAACACATAACACATAAAGTCCTGCGTGGACAGGAAGGGCATAAGGCTGTCAGCTCTGGTAGGTCAGGACTCAGCATGCTCTGGGTGCATGAGATGCCACACTTTGATTTCTGTAGGTTCTGCTGGTTCCAGAGAAAACTGCCCCAGTTTTTTATTTGACACAGAGTTAAGATCAAGCCTTTCTCAAGCATTGGGGATGAGCAGGCCAACCTATGCTATACCTGAGATACAAAATATCCTGGTCCCTTTGGCTTTCAAGGATGCAAGTGTGTGTTTGGACTTTTGACTACTTGCAGTGTCAAAGTGTGTATTAGAAGGAACGAGACACAAATCTCATCATGTTGTTTTAAATTACGTTCATGACCATGGAAAGTAACCAGCAATAGGATTACCAGCACCTCAGAACTATAGCACTTGTCCACAAATTCTGGACACCCTCCATCTTGTGGTCATAAGGCCACTGCCATCAGTAATTAAACAGCTTCTGATCCAGAATTGAGGGTTTTGGAGACCTAATTCTTAGATTCAGATATAGGAAGTTGTAAGATTATTTTCAAAATAAAAAATAATTCGAGTCATGACAGTGCCCTCCATCTTCTCAGGATAAAGCAGAAAAACTCAGGAAATTTTTTTTTTAAATACAAAGGCCTAAGAGGCACCTGAACATGCCTGTATTATCACCCAGTTTTTGCAAGGCCTGATCATCTTGGAAAGCCAAGGAAGATCTAGGTGATTTGAAAAACATGCTTTCTGCTGTTCAGAAAAGTTTATCAATTCATCTGAAAAACAAGAAAGAAAAAATACAATTCAGAAGGTTAGAATAAACAGATACAGAACAGAAAATAGTTACCCTCAAGTCTGGTACTCCAAAAGAACACACTAAAAAGACAAAAGCCTTTGTGTAGTTATGAGATAATAAGGTACGACTGGATTCCAGAGGAGAGAGGGAATGACCCCAGAGAGCAAATCAAATGCAATCGCTGCCCCTAAATGGCCAAGAGTCTGAGCAACTGCTGAAAGGTAGAGGATTAAAGCTCTGATTCAGCCCAGGGAGAATCAAAAAGCTATGCCTAAAAGATGGAAAGCTGTGCCATGTGACTAGTGAAACCATGGATATACTGGACAGCTAGACAGTCAACATAAAGCTCCTGAGCAAGAGTTTTGAGTTGGCATGGATCTTATAGGGCCATCCATGAGTATTGCGCACATGTTTCTTTTGTAAGATAGCATACACATGAAAATAGGAATAAAGCACAGCAGAAAATTAAGCACATTGAAAGAGGAAGTCCATAATAGACTGGCTCCAAATATTGGTAAATGTAGATTTCTCAAGCTCATACCTTTCTGGTAAGAATTAGCTGCCCATCAGAAGGCTAATGAGAGAGATATCCTGGAAAATGAAAGTTTTGGGTAGACTTATAAGCCAATAGCTTCAAATTTCTCACTATGGAAGACCTCACAGGAGGAAGTTTGAAAGAGAAAGAAAAAGAAGAGATGTTCAAGAAGAAAAGAAAAGCAGCCAATAGAGCAGAGAGTATAGCACCTACATAAAGTACAATCAGAAAGGAACAAACTAAGGGGAAATGACTAAGACAACACTGCCATAATGGGCAGTACAGATCCCAATATAAGGAAGCGTCCATCAAAGGTACAAAGGCAGGAGGATGAATCAGATTGGAAAGTGGAAAGAGAGTCAGACGCTACCGAGATCAGGAGGGCAATGAGAGAAGCGAAGAGAAATTTTACATGTGGATTTTGCAATATCCTCACCCATAAGTGCCCAGCAGAGGCACATGGCTTCTCTCTTGGGAATGCCAGTACCCACAGCTGAGTTTGTTCTTGTCTCTCAGTTTTCACTGGTCTGTTCCTTCCAAGTTCTAGTCCTTTCTGATGTCTGCCTACTTCTTGCCCTGAGCAGCTGAGAAGCCCTAGGTCACCTACATAAATCCTCTTCTCTGATATAGGCCAATTCTAAGAGAGTCCCAAAACACACAATCAATCGAGTCCTATCAAACATGGAAATCTCCCTAATAATCTCATGAGCAATTCAAAACAGCTTTTGTTGAGTGTTGCCACAACCCTGAAGCCAGATAAGCAGTCTCCTCTCTCAGGGTTTAAGGAAATACATAATATTTAGAAGGACAGAAATGAGTTATCCTCTTCCGTCAAGTCACTTCCCTTCTCTTTTCCATTGCACTCACCACAGTTTTGTCAAGGATTACTTGTGCCACTGTAGATATATTCAGAAGAAAGAGATACCTCTCCAGGAGCAAGAAAAGGAGATTGAAAGTCAGGGCATGGTGCCAGAAACCAGAGGTAAAGGGAAAGGTGACTGGATGACACCACAGCAGAACCACATGGCTTGGACCTGAGTTTGAGTAAGAGCAAGGGAACCTAAGAAAAAGTCTGGGTTAGTTTAGTGGCTGGACCTGAGACCTTTGACAAAAGCCGCAACTTCCACACTGCTACATTCTCCATGAAAGACAGATTGGGAAGCTCCACTGAATAGTCCCCTAAAGGTGGTAAGTAAGTGGGATTTTTAAAAAAGATATGAGAGAGAGAGAGAGAGAGAGAGAGAGAGAGAGAGAGAGAGAGAGAGAGAGAGAGATTAAATTCTAAGCTGCCCATTGGCTACATCTGTGTAGGGGCCCTAGGTCCAGGCCATGCATGGTCTTTGGTTGGTACTTCAGTCTACACAAGCCCCTCTGGGTCCTGGTTAGTTGGCTCTGTTGGTCTTCTTGTGGAGCTCTCTGGCATGGACTTTGTTGCCTGCTTTTTTTTATCACTTCCCTTTGGAAGAGCTGCCTTGCTAGGCCACAGAGGAAGAGGATGTGCTCTGTCCTGGTGTGACTTGGTGTTGGGGTGTGTTTGAGGGGTGCTCCTCTTTTATGAAGAGTAGGGGAGTGAGGAAAGGGGGAAGCCAGAGTGAAGGTGTGACTGGGAGAAGAGAAGGGAGGAGGCTATCTATGATCAGGATGTAAAATGAATAAATAAGTTAACTAATTAATTTAAAAATAAAAGAAAGAATGAAGGGTGTGAATTTGGATAGGAAGGAGGGTGAGTAGAGAGGAACTTGGAGGAGCTAGAGGAAAAGAAATCTATACATAATCACAATATATTCTATAAAGAAAATGTATTTTCAATTTTAAAAATAGGAAAAAAGTAAAGATTCAAAATATTTTTAAAAAGATGTGAGAAATGAACATTTCCAAGAATGCCTTATAAGTAAACATGGGCAGCAAACTTACATTATGCTGCTATAGAATTCCTAAGATTTGAAATACGTATAAAAATAGGTCACAGTATTTAGAATGTAGTTAAGTATTATATTACTTAATAAAATGGAGAGTATAGGTTTTCTTCCAAGAGTCAGGGCTTCAATAGGCCTGGGTAGTTAGCTAACTTTTCATTACAAGGAATGGTTTCCTACTTGTTGAGCAGGTCTTAAGTCAAGAGCTGTTGGTTACTGCCAACGTATGCATGCCACTACTGCATACCTAGGGTTATTGTACTATGTTGGTCACTGTTGTCGTTCATAGGTGATATTGCTCAGTAGGACAGTTGGTAACTTCCCTCCTTATATTACAAATATTGGCCCTTACACGTACACATAAGTGTAGTCCTCACTCTACATCATAGAAAATTCTCATTGCAACAAGAACAATACAGAAAACCAGAACAATCAAAATGAAGAGCTGTGGATCCAAGTCCCAGATACAACAGCAATGGCACAAGTCCCTCACTTAAGGTTTGAGGGAATCGTTCTGGAAGAGGGAGCTGTGGAAGAGGGGGTGGAAACATTGAAAGAGTCAGAGGACCAGGGAGTTTGCTGTGAGTTTGTGTGTCCTAGTAATGGCAGAAGCTATACCCATAACGTCTCATCAACATGACTGCCTAAACATGACCTGAACAGGAACGAAACAGTAGACCTGCTCACATGGGGTGACCAGAAGGCCTCAACCTTACACAAAGAACCACAGGCAACTAAGGAACACTGGGAGAAGAAAAATAGTCTTCTCCAGGGAAGAGCATACCAGTAGGTTAACCAATGCCAAATGGTCAGCCCTGAAAACAGACAGACAAGTCAACGTTAGACAGACAGAGCAGGCAGTGCTCACATATTTAGAAATGTGTGTGTGTGTGTGTGTGTGTGTGTGTGTGTGTGTGTCTGTTTCTGTGTGTCTGTGTGTGTGTGTGTCTGTGTGTAACAACAATTAATAAAAAAAATTGGAAGCCATAAATTTGAAAAAACACATGGAAGGGCATATAGAAAGGGTTGGGGAGAAGGGAGACATATGTAATTATCTTATGATCTCAAAAAGTAAAAGAAATAATTTATAAGGTAGATACCAGACTGACGAACCCCCCAGGGTGCCTGTTAGAAGAAAACCAGGACCACTTTGCATGTTCATAAGAACCCTCTTCCTAGACACACACAAAATGAGCTCCCAATAAAAACTAAAAAAACACACAAAAAATGGCTTGTTGAACTGTGCAAGCAACTTCCAAAGCCCGGTCCTCAAGGAAAGCAGTGTGGCTAAGAAGAAAAACAACCATTAACAAAACAAATATTCATCTAATAAATGCTGTGGAGACACAAGGCCAAATGTGATGGTCAAGCCTGCAATCCTAGCACTCAGAAAGCTGAGGCAGCAGGGTTGCCATGAGTTTGAAACCACTCTGCCCTAGGATTCTGTCTCATGAAAAAAATTATAGAATAAAAGATTTATAATGTGAAAAATAATTTGCAAAAACTGACTTCTACTTTTTAATAAAGTGTCCAGTTCAATTAAAACAGGAAACCATTTAATATTCAAAATACTTTGATGACAAAGAGTATCAATGAATACTCTTATTGGTATTTCCAAATGAATCTCAGAATTATTTCAGCCTTAACCAAATAATTGAACATACCAAATTCTTTCCACTGGTAGTTTTATTTTTTAATATGTTAATTCATGCTTATGATATTAAACTGCAATAAATATGTCACTTTTATGCCCAGAATATCAAAATTTATGAAGAATTACATAACAATTTTAAAAATTATAAGATGTTGGTGATGGAAAAGAATTCAAGTGTACATATCCAAGTGTTACATCAATCATATTTTTCAAATCTGTTTCAACATTTTTTCACAGTTTAACAATGAAATGATTTTCAGATGATGGTATATTTCACAAAGAGTATGTATCATCTTTCAACTGTCTCAATTTATTACCAGTGCTAAAATTGTCATATTTTAAGACAAAGCCAAGCATATAAATGATAAATGTTTAGAAATATGTTTGATATAATAAATGTACCAAATTTGCTTATACAAAGGCAAAACCTCAGATCAAAACCAAGGCAGATTAAGCTAATTTGATTATTTTTCTTTTAATGTGTAATACTTGCCTTGATCTATCAACTTTTAAACTTTGAAGGAAATATACAATTAAAAGTTATGATTAAATTGAGGATTATAAATAATCCTGTTTTCAACTAAAGGATTTTTTTAATTTGTTCACTTTACATTCTGATTTTAGCTCCCTCCCTCATCACCTCACAGCCTACCCTCCCTCCCACATGCCCCCTCTCTCCCTCCCCTAGTCCTCAGAAAGGGAACACCCTCCTCCCCTAACATTTGACCTCAGCCTATCAAGTCTCATCTGGACAGCCTATACCCTCTTCCTCTGTGGCCTGGTAAGGCTGCCGCACCAGGGGAGCATGATCAATGTGGGGGGGGGCCAGAGTCGATGTCAGAAGTAGCCCCTACTACCTATATTGTGGGACTCACAAGGAGACTGTGCTACCTAGCTACCACATATGAGCAGAGGGTCTAGGTTCATACCATGCATGGTCCTTGGTTGGTATATTACTCTTTGCAGCACCCCTGTCCTCCACCCAGATTTGTTAGTGTCTTTGGTCACCTTGTGGAACACCTAAAGGATTTTAAAATATTATTTTATAATTGTCAAATCAACTTGCCTATTAGCATTATACCTATGCATTTGGGAGAAAATGGTTTTTTAAAAGTATGAAGAATTTTTATTCAAATCACTTGATACTAAATGGCTGCCTAGATAACCCATTCTTTTGCAATTACTAATGAGTAGTTCCTACAGCCATGAATCACCTTCCAGATGACCAAAATATGGTCATCAAAGTCAAGAAGTTACACCCATGTGCATCTGTCATCTAAATCTCAGGCACCATTCAGGATTCTCCAGGAGCTCCAAAGTGGCATCACAGACCAAGAAGGCCAACCTTAGCATTAGGATAACACTTAGTTTTTATCTTTTATTTGTCTTATTCCTCAGTCTCATTTCCCTGATTTTAACACTTTTGTAAGTTACTGGTCAGTAATTCTTTAGAATATTCACCAGTTACAGTTTAATGTTAAATTCAGGCATCTTTAGAAGAAATATCATAAAGGTGATATTACATCTCCACTGCATTTTATAAAATTGTCCAATGGTCTTGATGATAGTTTCAATTACATGATCAGAGTGTGTGAGCCAAGCCTCTCAGTTCTGACATTATCCCCTCCTCCAGTGCAATTAAAAGACATTTTCAGCAAGGTGGTTTGACCTTTGTTAACACCCCTTCCTTTCAAATTTTCCATTTTTTCACTTTAAATAAGAGTAAGTTCATGGTTTCCTGTTTTGTTCAGTGGGGGCTTCAAACGTTGCTTAGCTGATAGAGTGCTTGTATAGCATGCACAACACCTAGGCTCAACCCACAGCGCTGAACGAGCCCAGCGTGACAACGCATACATGTAAGCCCAGAAACTGGAGGATGGAGGTAGGAAGGGCAGAAGTTCAGCATCATCCTTGGTTACAGATGAGGCTCTGTCTCAAAATAAAACAAGCCATCTCTCTCTCTCTCTCTCTCTCTCTCTCTCTCTCTCTCTCTCTCTCTCTCTCTCTCTGTCTCTCTCTCTGTCTCTCTCTCTGTCTCTCTCTCTATTTCTCTCTCTGTCTCTCTCTGTCTCTCTCTCTGTCTCTCTCTGTCTCTGTCTCTCCCCCCCCCAAACACACACACATTCAAAAAATCTATCTCATTCAATAATTTATGATATGTTCATGTTAGTATTCCTCTCCATGTTCAACCTGCCATCTGTCTGGCCACTGGGAAGCCATTCAAGCCTGCTTCCATGTCCTCCTGACATGGCCACACCACCTTGAAGTACTCCTTGCTTTCAGCAAGCAAAGGTTTTGGAATCTTATATTTGCCTCAATCTGTGCCTTTTCCATGGAACTTGGTTCCTTTTTGAGCAAATTCCTATTTTAGAACCAAGATCTAAACATCTCACTGGACTCACATGGCATTCCGTTCTGTCTTGGAATGTCCTGGTTATCATTTTTCTCTCAGTACATAGAACTAGAGTTAAAAGATATTTATGTAGGGTATGCCCTCTATATGTGCATATGCTATAAAAATGTACACATACATCAATGTACCCATGTTATACATGTACTGCACACAAATACACATTACATGTGCATATATATGTATATATACATAATATGGTTTAAATATGAAGTGCACCTCACCTCCAGACTTCTGTGTTGAAAACTTGATCCAAACAAAGCTCGATATGCTATTTTGCCAGGGTTTGAAACCTCAGGAATTGGGTCCTAGACGAAGAATGTAGAACCTTGGAATCAAGCCTTTGAAAGTTACACCTGATCCTCAGTCCCTTAGTCTGATCTTCCTTCTATCATGAGGAAAAGAATGTCATCTACCTCACAAGCAATCATTGTCATGATGTCATGTCCATACACTTAAGGCCAAGTTACTTTGGACTAAACCCTGTGAAGCCAAAATACACTGTTCCTCCCTTTGCTTGTGCGAATTAGGTGTGGCTACACAGAGCAACTAATACAATTAAAATCTAATTTTAGGTATATATTTCTCTTCACTTTACCCTCATATTTCCATTTCTAATTCTGTGTCACAAGGTTCTAGGTCTAGTGCTGTGCCTCTATGTTTTTAATTCTTTCCTCCAACAAGGTGAGATCTGGGTTGTTTCTGTGTGTGGTTATTTGGCCAGTCCTCCAGCCTGTACCTAATCTGTCTTGCTGCGTCCTGTCTTCCAGATGGATGCCATGTTGATTCTCTCCAAGTCGTCCCCATATTTCCATGCTTCCCTCATCCTACTTGGACACTGATCACCTTAGGCCAACCAACACTCGCCTACCCATAATGTCCTTACTCTTAGAGTTACCATCCTACCATGATGGTCATGTTCTATGGGGTATGGCCTTCAACCTCTGTCCTCTTAAACCCTGTATCTCATCTTGTTCTGCTCACAAACAAATTCAAAACTAACCTGTTCACCAGGTGAGGTATAGGAGGTATAGGAAAACACCATGGAAATACTGACATTCTTAAAAAGCAATTCATCTTAGACCTTTTTCCTCTTTAAAAATGCACAAAAAAGAAATAAAACCACAAGAACTACACCATGTTTCTGAGGCACTTTGAGTTAATAAGAGTGTGTGTTCTGTGTCTCCTATTTTACGCCACTAAGACCAGTGCCACCGCCGATGTTCAGCGTTCACTAATTCCTACTGGAGTGGACAGGCATACTCAGGAGATGTTCAGAGAAGAAGACAATAGTTTCAAACCATGTTTCAAAACCCTCTTTGTATCTTCCTGTTCTTATCACGTCCCTTACTCTTGTCCACATATTCCCTATCCCAAAGCATTACTTTGAGCCATGCCTGTACAATGCCTACAACAACACAGGGGAGGGGAGGCTGGCAGTGGGGGTGCACACCTTCAATGCCAGCACTCAGGAGGCAGAGGCAGGTACCTCTCTGAGTTTGAAGCCAGCCTGGTCTACAGTGAGAGTTCCAGGACAGCCAGGGCTGCAAAGAGAAACCACATCTCAACAAAAGCAAACAAAGCCGTTGACTATTTCGCTTAAAAGACATACATGCATCTGAATTGTTAGCAATACTATTTGTGCTCTTTGGAGGCCATTATTAAGAAAAGTAAGGGTTGTGCAAATTCAAGCACTGCAGAACCAAGACAGCTACTGACTACCACACAAGAAGTTTATTCCATATGAACATATTAGACAAAGGATGATTCTCTTCCAGGACGAGACAAAACAGGATGTCAAAAGATTCCAATATTGTGTGTTGAAAAAGGCAATTTGGATATACCTTTAGTGTTTATGTTTTAGAAACATGAGTGAAAGGACAACAAAATTTCTAAGGGAAAGATTTCTTTTTTTAAAAAATTAAAGCTGGGTTGTAGTGGTGCACACCTTTAATCCCAGCACTCAGGAGGCAGAAACAGGCAGATCTCTGTGAGTTTAAGGCCAGCCTGCTCTACAGAGCTAGTTTCAGAACAGCCAGGGCTACACAAAGAAAACATTTCTGAAAGAGAGAAATAAAGAAACAAAGAAAGAAAGGAAGAAATGAAGGAAGAAAAAAGGAAGGAAGGAAGGGAGGAAGGAAGGAAGGAAGGAAGGAAGGAAGGAAGGAAGGAAGGAAGGAAGGAAGGAAGGGCAAAATCAAATGAGTGTCACATCCTTGAAATATCAGCACTTGGGAGGTTGAAGCAGGTGGATATGGCGTTCAGGGCTAGCCTGGGCTACTTAGTGACACCCTATCTCAAAAAGCAAGCACTCAACCCATCTATCAATCTATACGTGCATACATGTTTGTTTTAATTTTTAATTAACAACATTTTTAAATAGCCTATATATTTCATTTTCTCCTCTTGGAAGGAGGTAACTTCCCCAAAAGAGGTCTTTCTTTTCCTTTCTATTTGTTCTGTGTAGGATTTCCCAAGGCCTTCTATATGCTAAGCAAGATTTCCACCACTTCATCACACTGCCAGCCCTGAACGAGGCCAGTTCTTCCCGGGAGCTTGGGGGAGTGTGCAATTCATCTCTTTTCATTTTAAATAGGTTGGGAAGCTCAGTTTCAGTGTTACATGGAAGAAAGGATAGGAGTCACCAGGGCCATACTCCTCAAAAGCAGGAAGTGACTACAAAAGCCAGCTCAGGAGAGCAAGGGACCCTCTCCTACCAGCAGAGAAAAAGAACGCAGTGAGCCGCCCTTGTGCTATTGCTGCCTTGAACAGCCCCTCCCTCCCCCAACCCCAGCCCTGGCAAGAATTACCCCAAGTGGGCAGCTGGGTGTGACAGCTTTTGGAGGGGCCTCCCCAACACTATTTTTAACCTGGTATTTTCTGCTTATAGACTTTCCACTGGGGTAGCCCCTCATCGGGGAAACTCACTCCAGCTGGGAAATCTGAGAACTCAGCTGGCCAATGGCAAAAGAAGTATTTTTAGCTGAAATGTGGGGAGCTTGGGATTTTCGTCTACTTTAGGCCTCAGAGAAGAAGATAGAAAACTATAGGACCAGCAGCCGACCCCTAACTTCCCCGGGAACTGTTGAACTAGCTGATGGGAGGATTGTGTGCCTGGGCAGAAAGGCCACTGCATGTCTCCTCCCGAGCTCCTCCCGAAGGCCAGATATTCAGTGGCACCAGGACTTGATGGGCTATGGATTTTGAGCCTTGTTCTAGACAGACCAAACTAGAAACCAACAGAGGGTCCAACAGAGCCAGGGAAATAAAGCCATCTGGATCATAGGCCGCCAGCACTTTTGTAACATTCATAGACAAACACTCTAAACTTACTGAATCACAGAGCAGTACTGTGTGTGTGTGTGTGTGTGTGTGTGTGTGTGTGTGTGTGTGTGTGT
>OU015756.1:42151936-42222038 GCA_907169655.1 Acomys percivali | reverse complement strand
TGTGTGTGTGTGTGTGTGTGTGTGTGTGTGTGTGTGTGTGTGTGTGTTTTAATTAATGGACTTTAGTTTTAAAAATACTTTTTAGGGGGAATAGGGTGAAAGCGGGAGGGAGGGAGAAATGGGAGGATACAAGTGATGGGATAACAATTGAGTTGTAATCTGAATAAATTAATAAAATTAAAATTAAAAAAAATTAAAATAAAATAAAATAATAAAAAAAATACTTTTTAGGAGCTAGGGAAGTGGTTGTCAGCACAGTCCTGGCCAGGCAAGATGAGGACCTGAGTTTGACCCCCCTACCCCCGCAAGACCTTGTAAAAGCTGGGGTTATCTTTAATCCCAGCTCTGGGGTAGAGACAAGAGGAGCTGAGCCAGAGCAAATAAGGAAGGCAACTGAAATTGACTTGTGGCTGCCTCATCTACATGTGCACACACATACACTCACACATTCCCCAACATAAATGTGTACTCACTCACATTACCACATGCTTGCTTGACACTTACACAATAAAAACACACTCAATTTTAAAAATAGTTTTAGCTTTATCTCCCCAGTTAAGCAAACAGTCAAGAGAGCTGATAGCTTTCCCCAGCTTCTCTTTTTTTCTGTTACATACTGTAACTCACTATGAAAAAACTCTCAAGATATCAACTGAGTTTTGCCATCAAAGGCTCCCATTGAATGTAAGGAGAAGCAGACTCCAGCCTGGGGGCTGAAGGAGCACAGACAGGCACTCAAGCCCAGGTAAAGCAGTTTGGGGGACACACTTCGAGATGACCTGGGAAGGATGCTAGCAGGAATGTATTAGTGATGTATTAGTTTCCTATCCCGTGACTTCAAATAACCACAGGCTTGACGAGGTAAAGCAGTGTCCTCTTTCCTTCTGGAGGCAGAAGCCTGAAATGAGTCTCCTTGGAATAAGTCAAGGCATCCTGGAGGCACTGAGCGCAGACTGTCGCCCGTCCTTTCAAGCTGCACTGGCAGCCTGCATTGCTCAGCTTGTGGTCTCCTCTTGCGTCTTCAAAACACAACTTCCAAGCTGGGTGGTGGTGGCGGTGTACGCCTTTAATCCTAGTACTCAGGAGGCAGAGGTAGGCTGATCACTGTGAGTTCGAAGCCAGCCTGGTCTACAAAGTGAGTCCAGGACAGTCAAGGCTACACAGAGAAACCCTGTCTTGAAACAAAACAAAACAAAAAGTTCAAAGCACGACTTCCCCACCTACATCTGGAATCATATTACTGTGTAGCAGGCCTAACCCGAGGTCTTCTTCTCAGAACAATGGTGTCTTCCACAACCCCATATACCCTAGGATGGGCTGAATTCTCAAATTCATCCATTTAACCAGACCCAGAGCCTTCCTTTTCCATGCAAGGTGCATTCACAGGTCCTCGGTGATGTCAACAGCCACTGGGTAGCTTTGTATGACTCAGTGAGATACACACCAGCCATGCTCACTGAGAACTTGAAATGTTGATTGTTCGAATTTACACTAGACTGAAGAAGTATGAAGCATAAGGGTTTGTTACAAGAAAAACAAGGTAAAATATTTTTATTTATTCATTCATTCATTCACTTTACACCCTGGTCTTAGTCTTCTCCTTTCTCTCTTCCCAGTCCCACTCTCCTTCCCTCTTCCCCATCCCCGCCCCATTCATCAGAAAAAGGGAGCCCCACTTCCCATCCACCCCAGCTCATCAAGTTACATCAGGATTGAGCATACCCTCTTCCCCTGTGGCTGGCAAGGTAGTCCCATGAGGGGGGAGTGATTGCAAAGTAGGCAACAGAGTCTACCGGTGTCAAAGCCAGCCCCTGTTCCCCTTACTAGAGGTCCCATATGAAGCCTGAGCTGCCCATTGGCTACATCTGTGTAGGGAGCCTAGGTCCAGTCCATGCATGGTCCTTGGTTGGTGCTTCAGTCTCCACAAGCCCCTCTGGGTCTTGACTACTTGGTTCTGTTGTCTTCTTGTGGAGCTCCTGTCACCTCCAGGTCCTTTTCTCCTTCTCACTTTTCCACAAGACTGCCTACATTTCACCCAATGTTTGGCATACGCTGCTGGGTGGGGCCCCTCAGAGAACAACTCTGCTAGGCTCCTGTCTGCAATCATAGCAGAGTATCTTTAATAGTGTCAAAGGCTGGCTCTCTTCCATGGAGTGGGTCTTGGGTTGGACCAGGCATTGGTTGGACGTTCTTTCCATTTTTACTCTATCTGCTCTATCTATATCCCTGGACATCTTGTAGGCAGAGTGAATTTTGGGTCAAAGTTTTTGTGGTGGGTTTGTGTTCCCTCCACTAGGAGTCTTGTCTAGTTAGAGGGTGTCCTCCTCAGTAACCCGTGCGGCTAGGAGTCTCAGCTAAAGTCCCCCTCATATCCTCGCAGTGGCCTACTCTGACTTAGGTTTCCAGCTTGTCACAGAGATGCCCCTGCCCAATGTTTCTTTTTTCTCCGCAAACTTTCTGTCTTCTTTGGCCCTTCTGCCACCCACCTCTGCCTCTTTCCCCAAGTCTGCTGTCCACCTTCATTTCTGTCTGCGCTTCCTCTCTTACCTTGTTTCCTCTCTTCATCCACTACCATTATTTTTTTCCACTACCATTATTAATAGTTATATTTGCTACATGCTAAAACTATAAAATGTTGGATATCTTGAGCCAAAGAAAATAATTACTAAATTTCAGTCCATCTGGTTCTGATGAGAGCACAACAGACCATATCTGTGGCTACTGTGTTTCTACTGGACAGAGCCCACCGCTACTTCCGCTTGCTTTTGTTTTTGTCTTACTCATGGGAGAGACTTGACTTTCAAAAGCAACATTTCTTCTCCTAATCTTCTCTGAGAGAACAACTGACTCCCCAGCACCCATGTTTCCTATCAAGAGGGATATTGTTTTAGGACACACACAGCTAAGTACACCATGTGATAAAATATCAGCAAGGAAGTCTCAGGGAGCCCTCCTTCCACAAGTCCGTGAGAGAAGTATCCTTTATCAGGAAAGGAAATTTTTAGAGGGATCCAAGTTAGTAGGGGAAGAAGGAAGGAGACTTGAATCCTCTCTATGGTCCCTGCTCCCAGGGACTGACTTGCGGGGGTGCGGGGGGGGGGGGGGGGGGGGGGGGTGTCCCTGCTCAGGTTGAATGACACAGCTAATTAGGCTTCCTCTGCACAGCGAATTTTTTTTAATATCCAACCTTCCTAAATTTCAGAGACCCCAGAATCCCCCCCTTGTTAGCTGATAATTTGGTTCCTTTGCTATTCTGAACACATTTTGTTTGTTCTTTCCTATTTCGTAACTTTAAACGCACAGACATTTAAGGAAGGGGCGTTTTCTCTGGTACCAAGTTCTTCCTCAGTGGTACCCTGGAGCACACGTGTCTCCCAACTTGATTCTGGCAGACTCTGTTTCTGTAACTGCCCCATTTCCCTTCCTCCTACCACCGGAAGCTGCACACCCAGGCTTAGTTTCAGTTCTGACCTGTAGCGGAAGCAGAGACCCTCAGAGCTGTGACGGTCCAAGCTGCCTGCCAAGTTTGCTCTGATTGGGGTTTTCTGGGTGCTGAACAGGCAATTTTGCGTTTGGCTGAGGTTCAGGTTAATAAGCACCGGGAAATACTGGCTGCAAAAGAGGAAGGTGGGCGGGGGTGGGGGACGCGGGGGAGGGGCAGGGGAACGGGGAGGGGGGAGGCGGAGAGGGGGGTAGGCGGGGGAGGGAACGCCTCTTGTCCAAGCAGCTCTGCTGCAGCACTCCTCACGACCCCCTTCCCACAGAGTTCCTGAACTCTCCCTTGGAGTTTCCTGAGTGACAGGCAGGATAAGGACACCTCTTGTTCTAAGAGGTGATTCTGGATTCCTGATGGACCGCTAAATAGCTCCAGTATGGACCAGGCTGCCAGAAAGACCAGACCTTGGTTAGAAACTAGTGGTTTCCAGTCTCCTTCCCCAAAGGGGGCACTGGAAATTCAATTAAACATCAGTTGTGCCTGTGTGATTAAGCTTCCTTAAAAGGCCCAGGATGCTGGAATTTAGAGTTTTCTGAGCTGGTTTGCCAATGAATCCACATGTCATTGGGATACTCCCAAACCCTACTGTGCTTCTTCTCCTGGCTGTCCATTTGCACCCTTAATCATAAATCAGTAACTTTTAAGGAAAATGTCTTCCTGAGCTCTGTGAGTCAATCTGCCAAGTCATCACACCTGAAGAGTGGGTGTGGGGTCTCCCTGGCTGCCAGCTCATCAGTCAAAAGTCAGGAGGCTGGGGACCTGCTACCAGCACATGAGGGACAAGCCCTTTAACTCCAGGTAGGTTGTCAGAATTGAGTTGAATTGTTGCCACTGAGTTGGTGTCAGGAAGTCAGCCAGAGAAGTGGCATTATAAAAAAAAACCACATCTGGTATCAGGAGGAATGAGCAGGCCTGCTCATCAGCTGTCAGAAGGGCCAAGGCGGGAGAAGAGAGTGAAGGGCTCATTTCTCACTGCCACATTAAAAAGGCAGCTCTGCCACACAGGAAACAGAGCCCAGTCACACACGAGAAAATCAGGACCAAAAAAAAGGTCAGCAAAGTCCTGCATCCATTTCGTGCTGAACTCCCATTTCTGACCTCACTTGACTTGGACAAAACTGTCTTAAAGACAAAAGAACTATTAAATAAGCCATTGTCAGACTGGCTTCCACACCGCACCTCAGAGGCAAGGCGTCCTGCCTGCCTGCCTGCCTGCCTGTGTGCCTGCCTGCCTGCCTGCCTGCCTGCCTGCCCGCCCGGTGGCCAGCCAGCCTGCCCGCCTGCCCGCCTGCCTGCCTGCCTGCCTGCCTGCTTGTCTGCCTGCGTGCCTGCCTGCCTGCAGGATGAGGCTCTGGAACAGACAAAGGTGACAAAGGTACCATTGAAATAAGCCTTCAAAATCCTCAGCAAAGGAGAGCGATATAGTCTCCATCATTGGATTCCACATGGTCAGTTTCTCCAGGGGCAGAATAGGCTCCCCAGTGGCGTACCTAATTATCTCATTGGCTCCAACTACACGAAAGAGGATCATTAACACCCGATCTAAGACCAGTGTACAAAAGACATCTGGGTCATAAAGCCTAGAGCAGAATGCTCCCTGTCACCTTGTGCTCACTCAGGTCACTGGGCCAGGCAGGCTGACGCAGAATCCTCACCCAGGTCTCTCTTCCCTGTACTACTGTAGCACAGTTGATTAGTTGGTTAGAAGTTGTGCTTCCCAAGTGCATGAAACTTCATTTTGTTCATCAATAGAGGTCTCAGTGTCTAGTTCCATTCCCAGCACCTACGCTCTTGTCAACTGGATAGGAGAATCTATTCCTCTCCATGCCAAGCTGTACCTAAGAATTCTTCAAAGATCTATCACCTGGCTTCCATACCCTGGGGAGCTGTGTTGTCTTAACTGAAGAAAGTCACACCAAACCACTCACAAAGAGATCTTTCACCATTTAGGAGGCCATGGCACCCCAAAGTAAGAGTTTCTGATGTTGGCAGACTGGGCATAGTGAGTGGCACATGCCTATAATCCCAGCACTTGGGAAGTAGGACAAGAGGATCAGAAATGCAAGGCTTTGAGTCAAGCCTGGGCTACACAAGACCCTGTTTCAATAAGCAAAAGCAAAACAAAAGCCTTCTGATAGTATCTCCTCTAATAGTCTGTAGGGTGACTTTAGTTAAATGACAGCTCTGTGCTTTCAGAGAGATTTATATTCTGCGGCAGCAGGAGGATTTTTTTTTTTTTCAGCCCCTCTCTCTGCTACTGGAAACAGAAAGAACTCCTCAAATGCCATTGATCTAAAGGGTCCCTGAGCTAAACAAATGCATGGGTGCCACCAAAATGCCATTTATAATGCACCCCTTTATTTTCAGCCCTCTTTCTAAGTCAGACTAGTGGCTATCTATCATCCCTTCTCCATATACATGGCCTTGAGCTTTTCACAGCATCAGCGCCACTACTGAATGGTGGCACAGGTCTCCTGCAGGATGTCTCTAGGTTTTCTGCCAGCATAATCAGGAATGGGCTTGCATTGGTCAACACCAGCTCTGAGGTGCTGGACATAAAGAAATGTCCCATGGGAGAACTGCTTGTAGGATGAAAGACAAAGTTTACAGGCACAAGACATTTCTTCAACAGAGCTCAGCGAATGTTAGGAATGAGACCAACAGAGCAGTCAGTGCCCCAAGGCATCATGGGTCTTTTTTTCGTGAAGATGAGAGAAAATGTTGAGGTGGTAACAGCCTGAGAGTGGGCTATTGGCTCTCAAACTCAATGCCCAGAGCTTCCCACCCAGGTAGAAAGCTCCCATTAACAGAGCATCATCTCCCAGCTGGTAGTGACTGTATGTCTGCAAGAACAATAAACCTTATGTGCATTACTTACGCTAAAGCGTATCTGCCCAAGCAGTAGGAGAACAAACTTTTAGAGAATAACAAAGGGAGATACAGGTTCCAAGATGGCGGCGCCCAGCAAGCACTGTATCTGATCTACTGCACGGAGACCAGGGACTTGAATGGAGCCACAGACTGCTAAATCTTGAGAACTTTAGGTGAGTGGGGTCCCACACAGCGCCGACCACTGGGGGGCCTGGTCCTGGTCAAGCAGGTCCTGAACCCACTATCCGGATGCTCAAACGGGACCCACCTGCAGGCTGCAGCCAGCAGATAAAGCCCGAATTCAGTGTGTGGGTCGGTGCCGGAGCCCCTGTCCTGTGGAAGTCACAAGGAAACAGGAGAAGCTGCCCTTGGCCCCATTCACCCACCCATGCAAATTTGCTGAGGACCTCGCGCACGTGGAAATACAGGCAATTGGGTCCAACTAGCTCAGAGAGCACACGCAGCCTGTGGGGTGGATAGGGCCAAGTTGGAGCTGAACACAGGGTACTGAGCAGCTGGGTCCACCTAGCTTAGTGGGAGAGCACACAGTCCGCAGAGCAGAACAGACCCAAATTGGAGCTGGAATCAGGATACTGAGCCTGCAGATCCAAACAGTTATAACACAGCTTGGACACTTCACACAGCCCCAGCAGGATCTCCCATGCTCTCAGGAGAGGCTGGACACCCTTGAGGTGTCTATATATTGGTCTAAAACACACCCATAGCTCAGTGGGTTTGAGCTGGGTGAGGTCTTGACTACAGGACTGTGGGAAGTGCAGGCAACTGGGAGAAACTTACCCAGCCAGAGCTTGCCAGCCTCAATCTGAGACTCCATAACAGCTGGCCTGAGTCACAGCACTAATGTGAAAGGGACCAGGCAGAAGCGAACCTCTGCTGACCCAACCTGGAGCCTAAGGTGTAGAGCAAATTCTCCAGGAGTGGAAACTAGGTCACCTGCCTGTTCCAGGGAAAAACTCCCTGATCCCCACAGGCAAGAGCACACGACCTATAATCATTCACCAATTATCTACTCTCAACAACCAGTGAAGGACACCAGAAGCCACACCCCATCAACAGAAACAGCAAAATGACTAAAGAACAGCATAAGAAAACAAACAACAAAAGCCAAAACAGCTCAGCATCTCCAGATCCCAGCTATCCCAAAGAAAACAACCCTGAGAACCCAAACACAATCAAAATACAAGAAAACAACCCAAGTCCTTAGTAAGGAAGATGATAATGGAAGAAATGAATGAAATCTATAAACAACTGCAGGAGGATGCAACCAAGCTGGTTGAAGACTTAAGAGACATATAGAGAGGCACTGGAAGAATTTCAGGAAAATACAAGCAGACATATGAAGGAAATCAATAAAACACTTCAAGATCTGACATTGAAAATGGAATCTATGATAAAGGAACACATAGAAGAAAAACGTGACTGAGAGGCCTTAGAGAAGAAAGCAATCAACAAAAAGATGACCTTCTCTAACAGAATCCAAGAAATGGAGGAACAAATTTCAGGACTTGAAGATACAATCATAGAACTAGAAACAACCATCAAAGAAAATGCTAAATCAAAAAAGTTCCTGACACAGAATATCCAAGAAACCAAGGACATCGTGAAAAGACAAAACCTGAGAATAATAAGCATTGAGGAAAGAGAAGATGCCCGACTCCATGGCCCAGAAAATATCTTCAACAAAATCATAGAAGAAAACTTTCCCAATCTGAAGAAGGAGATGCATATGAACATACAAGAGGCCTACAGAACATCAAATAGAATAGACCAGAAAAGAAAATCTTCCCACTACATAGTAATAAAAACACAAAATATACAGGACAAAGAAAAATATTAAGAGCGGCAAGAGGAAAAGAGTAATATACAATGGCAAACCTATCAGAATTACACCCGACTTCTCAGCTGAGACCATGAAAGCCATAAGGGCCTGGGCAGAGGTCCTGCAAACCCTAAGAGACCACAGATGCCAGACTAGACTATTATACCCAGTGAAACTATCAATAGCCATTGATGGAGAAAACAAAATATTCCATGACAGAAACAAATTCAAACAGTACCTATCCACAAATCTAGCTTTACAGAAGTTACTAGAAGGAAAACTCCACTCCAAAAGCATAAGTTACAACCAAAACTACACAGGAAATTGATAACTACACAATTGCAAAATCACAACCTCACAACTCTCGACTGTAACAAACATCAAAATGAAAGGACTTAATAGTCACTGGTCATTAATATCTCTCAACATCAGTGGTCTCAATTCTCCAATAAAAAGACACAGACTAACCAAGTGGATGCATAAATAAGACCCAACATTCTTCTGCTTCCAAGAAACACATCTCACCCAAAAGGACAGACATTACCTCAGGGTAAAAGGCTGGGAAAAATATTCCAAGCTAATAGTCACAAGAGGCAAGCTAGTGTAGCCATTCTAATATCTTTCAACAAAAATTAATCAAAAGGGATGAGGAAGGACACTTCATACTCATTAAGGGTAAAATCAACCAAGATGACATCACAATTCTGAACATCTATGCTCCAAATACAAGGGCACCCACATTTGTAAAAGAACTATTAACAAAGCTTAAACCACTCATTGATTCCCACACAGTAATAGTGGGAGACTTCAACACCCCACTTTAATTGAAGGATAGGTCATTGAAACAGAAACTAAGCCGAGAAATAACATAACTAACCAAGGTCATGAATCAAATGGATCTAACAGATGTTTACAGAACTTCCAAATACAAAGGACTATACTTTCTTCTCAGCACCCCATGGAACCTTCTCTAAAACTGATCACATAGTAGGTCACAAAGAAAGCCTCAACAGATACAAGAAGACTAAAATAATACCTTGTATTTTATCAGATCACCATGGTCTAAGGCTGGACTTCAACAACAACAGAAATAACAAAAAGGCTACTCACACATGGAAACTAAACAACTTTCTACTGAATGACACCTGGATCAGGGAAGAAATAAAGGAAGGAATAAAAGACTTCCTGAACTTCAATGAAAATGATGGACCAACATACCCAAATTTGTGGGACACATTGAAAGTGGTGCTAAGAGGAAAATTCATAGCACTAAGTGCCTTTAAAAAGAAATTGGAAACATCCCACATAAGCAACTTAACAACACATCTGGAAGCTCTAGAAAAAAAAGAAGTGGAAACACCCAAGAGGAGTAGACATCTGGAAATAATCAAGCTCAGGGCTGAAATCAATAAATTAGAAACAAAAAGAATAATTCAAAGAATCAACAAAACCAGGAGCTGGCTTTTTTAGAAAATCAAGAAGATAGACAGACCGTTAGCCAAACTAACTAAAAGGCAGAGAGACAGTATCCAAATCAACAAAATCAGAAATGAAAAGGGAGACATAACAACAGACACTGAAGAAATACAAAGAATCATTAGATCCTACTTTAAAGGCATATATGCCACAAAATTTGAAAATCTAAGGGAAATGGACAATTTTCTTGATCAATTCCACTTGCCAAAATTGAATCAAGATCAGATAAACAAATTAAATAGTTCTATTTCTCCTATAGAAATAGAAGCAATCGTTGATAGTCTCCCAACGAAAAAAAGCCCAGGGCCAGATGGTTTCAGTGCAGAATTCTACCAGACCTTCAAAGAGGAGCTAATCCCGATACTCTTCAAGCTACTCCAAAAGATAGAAATGGATGGAGTATTACCCAATTCTTTCTATGAGGCCACAGTCACGTTGATACCTAAACCTCACAAAGATCCAACAAAAAAGGAGAACTTCAGACCAATTTCTCTTATGAACATAGATGCAAAGATACTCAATAAAATACTCGCAAAACAAATACAAGAACATATCAAAGACATCATTCATCATGACCAGATAGGCTTCATTCCAGGCATGCAGGCATGGTTTAGTGTACAGAAATCCATCAATATAACCTACCATATAAACAAACTAAAAGAAAAAAAATACACGATCATCTCCTTAGATGCAGAAAAAGTATTTGACAAAATCCAACACCCATTCATGTTTAAAATGTTGGAGAGATTGGGGATACAAGGCATATACCTAAACATAATAAAGGCTATATACAGCAAGCCAATAGCCAATATCAAATTAAGTGGAGAGACACTCAAGGAAATTCCTCTAAAATTGGGGACCAGACAAGGATATCCCACTATCTCCATATCTCTTCAATATATTTCTTGAAGTTCTAGCCAGAGCAATAATACAACACAAGGAGATCAAGGGAATCCAAATAGGAAAGGAAGAAATCAAATTATCCCTATTTGCAGATGATGTGATAGTGTACATAATAGGCCCCCAAA
The DNA here is from genome assembly GCA_907169655.1 of Acomys percivali. NCBI lineage: Eukaryota > Metazoa > Chordata > Mammalia > Rodentia > Muridae > Acomys > Acomys percivali. Next base: position 42,211,327 of record OU015756.1, on the reverse strand, counting down.
ATTCTACCAGAGGACTCCTACAGATAATAACACATTCAGCAAATTGGCTGGATACAAAATTAACTCAAAAAAATCAGTAGCCTTCCTATATATAAATGACAATCATACAGAGGAAGAAATTAGGAAATCTATACCCTTCACGTTAGCCACAACCAATATAAAATATCTTGGAGTTACTCTAACCAAGCAAATGAAGGATTTGTTTGAAAAAAACTTTAAGTCCCTGAAGAAAGAGACTGAAGAGGACTTGAGAAGATGGAGAGATCTCCTTTGTTCATGGATTGGGAGAATTAACATAGTAAAAATGGCCATCTTATCAAAAGCAATTTACAGATTCAATGCAATCCCTATCAAAATACCTAAACAATTTTTTAAAGACATTGAAAGGTCAATTTTCAACTTCATATGGAAAAACAAAAAACCCAGAATAGCTAAAACAATCTTATACAATAAAAGATCCTCAGGAGGAATCTCCATACCCGATCTCAAGCTGTACTATAGAGTAATTATATAGAGTAATAGTAATTAAAACAGCATGGTACTGGCACAGCAATAGGTTGGTTGATCAGTGGAATCGAATTGAAGACCCAGAAATGAATCCACACACATATAGTCACTTGATTTTTGACAAAGAAGCCAAATCTATTCGATGGAAAAAAGATAGCATCTTCAACAAATGGTGCTGGTCCAACTGGATGTCTCTATATAGAAAAATGCAATTAGACCCATATTTGTCACCAGGCACCAAACTCAAGTCCAAGTAGATTAAAGACCTCAACATAAAACCAGAGACACTAAATTGGTTAGAAGAAAAAGTGGGGAAGAACCTGGAACACATTGGCACAGGAGACAACTTCCTAAACAGAATACCAACAGCCCAGGCCTTAAGGTCAACAGTTAATAAATTGGACCTCATGAGGCTGAGAAGCTTCTGTAAGGCAGGAGAAGACACTGTCAACAGAACAAAGCAACAGCCTACAGACTGGGAAAAGATCTTCACCAACCCTTCATCTGACAAAGGTCTAATATCCAAAATATATAAAGAACTCAAGAAATTAAACACCACCAAACAAATAACCCAATTGAGAAATGGGGCTCAGAACTAAATAGAGAATTCTCAACAGAGGAATATCGAATGGCTGAGAAACACTTAAAGAAATGCTCAACATCTTTAGTCATTAGAGAAATGGAAATCAAAACAACTCTGAGAATGGCTAAGATCAAAAATTCAAGTGATACCATTTGCTGGCGAGGATGTGGAGAAAGAGGAGTGCCTGTTGTGTGAAGGAGTGACTTCATTGCTGGTGGGAATGCAAACTAGTACAACCACTTTGGAAATCTATCTGGAGCTATCTCAGAAAACTGGGAATATGGCTTCCTCAAGACCCAGCTATTCCACTCCTTGGAATATACCCAGAAGAAGCTCCAGCACACAACAGGGACATATGCTCAACCATGTTCATAGCAGCCTTATTCATAATAGCCTAAGTGTCCCTCAGTAGAAGATGGATAAAGAAACTGTGGTACATTTACACTATGGAATACTACTCAGCTATTAAAAACAAAGAATTTATGAAATTCGTGGACAAATGGATTGAACTAGAAATGATCATAATGAGTGAGTTAACCCAGAAGCAGAAAGACTCACATGGTATATACTCACTTATATCTGCATACTAGCCCAAGGGGCATGTCTCGTGAAAGTCTTCACTTACCAGGAAAGTGGGACAGAGTGGAGGACATACTATTGGGACTTTAGGTGAGAGAAGCATAGGAGAATGGGGAAATAGAAGGACCCTCTGGGTCCTAGAAACTTATAAGAAGAACATTATGACAGGCGGTTCTGGGCCCAGGGGTCTTGTTCAAACTATGGCACCAGCCAAGGACAATACGTGCAGTAAACTTCGAACCCTGACCCAGATCTACCCAATGGACAGGACATTCTCCACAGTTGAGTGGAGAGTGGGGTATGACTTTCACACGTACTCTGGTACCTCATATTTGACCATGTCCCCTGGATGGGGAGGCCTGGTGACACTCAGAGGAAAAATAACAGGCTACCAAGAAGAGACTTGACACCCTATGAGCATATACAGGGGGAGGAGGTCCCCCTTAGTCACAGTCATAGGGGAGGGGAGTAGGGGGAATGTGGGAAGTGGGGAGGAATGGGAGGATACAAGGAATGGGATAACTATTGAGATGTAATATGAATGAATTAATAAAAAATTAATTTTAAAAAAGGGAGACATGATAAAGATACAATCACGATGGCTTGGCAAAGCCTGCCAATCCAATGTGACAGGTGTCCTGAAAACAATGAGAGACATGTGGAAAAGGGTACTTGACAATGTAGGCCAAGATTGAACTGACACATCTAAAAGGCCAAGGAATTCTGAGGACAGTTCAGAGGAAGCTAGGAAGTCTAGGGGGAGGATTCTCCCATAAACTCTTCAAAGGAACCAAGACCCTATCAACACCTTGGTTTCAAATGTGTGGCCCCAAAAATTGTGAGCGCGTACTTTTCTGTTGTTTCCATGTCATCATACCCACCATTGGAAACTAACATAGCACCTCTCAATTTTCACTAGGTCCAAATTTACCTCAGCCATTCAGAAGTAACTACTAGGCACCCACTGTATACCAGACACTCATCTAAAAATAAACAAAGACATGAAACATCTCTGTGCTTGAAATCAGACGTTCTAGTATAGGAAGAGAGAGAAAATCGTCCAAAGGAAAACAAGAAGCAAAATGCAGAGTTTGTCAAATGAAGATACATTCTGGAAGGGTCCAACAGAGTGATGTGGGGTAGTCTTTTTCAACCTATACAGACCAAGCACCCTCAGTGGACTTTGTGCCAAGCATCAAATTTGATATTCTAGTGCCTTCATTCTTATGAACACTGATATGTCGAATAAGAGAATACTTGGTGGGGGGAAAGCCCCTCTGTTGAAGCAGAGCCATGCCAAAGCCAGGGATACAGCAGCCTTGACTGTCACCATCAGTGGAGATAGAGACCAGAGGGGGAGTTCAAAAGGAGCTGGTAAGGATCCACATGCTGCCTTATTGATGGCTGTCAACAAACACTGGAGACACAGAAAAGACCTCAAAGCCCCAGAAGTGATTCTGCAACACAAACTCGTGCAGGCAAGGAAGCAGCAGGAGGTTCTAGGCAGAGCTTTTCACTACCAGGAGAGGAAGAGGAAATGCGCATTCTGTAATAAAGAGGCCTTCCAGCATTGCTGTCCACACAGCAGTCAAGACCATATGTGGTTACTGAGCACAGGACACATTGCTAGTGAGAGTGAACATTTCAGTCTCTTTAATGGGTTAATTTACATTGAAATAATCTAAGCAGTTATTATAATATTATAAACCTGCAGCAATCAAAGCAATCTAGTTCTCATATAAAAATAGACCTATGGGCCAATAGTAAAGCCTAGAAGTAAACCCATACGTACATACCTACATGGTCACCTGACCATTGACAAAGGTGCCAAGAATACACCACAGAGAAAAGATAATCTACCCAAGATAGTGTTGGAAAAACTGGATAGCCATATACAGAAGAGTAAATCTTGACCTTTATCTAACATCATACAGAAAAAAAATAGAAATACATTAAAGGTATAGGGATAAGACCTCGAACCATAAAACTCCCGCAGGAAATGAGAAACATTTCTCCTTTTAGGGTGCATGGATATAACGCTGAAAGTATGGATAACTAAGCAATAATGAATGGTTGGGATCATGGCAGGACAAGCAGTTTCTGCACTGTAAAGGAAATGATCAGGAAAGTAAAAATCAGATGTGTGATGGGGAAAATATTCACAAGTCAAATATCTTATGAGCTGTTGCTATCTTTATAGGGAACATCAACAACCCAATGGAAAAAGTTAATGAATAAATAATAACACAATTGTAAAAATAAGTAAGAGATTCATACAACATTTTCTCAATGAAATCATACAGGTGGCCATCAGGTATAAAAAAAGTTGTTCAACTTCTCGAATTAGAGGTTTGTCAAAAGCATGGAAGGGTAGCGTCTCATACTGGTCCACTATCCCAAAACAAAAGATTAAAAGGGGTTAGCTATAACTAAATTGGCATAGCCATTATAGAAAACAGTATGAAAGTTTCTTATAAAATTAAAAAGAGAGATACTATATGACCCACCAGTCCTACTCTAAACACAAAATAAATGAATAATAAATACTCACAAAGGAGTTGCTAACAGGCTCTTTAGAAAAAGTTGTTCTTTGAAGTATTATTCACATGTCCAGGATGTGTAGGAGCCTACAGGTCTAATGGTAGATGAGTGGATAATGAAGAGTATATGTACACACAATGGAATATTAGTCAACCATAAAAGAAATTTTCCTATTTATAACAAAGTTAATGACACTTGGGTGTGTTATGCTCAATGAAATAAGCCAGACAACAGTCATAAAACCCTACATGATCCCACTTTCATGGGGAACTTAAGAGTCAAATTCATAGAAGGAAAAGGTAGAGCAAGGTGGGTGTGAGTAGAGAGATATGGGAAGGTATTCAGAAAAGGCATAAAACTGAAGTATTGCAAGATGATTAAGGCCTGGAGACCTAGCCTTAGAGTAGCAACACTAAATTACATATTTAAATTTTTGCTACCAAAGTATGTCTCATGCTAACTAGTCTTTTAACAAAACGATAAAAACAATAATAAAAGTACAGAAAGAGGTGTTAGAAACATTCACTTAGCTTCAGGGTCACCATCTTATTTCAGAGTATAGCTATATATATTAAATATATACAATTTTTGGAAAAAAGACCCCAGTGAAGGGTTTTCTTAAATACTCAGTGGTGCTTTACAGAATACAGTGACTATTATATACAGTTACTTGTAATTTGTATTTCCTTCATCACATGGTGCCCTTGAAGGGGGAAACAGTACCAGCCCTGCTTTCTGATGAAGGAAACAGAATTGATGAGATGGTTTGACTTGGCCACAGTCTGGAAGCTTTCAAAAACTAGAGCTGGAGCTCTGACTGGAAGACCCGAGGTCTCTCCCCTAAGCAGTGCTTTCTTATTAGCACCTTTCACTCAATAGTTCTCCCCATTTGCACCAGAAAGAGGCAGGTGAGATTTGGAGGAACAAGCAAAGCAATTCTGGGTGGTGGGGACCTAGAACTTCAGTCACCATTCTTAAGCTAGCCGGCATGGTTTCCCATTTGACTAGGGAAGATGATGGCACAAATGGGGCATCAAAGCATACTTGTGGATTATCTTATTAACGCAGAGATGGCAAGGTAAGCAATGCTTGCCTGTCTTAGACATTTTCAGCAAACAGTTGGTGCTACAACTCTTCCTGGTCCCCAGGGACCCCCTGTGACAGCAGTAGGAGAGACATCTTTGTGTTGAAGGACACTGGGGTAAGGAGAAGAAGACAGAAATAACAGCACATCATTCCCAGTGTGCACATTGCATAATGAGGGCTAGAGAGAGAAGACAGTGACACTGCCCCCTCTCTGGAGATACTAGCCTCCCATCTCCCTCTCTCCTTGACAGTGAAGGGGGTCACTCAGGCTGGCAAGTTCATGGTTTCTTCAGACTTTCATCACTTGCTGGCTATGTGAGTCCCTCCACTGTCAGGAAAAAAACAGGAAACAGGCCTTAGAGGCTGCATCTGTTAAAGGCTCAGAGGCCTTGTGGACGCCCGAGGATATCTAGCAGATAACAAAAACCTTTAAACCTTCACTTTGCATGTCTTTTTGCCTTAAACTTTGGGTCTCCTTCCTTCTTAGTTCTGCACACAAACATGCGATTATTTAAAGAATGTCCATCTGAAAATGGTCCCAGGGGTGTGGGGTGGGCCAGTGATTGGCTGTAAGTAAACCTGAGTCTCTTATTTCTCTTCAAGCCTGAAGCCAGCTCTGTAGAGGCATGATAACACTATCCTCCACCAGCTTTTATGATATTCTGTTCCAGATATCCCAGAGTGGCCTCTCAAAATCCCCAGTGGCTGCACCAAAATCTTCCTGGAACAGTGAGCTTTACAGGGGATCCAGCCTACTGTGAGGCTCAAACTACGCCCCCAACACAAACACAGAGCAATCACCCTGCTTTGGGAACTAGGGCTCTCACTTCCCTAGATAGAGCCTTACAGCCCCGAACTGAGATGCTAATCGCCCAGACTACGCGGACCCTAATTGCACTTGTGTGCAAAAAGTTTATGGTGGAATTACTTCTGCGTCAAAGCAAAAACAAAAAACAAAAAACAAAAAACAAACAAACAAAAAAAAAAAACCCCACCTAATTCTTGGAAATCTACTTGAAGAGATTAATAACGCGTTTCATCACTCTCCTTATCCCACTGGGAGGACAATTTGGGTTTTTATTTGTATTGTAACCTTATCCCACGTGGAACTTTCTGGAATAGGCCCCTCCCCTACAAAAGCAGCATAGCTTCCTCAGGTTTAGGTAATGAAGAAGCTTGGTGTCCTAGGGAGGACCCCAAAGTCCTAACTGCTCCGCTGAGCACCTATGCAGACGTCAACCCCAGAACCCTCGTTTTAGAAACTGATTTTGAGCTGAGCGCAATCTCATACAATACTAGTGGGTACCAGGAAACCAATGTTGGTGGTATTGTGACTGACATACTCACACACCCAGAAACCTAGTTTTTGTTGTTTATTTGGAGGATTTGCCAAAATTAATGTTTGCAGCACTTCTAACTTCAAAACTGCCAAAATGTGTCCTTGAACAAAAAGTAGCAGTGAGTGCTGGGTTGCCTCCCTTTCCGGTGGCACTCTGATGTTCTCTTGGGGACTTCCGCGTCCATCAGTACATTCCTTCACATCTTCAAAGTGAAATAACTATAAAGCACAGATGTGGACTTAGAGATCCTCTCAGTAGCTCATAGTTCTGGGGAGTTTCGGTGGGAGTAGGTTGCTGCGAAGCTAGAAACTGAGACCCCAACTTGGTTCCCAAAATGGGAAGCCAAGCCAAGACTGAAACTCACACTGCCATCCTCCCTCCCTAGAGCGCCTGCATGGAAGTCTGAGTTCTAGCAAACCGACAGCACACCTCCTCCCGAAGCCCTCCCTTCCTGCTGGCACTGACCGGTCCTGTCCCACCTCTGCTCAGCTAGGACTCTGGTGGTAACCGGCAGATTCCAGGAATCTAATGACTGCGCAGCCAAGGGTGGCTGCAATTTAGGTTGGGTTTCCTGAGGCTCAGATCAGGAGGACCCTTTGCGGTGCCCTTCTCTTTCTCTGTAGAGGTAGCGACAAGGCTATAAACACCTTCTAAGACCGCGGGAAATTTGCCCCAAACCGTAGCAACGCAAAAGCTCGCCCGGGGCCGGCACCCGCCCGAGAGAAAGTTTGCCAAGGAGAGGATCAAGGCGTTCCCAGTGTGGTGCCAACGCTTAGGTACCTCCCGAGGCATTGATTGATCCTCACTGGGGAACCCTACTGCAAATGGGACCTAATCACCGCGCGCGCAACACGGATGGAGGCTTACGTCTGGGGCAGGCGGGGCTCCGACGCAATCCTTCCAGTTGCCGGGCGCCTGGAACGTGGACTCCGAGAGGAAGCCGCGGGTTTCCGAGGGGCCGGGTCCGACGGCTCCACCTGCAGCCTCCCCCGAAACCCGCACGCGGCCAAACCCACTCGGTGCGTGGAGGGCGTCGGCTGGAGGTACTCTGCAGGAGAGGTAGCAGCGCCGGAACAAGAGCAGCGTGCTCTCCTCACCGAGCTGACCCGAACGCTGAAGGAAACCCTGCCCATGACTGCCAAAGCCCCCGACGCCAAGCCGCCTGGGGACCAGCTGCAGAGCACTGAGCGAGCCACTGAGAAGTCCGTGTTCACTGACCCACGGACAGGAAGGTGGCGGCACCGGATAGAGGGAGGAAGGGACAGGGAGAAAAGGGTTGACAGAGGTCACCAGGACTCAGGCCATGAGACCTGTGTACGGGTGGAGCGCGAAGTGTGGATCTTACCCTCTTTGGGGAGCCAGCTCCGCGACCGCGCTCCTCCGGAGCAAGGGCGGAGGGCCGTTTCGTGAACATCTTTTTCCTCTATCCACTCAGTCGCTCTTCTCTGCTTTATGGATCTCTAGGAGAGCACTGTGGATCTCTTTCTCCTCACTCGGAGTGAAGTTGTACTCAGGGGATGGGAGCCCCATATTTTGTCTGCTGGGCAGACCCCACCCGCAGACCACTCCCTCCCCTCACTCACGTCTCTGGGTCCTACCCATAACCCTTGATGACAGTTTCGCCATACCCGCCCCTGCCTTCAAAAAAGTTATTCTTCTAAGGCAGATGGGAAGCCAAGAGTCTGCTGCCCCTATCCTTCATATCAGGACAAACAAACCAAAAACCTTAAACTACGGGACAGTTGCAGCAAAGGCCAGAACTTTGTTTTTAAAAATTGCAACGCAAAGGGCTGTTCTCCTCCGAACTCCCCTTTTCACATCTTAGGTAGGACACCCCATTCCCCGAAACCGGAATCTAGCCAGGCAAGGATCAAAATGACTGCCCAGAGGCACTGGCAATCCAGTGCAAAGTTTGCTGTGTTCGAAAAGACTTAAGGTTTTGAAGGCAGGCAGTATTTGCACTATGAAAAATTTAAATGTCTTCTGCTAGACTGTGTCGCCGCTCCGGATTCATGGACCAGGAAAACTCCAGCCTACCAAGAGCACCTCACAGGCTGAAGTCACGGGCTAGCAAATCCATGCCTGTTGCTCACTGGAACCTAAATTTCTAAGGCAGCAAGTACTGGAGATAATTCACTGCAAAGGGCGCATTGTCACTTGAAGGCCAAGACAATAGTTAAATAGCGGGGGGGGGGGGGGGGGGGGGGGGGGGGGGGAAAAAAAAAAGGGGCAGAAGATTTAAGTTTTTTGGGAGGGGGGGGGCAGGGGGTTGTTGTTTTTTGTTGTTTTTGGTTTTTTTTTTTTTTTTTCTTGACACAGGGTTTCTCTGTGTAGCCTTGGTTGTCCTGTACTCGATTTGTAGACCAGGCTGGCCTCAATCTCACAGAGATCCACCTGCTTTTTTAATCCAATTCCAATCAAAACTTTTAAAATTTCAATTATTACTTGAGGTTATACTGTAGTTCATCTCCATTAAAGGAGGCCACGTACAGTCAGAGGACTATGTAACATGTCCCTGAGCATCACTGCCTGGACAAAGACACATATGTACAACCAGAAGGGAGTGAGTGGTAATGGAGATTTTGCTTCCAAAAAGATGTGCAGTGTGGGAAATACCACATACATGTAGTTTAAGAGGCGAGACACCGACTTCATGTCCCAACATCAGTGAGGAATGCAATTATCTACCAAATATTTCATAATTCACAAACCCCACATTCTAGCATGGCAGGCTCTGCACTGAGAACTTCACACTCACCCTCTTTAACTCAGAGGTGAGAAGCAGCTGGACGAACCAGTTTAAGGTTATCTAGGCAGCAGGCAGCTGACCTGGCTTCTCCAGGGGTGGTGGCATTTTGTAACTGAGTTCCGAAGTTCCGAAACACTGCCTCGTTAGACACCACACCCCCATGCCCCCATCTGGGAGCCCAGCCCAGGAGACATATTGCCAGCTCCACCTTGAGAATCTGAGTCATTCAGTCTGTGAATGGAACACTGGGCAGATGTACACCCATCCTGAAGTCAATTTCTTTTCCTCGTTCTGCCCCCTGGTGGAGATGGCGTGGGAACTATGAAACTGAACCGGCTAAATGGATTGATTCTGCATTGCACGGTCTTTCTCGCTCTTCTGTGTGTGTTCCTGAAGCTGACCGTACTGATAATTCAGACTCCTTCTAACAGCTCCAGCTACCATGAGAATCAGAGCCAGCAGCTGAGGTGTTTTTGCTGCTGGGGGGAGGGAATATAAAAAATGATGGCAAACACCTATGTTTATACTTTGTAATTAATTTTCATACTGTAAGAAATCAAACATGTCTTGCATTCAAGTTAATTTAATTATGAAGAGTGCTCAGGGATTTTTTTTTAATGAACCATTGGGATTATTTTTTTAAGTCATGTCACATAAGTAGTTTAAGTTATATTTAGAGCTGTGGATGCTGGTTTTGCTAGGCAAGTGCTCTACCACTGAATCAAATCTCCACCCCTCAATTTATTAAAAACGTGGTAATCACTGTCAAATGTCGTAAAATATTCTTAATTTTACAAAATTAACCTTTCTGGTACCATTCTGAAATTTTTATTGTCTAGAATTTCAGGCATGTATCAAACTAGTAATACAATTTAAAAGAAAAAAACACAAAGATCAAAGAGATTTATGAGCAGTACTGATAAAATAGACGTGTGTTAGCCATAGGAAGAACTTGCCATGCCCTCATCCTTCACTTAAAAAGGATGATCTCATAGCAAGACATACAAAGCTCTGGTGTGCCATTTCAAGGTATGCTGAATTATAGATAATTATATACTGTCTATCTCAAATGGTAAAAAATAAATTATTTTGAGTTTTTAAAAAGAGAATTATGGGAAATTAATTTAAAGGTGCTGAGTGATTTTTACAGAGTAATGTTTGCTGCATGTCATAGCTACAGTCCGAGTTAGCCCTAAGCACTACAAATGAAGGCAATTTCAGAACAGCAACAAAAAGCTTTCTTAGCAAAGAGGTTGAGGGACAAGCATCACACAACTCCACTGTTTATCTACTTGGCGACTTGTTCCATTCATTTGGGGTTTGCTAGCTGCCAAGCTAACAAAACAAAACCCATGCCTTCAGGGAACTTCATTCTGGAGGAACAACTAAATGAACAATGAAATGTATACACATATTTAAGCTATTGAAAATGTTTGCAAATAATGTGGGAAGGGCATTAAATAATCAGAATACACTGTCAGTTCATACAAGAATACAAAACTGTGAAAGAAAATTAAATAGGATAAAACCCAAGCAAGCTAGAACTTTATTACAGAAAAGGATTTATCTTCAGAAGAAATGCTAGGAGTGTGGTGCACACCCTTGACTCCAACACTCGGAGGACAGAGGCAGACAGCTCTGTGAGCCTGAGACCAGCTACATAGCCAAAGACCAGTCAGGGCTGAATAGTAAGACCCTCTCAAAAAACAAGTAAAAGATGCGTGTATAAAAGAAAAAGATGTGTAGGGAAAAAATAGCCACACCTACCCACATCTACCAGACAGTGGAGTCCTCAGTGTATGAGGTGTAATATTGTATGTAGACCTAGTATTTCTGGGTCTACAGACCTATATTTTCCTTTAATACACAATGGTGCTCACTGGAACAAAGATGTTAAGAACTGCCCCAGGCAGAAATCTCAGAGAATTTTTATTTTAGCATATTCATACAACTTATCCTACTCAAGGCTACCGATGCTATCTCACTGCCCAAAGGCAACCATCTTTGGCCAGCATTCTTCTTACTCCTCCAGGGATAGTTACCAATGAGCATAAAGTGAGTGACCCAAAGGACACTTAATCCCACCACAGACAGTTGCTCAACTATGTTCATTGCAGTTTTATTCATAATAGCCAGAAATTGCAAACAACCTAGGTGTCCCTCAACAGATGAATGAATACAGAAAATGTGGTACATTCCCATAATGGAATATTACTCAGCTATTAAAAAGGATGAAACCATGAAATTCACAGGTAAATGAATGGAACTTAAAAAAAAAATTCATCCCAAGTGAGGTTAACACAGACCCAGAAAGATAAATAGTGTATGTGTTCACTTATATGTGAACATTAGCTGTTAAATCGATTAAATTGACTGTTAGAATCTGTAGATACACAGGGGGTAGATACAGAGAATGTAACAAGGGGAGAAATCTCCCCCTAGGAAGGGAAAACAGAATAGTTATGGTGGAATGAGGGGGCTGGAACAAAAGGATCAGGTGGAGAGAGGAAAAGGAAATACAAGGGAAGAAATCTGGGAGAGAAAGCTAAAGTTAAAGGCAATTTGAGGGTTAGTACAGAAACCTAAGATAGTAGAAGCTTCCTAAGACATATGCATATATGAAGGTGATCTAAATGAGGTCTTGAAACAATGAGGAGAGAAACCTGACAGGTCATCTCTTGTCACCAAATGAAGCCTCCAGTACTGGGATTAGGTTACATCTAATTGAGTGAGTTTGGCCAAAGGGGTCCACAGGAATGCCCACACGCGAGCTGTTGCCAAGCATATAGGTTGCTTTCCACAAACTGACAGTAAGGTCCTACTGCTGACAACCACACAAAACCCACTGAACACAGCAAAGCCAAGCTCTTACATAATTAGAGCCTCCATCCATCTTTGGTAAAGGAAGGCACTCTGCACACTACCAAAAGAGCAGCAGAAACACCAAGCCAGCTATAAACCTTTTCATCTACAACAGTGTCCTGCCTGCAAAGATATATTTGGGTTGTGGTGGCACAAAGTTTGCAAGAATAAACCAACCAATATCTGATTTAACTCATGGCCCATTCCATGAGATGGAACCCATACCTGACGCCAATTAGATGACCAAGAACTTAAGCCTAGATTATCTGGAGACCTAGGGTAAAGCCAAATACACAAATACCACTATTCTAATAAAGAAAAAGGGTTTAGAAAAAAGGTAGCAATAAAATAGCTCCTAATGATATTCTGCTATGCTCATAGATCAGTGCCTTGCTCAGCCATCGTCAGAGTGGCTTCTTTCTGCAGCAGATATGAACAGAGACCACAGCCAGCTAATATGCAGAGTGAGAGCTCTTGGAACACTCAACTCTAAAGAGGAAGCTCCCGCACATGCCTCCCCTCAGGACTCAGAGAACCCTGCAAAACAGGAGGCGGGTATCGGATAAGAGCCAGAGGGGATGGAGGACACCAAGGGGAAAGAAAGGCCCTCTAAATCAAGAGGATCAATACACAAATGAACAGCGGAGACTGAGGCAGCATGCACAGGGTCTGCACAGGTCTGCACCAGTTGCAGTGGGTCCTAGAGCTGAAAGAAGAGGACACATGCCTCCATGCCTACGCCAGGAATCTCCAACAAACGAAAATTGAGTTTTTCCAGTGAGTCTCACTAGAGAGACAAACTACTCCAAGTGCAGCAGTGGCTGGCTAACAGAAAACAAACGCGTGTCTTTCGAAGTTCCTTTTGCAGTATCACATCAAGGCTTTTTGTTTTGTTTGTTTTTTGCCATACAGGTCCTTTGCATATATATTATGGCTCACATCTTTTTATGTGAATCCTGTGTGTGAATGAGTTGGTCTCTAATCTGTTTCTTGCCTACTTTCTTCAGCTCTTTTCATTGTTTCATTCTATTCTGATGTGTTTATTTTTTTCTTATTTTATTATTATCCCTTAGCCTGATTGTTTCTAATGAGACAGAAAGGAGGTAAACCCAGATCTGAGGGATTTGAGGAGGAACTGAGGAGCAGAGGAAGGGGGAAACAATTAGAATATATTACATGTATTATCTTCAATAAGACGGATGAAAAGTGAGGTGACTCCAGGTCCAGGGCCTCTGCTGTTATTCTGAGGTAGAATTCAAGCCAGGATCTCACAGAAACCATGATTCTAAAATGTGTAAAAATGGCTTGCAAGATGTACAGCTGTTCATCTGGGGTCTCTTAAAGGTCTCGAGAGCAGAGGGGCTTCCCAATACCCCAGTTTCTCCTAAGTCCATCTCTTCCAGGAGGTAGTGACCTCTTTAGTGACAAGGACCTAAGGCCTAGGGCTGGTGGCCCCATTTCTGCCACTCAGCAGAAGGCAACTTCCACAGTACAGAACAGACAGCTCTTGTGCCAACTTGGGCTCCAGAGCTTGGCCATTGGCCTTACTTCCCATTCCTAAGAATGGGAAAATGAACAGGAATCACTCTACTACCCTTCTCTAGACCAGGAAATGTTGGCTTCCCCTTGTTTCTGAGACAAAGTCTTGCTTTGAGGCCCAGCCTGATCTAGAACTCATAACCTTCCTATCTCAACCCCCCAAATGCTAATGTATTTCTCATTTATCACCATACCATTTGCCTAGAGTATTTTCCTGAAGTATTTTCCAGTTTTTCAATAATCTTGATATAGAAAGGCTGAAGCTGAGGAAGTCACTGAGCCTCTCTCAATAGGGCTGTCCTTCCTACAGTCTCCTAGCCTGGCTCCTCATTCCCTGCTGTCTGCTCAGGTGGAGGCAGCTGCAACTGATCACGCACACAGCTGGGGTGGGAGCACTACTCACTGCACCAGGACCTCCGAAGAGCAAAGGATTCTGTGAGCATCAGTAAAGCACATCACAGTGAGATGGGAAGCTACATCAAAGATGTATTTCAAGCTCTGGACTTTTGGTGTTAAAATTCTACAGACTCCCAGAGATTTGCCTGTTTAAAACCCTTCAGATCTCTAGCCATGAAACTCAAAACACTGAAAAGCAAACGTAGCCTGTGTTGTACTTCAATAAAGCTCCTCTGCCAATTCCAGTAACAATGACTCTTATTTGAGGTTAAGCTTCATTTCTACGTGAACAGTAAAAGCCATGGAAATACAAATACTAGGGCGTTGGAGATGAGAACCGTTTAAACTGAAAAATAAATAAATAAATCTCAAAATTTTCAATATAAATATTCTACAAACTTAAACAGAAAACTTAACATTTTTACACCGTGTTACTACTGTCACAAGGTAAAGCAGAATAAGATGAAGTTTCCCTGTAACTCCTGGTGACTTGGTCAACCTTCTCGCTCCTCCCTTTGTCCTCTAACACTACAATGAAAAGGAGTGTTCTCCTTCAGTGAATTTAGACGAAAGCTACGCTCACCTCTCTCCTCAGACAGCGCCAAACACAGCATCCTCACAGCAGTCACTGCGTTTGCTGACTGTCTGTTTCCGAGTCCACCCCTTATAGTCCTCCTTCCTTCACATCAACGATCTCATCCTTGCTTAAAATTGTGCTGTCTACTCCAACTATAATAAACCCAAATCCTTAGCTTACTCTTTCACTCGTCAATACTGGCCTAGAGTTTGGCCGCTCTCAATTTCAATTTAACTTGCACTCACTTCTCAGCCCTTCTTCCTGATCTTGGGCCATGCTAAACATGCATTAAGTCCCAAATTTATTAACTTTTTATCTATTGCTTTCTCTCTTCAGACTTTTCCCTCAGTCTTCAGATGGGAGTCCTTCAGCTCACAGTTCAAACACCGCTCTCTCTGAGGGACTTTCTCAACTAAATGAACTCTTCTACTCTATCATTTTCTATACTGTTTCTTACTGCTCTTTTAAATAAAGATTTGTTTATTTTTATCTGTGTATGTGTTATTTCTGCACACCAGGTGCATGTCTGGTACCTGTGGAGGCTGTATGCCTCTGGGACTAAATGACATAGCTGGCTGTGTGCGGCCATGTGGTGCTAGGAATCAAACTGGACTCCTCTGGAAGAACAGTGTTCTTAAACGTTGAGCCATCTCTCCAGCCCCATTTCTTTTTTTTCAATACGACTTATCATATGCAACTACACTCATTTTCTGCGGGCCTATTATTTGCTTGCTATCTGATGCAGATTTACAATCTTCCTTTGGAGTGATGTTTAAAATGCACATTTATCACTCCTACTGTTACTGTATTCTGCAACATCACTACAGTTTTACCCATCAATACTCATCTCTAACCTAAAATTAGGAGTTCCTGGGTGCTTTAAATAGTAAAAAATATTCTTTAGTACAAATTTGGTATGGTGATTTTTAATTAAAACAATCATACAAAATTTAATAGCAAAACTGATCGAGGTGACTTACAAATCTATTTAATTTGGCCTATTAATTTTTTCTCTATCAGTTTGATTTCATAAAATTGATTATTCCCAGCTATAATATATCAAGAACTGCAGGAAAGAGAAATGAAATCAAGTCCATAAAGCTCACAAGCCCTGTGCTCAGCACACATTGCTCATAAATATTAGTTGTCCTTTATTATCATAAAAAGATACACACGTTTTACAAAACATGCCAATTTCAGTTAAAGCTTCTTGCACACAAACACAGAAAACAGAAAACGAAAAAATAGCCTCCTGTAAGGAACCTAGTGTGGCATTTGTTTATATTTTCTGAGGAATACACAGTGTAAAATTTGCTTCAATGACCAATAAAAATTCCTCTCTGATAAATTACTCTGGAATCTGATTATAAAGTCATGTGTTAGAATTTAAGATTCTTTTACAGAATCTCTTCTTTAAAAAAGTACCAAGTTACATGATCAAGAAAAGTACCCAGTAAATGACCAGAGAAATATCCTCATTGCTGCACATATATATGGCTCAGTTTTTCTGATTTCACAAAATGAGTGAAGTGCTGAACATGAGAATACCAGACTACGTTAATACAAGGAGGCACAGTGCACCAACTGAGGCTTCTGCCTGCTTTAGAACTGCAGGCATGCTCCAACTGTGGCCAGTACCTCACTGTCCCTGGTAACTGTCCTGACTCAGAGAAAGCTAAACACTGTGTCCTAACTATAGCCAGAGGAGGACACGGAGGAATGTGAACATGTACCGTATGCTAAATGCTTGTTTTCTAACATCTTAAACTGAACATTTATTAACTCCCGTCTCAGGCATATCAGAAGATTTAAAGGATCATTAATCCACACCGTGGGCGATGTACCACACAAGCACTGCCAGCACAACTCCACACACTGGAAGGAGGTAGGACTTATACTTCTGCCACAGTGAGAGCTCCACGGCCACTTCATCTCTTTTCCTGCTCTTCTTGCGACGGCCCTTCAGTCTGTTTTCAAATGCTTCCAGTTCAGCCTAAAGAAACACAATGTCATTCATATTAAATTCCAAGAATACACTGACTTGCAATGTTCTATTTAAATAAACATAGAAAACAATTTGAGAAATGCATTGATACTAACAGTATAATAAATATATTAGTCTGACTTAAACAAGAAAAAGCCTCTCATCGACTACTGATTATATTCAGCACAGGCAAGGGTTCAGTTAGGTAAGCAGGCAGAACTGAGTGCCAATACAAGTCATCTTTCAGACTGAAAGCCTATCTTGAATATTAAACATACAACTGATTAAATCAAAGAACTCTAAAATGTAGACAACAGCTGTGAATTTAACTCTATTTTATACCTCAAGAGCACCTTCCTGCAAATGCAGACATGCTCCATATACAATGTTAGCCTGCATTATAAAATGCAGGAAATAATAGTTATATCTCATAGCATAGAAATCCAAATGATTAAAATAAAATTGCCTCAAGTGGATTCTTTTATCAAATGCCCCCCACGGCCTTTTTAAGATACAGTAAAAACTCTTTAAGGAGAAAACTGCTTCATGCTTCAATGCAAATGATTACTTCAGGAAGAATTAGAAACTGACTGTAAAGGGGGATAACCTAGAATACCGGGCACCATCTCTTATCCTCTGGTAAGCACTAAGCGCCTATTCAATGCTAATACAATACTGTACACAGTACAGAGTAACCAACTAAAAAATGATGGTCATTAAATAAAATAAATATGTACTATCTAAATAAAATAGTGAAAACATTAATTTTCACTAACATATTTATTACTGTAGTTATAGCTACATTTAAATGTCATTTATCAGTGGATTTAATTTAATATAAAATAGCAATTTTCAACAGAGTAAATCAGAATATCTCAAAAGGATTTTGGTATATAGAATAAACTCAATGCTGGGCTACATTCGGCTATCCTAGGCACCCATGCTACAACACGGACAACCACAACTATGGAAGACACAAGTCTGCCCGTCACTGAGGTACCTGCTGTCTTCGTTTTTCTTCTTCCAGAGCAGCATTGGCTTCTGCTTCTTTAATCTATTTATATTTAAAAGTAAATTAACAATCAGATATCAAATCTTCATAGATTTTTGTCATCTTTCCCCCCAGTTTCTACTAATCCATAGCAACCTTTGGTAGCCTTACATGGGAAGTTTTATACTGGGAAGTTTTACCAAGGTTCCATCTAAGAGACTCAGAGTGGTGAATAACTTATATTTGTGTTAGGCTTGTTATAATTTACATGAACATTTCCTTTTACTAGCTATATGAGATTAGATCACAATTCAAGACATGAACAATATGTAATTAAAACGCTTTTAACTTTTCTACTTGTTATGGGTAATGTAAAATCAATTATTAATGCCACATTTTCAAAGTGGAAACTGATAATTTCTTTCAAATGTGTGTCTGGAAGGCAAGACTTTGAACCCATAAAGCCAATTATTTGTGGACTGGTTGTTTTGGCAGGCAGAATCAACACTAAAGATAACTCAAACTGCAAAGCATATCCAAATCGTATGTTTGTAGAATTCAAGCCTAATTTTCAGGAGGCTCTTTGTATCATTAAAACAAATGGCTAAGGCCAAAGCAAATACACTAACTGGTGTAAAAGACAAAAAGCTCAGATACACAGCAAGCAATAAAACTACCTGGGGCTCAGAATGAGGCTATACAAGTAGCCTTCTGTATGTATTGTAAGCACAAGCTGTTTTAATAAGCATATAAAAAAATGCAACAACTAGTAGGAAAAGGCCACTATCACATTAGTAATAACTCTAATGAAACACTACCTCGGACGCTTTCCGCTTCATTTCCTTGCACGTTGCATCACATTCCACTGAAACCTGACTTTCACGTATTTTATTGCATGGCAATTCCTACAAGTGACCGAAATTGAAATATGTAGTCAATTTTTCTTTCAAATTAGAACTGTATGCCAGCAAAATAGCTAAAGGTTATAAATACGGTGCATTCACTAGACATTATGTATCTTGGCTCAAATGATTACTCCTTTATTTTCTCTATCTTTTTTTCAGTTGGGGATAGGTGCACATAAACGCAGCACTCACAGGGACCAGAAAACAGCACAGAATACCTGGGAGCTGGAGTTACAGGATGCTGTGAGTGGTATGACATGGAGTCCTATGCAAAATCAACATACTTTCTTGACCACTGAGCCAAAATAAACAAAACACCTCTACTCTATTTAACTAAAATAATGAAAACCATAAAGGTAAAATAATTAACTTACTATATGCCTCTATCAACTTAGCTGAGTTTAATTTTTATCCTTTATATTTGTTGTTCCTTGTATTCTTTCAAAGCTTCAAGGAAATGTTCTAGAACATCCGACAGAGCGTTCTGAGATAAAGGGAATGCCTGGCATGTCGGCTAACAGAGTAGCACTGACAGCTGTGCTGAACTGTGCCCCAGTGTGGTTAGCGCAACAAGGAGGCAACTCTTCAACAGTCCTTCCTGCTCCCTCACTAAAACACACGCAGTTAGTGCTGCTATCCCAACAGTCAAAGTCTGGAGCTCTCCTCAAGAGTTATGTATCTTTCTTTTAACTATTAACATTTTTAAAGTTCTTATGAAAATCCCTCACTGCCTACGTGTTAATGGGTTTGAAGTCACTGGAAATGAGAACTGGGTAAAAAGTTCCCCTTTTCTTCTTAACTCTTGTTGAATGACCTTTCTGGTCATTAAGCTTTCACCTCTGTATTCGTCCATTAACTGTTTTTATCTTACAATTATTTCTTCTAGGTCCTAGCATTATTTTATGAGGCTGTGACAGTAGTCTTTTTGAGGAATTATTTTCAAAGGAGAATACTGGTCTCAAATAAAAACCTTCATATAAAAGGACAACAAGCCTAATTCCAGACCATGTCTTAATCCATGAAACTGACTTTATCACTCACGTCAGCCCCTTGCTTTAAGACTTCAACTTAGAGCCCACAAGTACTATCCCAACAAAGGGCTTAAGCTGGAGTCAGCAGAAACCAACTTTCTTCTGTTGTTAAGTTACAGGAAACTAGATGGCCAATGCTGAAATAACTAAGTTTAGTCTAAATATAATGAAAATATTCTAAAAAATTAAAACCTTAAAATTAAAGCCCAAAAACCATCAACACAAACCACAAAAAACAGGAATTCTATTATGTAAAATACTTACCCGTTTTATTCTTTTACAAGGGCATCTGAGTTTTACCTTCTGGTTGCAATTAAAGGGGCATTCACCAGGATGGCACACCTCTTTGCATCGATGGCCACAAGGAAGCTATGTGACAAAAAGCAGTAGTCGTTTACATTTCATCATACTCTGTCACTGTCTCACATACTCACACACTGTCACTGTCACTACAGCCAGGAGACTGAGCCCATGGAACACAAACAAGTAGAAGTGATGTGTGCCTTAGAGCAATCAGGAATGTGTTTCTGTTTTCCCTTCCCAGCATCCTGGAAATGACAAAACCTGAACAGTATGGGAACCATGTATGAAAGAGGACAGGTGCCTGGCTAACGTGATGGCTGGGTGAGCACATGGAGCACAGGACACTAGCTCTCCCTTACACTGCTGTTACATGAGAAAGGAACCTTTCTTGTCATTGTCACAACTGCTTAGCCTTTCAAGACTCTAAAATATCCTTGACACTAACACATATTATATGGATAGTCAGGCCAAGTCAGTAACCGCCACAGTGTTTAAGTGTTCCTTATCTTTATTTACTATCTTGCTACCCTGTAAGTCTTCACATGGAACATTCTCTTCTATTCGAATCTCACACATCAATTTGAAATCAATGACTCTAAATGGTAAAGAGAATACAGCAGTGAAGCAATGGTGACCAGTGTGGCCTTCACTCACCACTGCTCCTTTCCTAAAATGCATCGAAACCTAATGAACGGTGAGAAGCACTGGCCTTCCATCTCCTCTTCATGACAGTAAAAGTCCTCATACTTTTCAGAACCCCACTGACAGCATGCAAACCTCTTTCTCTTGCTGGCTCCAAACTACACGTCTTCCTTAAATCCTTCATTTGAACTTGTCATCTCATCTAACAACCAGTCTATAATGCACTTGCCTTCCTCCAGAAAAACTGATAGGAGTCACGACCAAGGGCCTACCCAGTACCCAATTATTTATATAAAGTATTTTTATTAGAAAATTTTAATATAGGGTTAGAGAGATGGCTCAAAGGTTAAGAGCACCGGCTGCTCTTCCATAGGTCCTGAGTGCAATTCCCAGCAACCACATGGTAGGCTCACAACCATCTATAATGAGTTATCTTGCCCTCTTCTGGACTGCAGGTGTGCATGCAGGCAGAACACTATATATATAATAATCTCTGTGTAGCCTTGGCTGTTTTGGACTTGCTTTGTAGATCAGGCTGGCCTCGAACTCACCGTGATCCACCTGCCTCTGCCTCCCGAGTGCTGGGATTAAAGGCGTGCGCCACCACACCTGCCTTCAAAAGAAATTTTTAATATTCTCAATCTCAACTTCAAGAGTTGATGTCATAGCCATGGCTTTGTTAGCTACTACAGCTTTCTGCCTTATAGACATAGCTGCCTATGCCAAATCCCTTTGACCCGAGGGGAGCCAGTCAGGGAGAGGAGGCAGCATCTTATTGCTGAGGCCACATCTTTCAGGCTGCACAGATTCTGCCCTTCTGAACGTTTAGCTGTAAGGCATTTCCTTCGGACTTTATATAGCACTGCCAAATGTCTTCCTTAAGACATCTCCCCCTCCCACCCCTGGCCTCTGCCATAACTGACTCCAAACTAGTTCTGTAACTTGCAACTAGAAGTAAAACTAGGCAACGTTTCTGTAGCTGCACATAACTGCACCAAGAGCTATAAGTAAAAGGCAAGCGAAGGAGGCAGTGGCGTGGGTCAGTGGGTTGAACTCCTCAGGCTTGCTAACCAAGCCTAACAAGCTGAGTTCAGCCTCTAGAAGCTACATAAAGTTGGAGGCAACCAATGCCACAGAGCTGTTCTTGGACTTCCACACATGATCCATGGCATATAAGCGCTCTATCCTCAGTGAAACTTTTAAAAAACATGAAGTGGTAGTAGCTTTTAGAATAGAAAGAAATCACTCAGGCCAAGAATTTGACAGACTCCTGAAGTATCAGCAATGCTTTGGGTTTTGTTATTGTTTTTAATGAGGATGGAGTAATAGCATGCTGACTTCCTGTGCTAAATAATACATATATATTGTACATATAGGTGACATTTCATTTTATTTTTAAAATAACTTTTATTTTAAAAACCTGTAAATAAATAAAACATCATACACTCAAATTAACCATACCCAAAGTCTATACAATTTAATGGACTTATAAATATAACTAGCATGTGGAATGGAAACTGTGGGCTTATCCACTACAAACCAAACAATCAAAATCAAGTCAGAATTAGAACTAGAAAAACTAGTAACTTCATATCCTAACCTTAATCCATGTCCATCACTTACGTTCAGTCCTTTTATGGCCCTTCATATTTAGCGTTTTTTGCTCTCCTTTTCTTTTATACTGGCCCTACATGTGATATTTCACTTTAAAAAAAAAAAAAAAATCAAAATACACATACACCTTCTTGGTTTTGTTTTTAATAATCTACCATCTAGCTGCCTGTAACTCACAGCTTTAAATCTATATTTTGAATCCCATTTTAGACAGTAAGCTGAGTCAATACTTTATATAATAAAATTAATTAGCTAGCTTTAAAATAGTTCTAAAAAAAAAAACATCCCTCCAAAAGGTCAGTTCCAGTCTGAAGTCCCTAAGTCAACAGAGAGGACCTTTCATCCTAAGCATTTGCAGACAGCACATCTTCAGTGGGTCCAGAAAGGACCTGAACAACAAGAAGAAATCACCAGGGGAGCTACGCCCAAGGGACTCAACTCAAGGACGCTTACAGCTTACCTCCTTGGGGCACTGGTTTTTGCAACAACTGAGGAGGTTCTTTTCACTTACATCAGCTGTGGTTATTTTTCTAAAAACAGAAAAATTTTGATGACATTCAAACCCAAATCCAGTTTTTCATGTTTTCTAAGTGTTTATGTTCACAATTTCAAGCGTACTCGTAAAAGTATCAACTGTTTTTTCTTCTCAGAATATTTAAATTATGTCTCTATAACAATTATCCTCAATTCAGTCTGGTGAGAAGACTCAGCAGATAAAGGTATGTGCTGCACAAGCCTGACAGCCTGAGCTCAATCTCCAGATCCCACTTAGAGGTGGATCGAGAGAAATTACGAAGTTGTCCTCTGACCTCTACACATGTGGCATGAGCTGTAAAGAGCACCCATGTGCATGAGCACACAGACAAAAAAACAAAACAAAACAAAAAACCTAAGGGGGGGGGACACGCAATAATAATAGAAAAGTTAGATTTCTAAAAATTATATGCAACTTTGAAAAACTATTACTAAATTAAACTTGAAAAACATTATCAGGCAAGTAATTTCCAAGCAAAATATGCATTTCCAAAATTAACCCTGAGATGTTACTATACCAAAAAGCCAGAAAATACTGCAAACCAGATGGAAACATTTCCAAGGGAGACAGAAATTAGTTTGAAAACACTCCTACAATCCTCTGATTTTCGTAAGTATAAACTTAAGGGACAGCTATAAATCCTAAATTATGTTAGATCTATCAAGACAATGCAAAAATTTTCCCTCGACATAATGTACGTTTTAGGTAAGGAAAATAGACAAAGCAGGTAATACTATGATAAATTCTGTAACAAGAATTGTTTTTTTTAATAAGAAAGAGCTACCTTTTAAAAAGGTATATAAATCAAAAAGCATACCTAAGTAACTATCTACAAGTCAAATTTCTTTCCAGAGTTTTCTAGGTTAACACAATGATTTAAACACTCTATCACAAGAACACTACACTTCTGTAAGCAGCAATTTAACTTTCTCCTCACTAAATCTTCTATACAAACCCCAACAGAATGAAGCAGAATCTGGCTTGCTGACGTCAGAGTGAGGCGCTGGGAAGTTAGGCTGCCTCTCCTCCTGCTGAGACGCTCAGCCTCCAGCAATTCACCAACACAAAACGTTTCCTAAATACTATAAAGGAGTCTTCCAGAAACACCACTTACTAATCTTAAGGAAACTGGAGTATTCTTCAGTCTACTTACCTGCATTCCACATACAGGCTTGTGATCTTGCAGTGACATTTTAATCTAAGCATCTGAACACAAGGAGGGCATTTTCCAGGGTGACATGGCAGAACACATGGGTGAGGACAACCCACAGGCCTCGACTTGGAGCACCCTTCTTCACACTGAAGGCATTCTAGGCCAGCCTGAAGAGTAACAAGGAAATAAATCACCAACATATCTAACATTTCCACATACTGAGGTTACAAAAGGTAGATACCAAACTAAACAAAGCACTTTTGAAAGCCTAGGAAGTAGTTAATAGGGCTGGAGAGACTCCGCCACAAGTACAGTGCTTGCTACGAAACACAAGGATCCAGGTTTAATCCCAGCACAGATGTAAAGCCAGGTATGGAGTCACTAACAGCACTGGAGAGGCAGAGACAGGAGGAGCCCTGAGGCTCGCTGATCAGTCTAGCCAACTGAAAAGTTCCCAGTTCAGTGAGATAGATCCCCTGCCCCCACGCCAAAAAAAAAAAAAGAAAGAAAGAAAATAAACAATGACTGAGAAGGGTGCCTGATGCTGACCTCTGGTTTCTGCAAGGATATATGCATACACAAACATGGACACACAAAAAGAGAAATTCCATTAATAAGATGGTATCTATTCTTAATCTTAAAAGTCAACCAAGATAAAAATAATAAGATTGTTAATAGACCTGTATCATTCAGATTCTTATGTCTATGAGCTTCAAGAGTCAATCCACGAATGGGGAAATAGAAGGATCCAGAGGGTCCTAGAAACCTACAAGAAGAACATTATGATGGGCAGATCTGGGCCCAGGGGTCCTGCTCAAACTATGGCACCAGCCAAGGACAATACGTGCAGTAAACTTCAAACCCCTACCCAGATCTAGCCAACGGACAGGACATTCTCCACAGATGAGTGGAGAGTGGGGACTGACTTTTACATGAACTCTGGTGCCCCGTATTTGACCACGTCCCCTTGATGGGGAGGCCCAGTGGCACTCAGGGGAAGGATAGCAGGCTACCAAGAAGAGACTTGATACCCTATGATTATATACAGAGGGAGGAGGTCCCCCTCAGTCACAGTCATAGGGGAGGGGAACAGGGTGAAAGTGGGAGGGAGGGAGGAATGGGCGGATGCAAGGGCTGGGATAACAATTGAGATGTAATACGAATGAATTAATAAATAAATAAAAATGGGGGGAAAAAAGTCAATCCACATCACTTGTAAAATGAAGCTGGCCATACAAAGTATTCCTACTAACACTGTAAATTACTTCCTAGAAATAACCATTAACAGAAAAAAACAAAAAACAAAAAACAAATAAAACATTGATACATTCTAACCCAACAAACACAGTCATCATTGAACGACAGAAACAACACACTGTTAACATATAAAGTTAAGCCATACTCAGACATGTAACTCAATGTAGCTGAACTCTGCACCTCCCTCTGCTAATGACTTAGCTATATAACCAGGGCTAGAGTCTATCAAAGAAGGTTAAAGACTATATTATTTTCAAATGTTATATTTAAGATAAAGTTTGTAAAACAGCTATAGATATAGACATAAAGACTTCTTAAAGGTAAAGAATTTTTAATGACATCCTAAATGAAGTCATGATTATAATTATGTGTCAATGAGTTCTACTCCATCAGGGGCTAGGAAAGCAGCTCAGTGAGTGCGAGTACTTCCTGCTCTTCCAGGTCTGCTTCAGTTTCCCTCACCCACACTGCAGTTCCAGTGGATCCAACATTTTCTTTTGGATTCAGTGGGCACCTATCCACCTGTGCACACATCCACACACAGAAATATATGTACACATGCATAATGTTTAAAAATACTTTTTCAAAAAAAAAATCTGGTACTTAGAATTTAAAAACACTTTAAGTTATTAAAAGATATTCGTCTATAAATAATTTGCAGATCTGGGGTGGTTTTTTGGTTTGTTTTTAGGGTCTCGTTATGTAGCTGTTGCTGGCCTTAAACTCACTATGTAGCTGGAGCTGGCCCTAAATTCAATCCTCAGAACCCACATAAAACACTGGGCACAATGACCCATGCTTAGAATCCCAGCACTGGAGAAACAGAAGACTGGCAGGTTCCTGGGAACCCTCTAGACAGGCAGTCTAGTCTAAATGGTGAGTTCTAGGCCAGTGAGAATGGCGTCTCAAAAAAAAAAAAAAAAAAAGCAGGTAGCATCTAATATACTCATTATACATGGTTCCATCCTAAGGACAGTACCTTATTTTTTCCAGTACAGCCATCAACTTCAGTCACTTTGTGGCATTCTTTCATACATGTATGATTCTGACAGTTCAACATTCTTCCACAAAGTCTCTTGCAGGAATAGGGTCCTACAATGTGGCATGGTAGTGGGCTCACCTTAAAAATGAAAGTAAAAAGGAGTCAACTAGAACAGCACATATGCATACACAAAACCTTATAGACTAATCTGAGACCAATTTTCACAATGATCTCAACATGTTTCCAGTAATTACATTTATATCATAGCTAAGCACCTATCAAAACATTCCTCTAAAAATAGGTGCCAGGAAGAAAGCATCTATTATTGAAAGAGAAATCTGATGTAATGATTCTACAGTGAACACACATAATATAATCCTCATATTAAAGCAACATATATTTTTTCAAAGAACACTGACAGACAATAAGTTATTTCTAACAACTCTAGGACAAAAGTGATAGAGATTACAAGATAAACCTAAAGATTATACCTATGACTCACCTCATGCTTCCCCAGGCATTCCCTGTAAGAAAAAAACAAGATGAAAACATGGATTCTTTAAGAAGAGTTTCTAAAACCAATATGCTAACTACACTAGTTCTCATTAAGTAAAAAATAAGCACTTGAAAATAACCAATTATAGTAGCTACGGAATATACAGTTGACATATATAGGCCAATTCTTTGCAAAAGGGTAGCAATGAGCAATTGAACGTGAAGGCTACTTATACTGTACATCTGGATGACATGATTTTAAAAACTATAAAATGCTGAGGAGAAAACTTATGGGTTTAAATAAAGATTCCATGTTTAAAAACAGAATCAATACTAAGGCCATATTTCTTCTCAACTTCATCTATATCCAACACAATTCCAAGATCTCACCAAAAGCCAAGCATGGTGGCACACCACTGTAACCCTAACTTAGATGCAAAGACACAGCAGCATGAGGAGTTCAAGGCCAGCCTGAACTCTGTATGAGCTCCTACAAAGTAAGGTCAAGGCCAGCCTGGGCTACAAGGTATTCTGGCTCAAAAACCAAACCAAACAACCAAATCCTAATATTTCATCTAAAGTACATAAGAAAAAAACAAAACAAAACAACAGAAATGAAACAGCCAACACAATATGCTGAAGAAGAAAGTTGAATGACTACCATGCACTGACTCAAGATTTACTACAAAGTTGTGGTTATCAAGGCTTTGCAGTACTGATGAAAAAACAGAAACATTAGTTAATGAACTAGAACAAAGAGCCCATTATTAGGCCCATACAAATAAAATCAGTATATCTTTGACAAAAACAAAGGCAGATTACAGAAGAAATATTCTTTACAACAAATGGTAGTGCTGGAACAAATATATATCCAATTTTAAAAAGACAAGATTTTTATACCATTCATAAGTAAGCCAAAATTGATTACATATCTAAATATAAACCACAAAAGTATAATTCACAGGATAAGACATAACAACTGTAGCTGGGCGTGGTGGCTCACGCCTTTACTCCCAGCACTCTGGAGGCAGAGGCAGGGGATCACTGTGAGTTCAAAGCCAGTCTGTCTACAAAGCGAGTCCACAACAGCCAAGGCTACACAGAGAGACCCTGTCTCGGCCAAAAAAAAAAAAAAGACTTAATCTTGAGTTTCAAGACGACTTTTTAAAACAACACCAAAGTATGACGCGTAAAGGGAAACAGAAAGTTCTAATTTACCAAACTGAAAATGTCTGTTCACAAAGAACCCTTTAGAGAAGGAAGGCGAGAGAGACACAGATGAGTACACTATATTTGGACGGTGTAGCTGGTAAACAATACAAAGAACTTCATGCTTAACAACAGACAAAAAGCAAACCACCCAATTAGAAAAATGGGCAAAAAAAACTTGAACAAAAGATAAAGCTTATCAAAACGACGACAAAGGCAAATGGTATGTAAAAAGATTCATGGCATCAGGTCACTAGGAAGCTGTAAGTTAACAGGCAACAGCTCATGTACCTAACAAAATGTTAATAGGGTGCTGAGCAAGACCACACTGATGCTGATGAGAATGCAAACTGGTATGCCACTTTGGTAGACAACTTCACAGCTTCTTAAATAGCTAAACATAAACTACCATATGATCCAGCAGTTATACTCTTACGTTTTTATCTAAATGAGCTACAAAGTTATACAAAAATTTGCACATAAACATATATAGCAGCTTTATTTTTTACTAAAAACCACCAAACTGTCCTTCAATAGGTGAGTGGGTAGGATCTGTATCCATGAATATACGGTCATCATAAATTGGACTTAGTGAGTCAGTAAAGGAAAAAAGCACAGAGCGGAGAGTAAGTAGGAAGGTGGGAGCAGATCTGGTAAGAGCTGGGGAAGGGGTAATGGGTTAAATATCATCAAAATACAGTGCAGAAAATTCTCAAAGAATTAATAAAATATTATATTAAAAAAAAACAAGTCAACTATGGGATGTCCAGGCAGTGTAATAGTATTATTCAGGGATAAAAGGAGGTTAAGATAACTGTCTGTTCTTCCAAAGGTCCTGAGTTCAATTCCCAGCAACCACATGGCGGCCTACAAGCATCTATAAGATCTGGTGCCCTCTTCTGGTGTGCAGGTACACATGTGGGCAGCACATTAAATGAATAATAAATATATTTTTTAAAAAAAGAATTGAGGTATCAAGCCATGAAAAATGCAATGGAACCTAAATAAATGCACAAGCGACATGAGAAGGACCAGCATGAAAAGGCTCCAAGCTCTGCGATGATGCTGACAGACAAACCCAACCACAGCAGAGCCCAGGACGGGAAGCTTCAGGTCTAACAAGCATTTGAAGAGTTGACCTAATCCTTACAGGGAAGTACTTCCCAACCCTTTCGGGGAACCGAGTATTTATCACCCTGTTACCCAGGCTATCTCAGAACTCAGCTCACTACGTAGTCCAGGCTGGCCGTAAGTTGTAATCTTCCTGCCTTGTGTATTGAATGCTAGAATTACAGGCATATTTACCACTTAAATTAAATAAAAAAAACAAGTATTTTAAAAAATATGCATTCAATTTATATGTGTATGGGTGTTTTGCACAGACATACATGTGTATCATGTGTGCCTATTGCCACAGAGGCCAGAAGAGGGCATCAGATCCCCTGAAAGTGGCATTAGAGACAGATATATGTGTGTGCTGGGAATCTGCTCTGGAAGAACAGAAATGCTCTTAACCACTGAGCTCTCTCTCCAACCTGTTCAAAAAGTTAACATATTAGTAAACTGAATCTAGCAGCATGTAAAAGTGATAGGCACCATGACACAGGAGAAGGGAAGTTGTTGAATAAAAGTGACTTTTAGAAATAAAGATAACCAGAATTCGTTCTTTGAAAGATCAGTACCTAAGATGTACCAAGTATTCACTTGGAACCTAAGTTGTAGACGACAGCCCCCTTCCTAATGTCACGGTGCTTCTCAGAGCTGTTTCCTTTTACCTCTAACGCGCAGCACCTGCTCAAAGCATGGAACACTGAAGGAGTCGTCCTTCTTCCCAATTCAGCTCCTTAAACTCCATCGCCAGCATTCCTGACCCACCCAGGGAACTCCCCTTAGAATCCCAGCGCTTCCTTTACACATTTACCTTCCACTCTATACCTAGCTGTCCCAGAAATATTGCACTTCAGTGTGGGGCTCACCAGGAAAAGTAACAAATGAGCCTCTGGTAAGTCACAGCCGCCAGTTCCTGTTGCTATGGAAAGCTAAGGCTAGTAAGCACACTCTAGCCAAGGGAGGACACAACAAACAGGAATGCATGGGAATCTGAAGCATCACAGCAAACACGGGAGAGAACGAATGAACTACAACATGGAGACTAGTTGCAGGCCAGGCCTAAAATAATGATGAAACTTAAAAAGCAAACAAGGCGAAGTGAATACTATGTCACACAGTGTTTTAAGGGTTCGATCTCCAGCTCTTACACAGGAATAGGAACTTGACACGGAGGACAAGGCAACGCAGTCTGAATAAATGCTGGCTCAGCTGGCTGTTCCCAGGGGCCTGTGGGCTGATGCTAAGATTAAAATGCAAAACAATATAAAGTTAGCAGGGATATCCCGTACAGCCTTCCTAAGAAACTAGAGAAACTTCCTCACGGATCTTCTGCTCACATGGGATGAACATCATCCAAGTGCTCAGCTCAAGTGCTTACTGAAATATCTTATCCCATCCACACTGTGATGACCATTCCTCTCCACACACGCTCAATAGGAAAAACTTAGGCAGATGCCAGTTTCAAAGCTAGAACTAAGGCAGCAGAGCCTCCTTAACCGCGTGTAAGCCAAAAGCCAGTGAGAAGCAAACTGCAGCACCTCCTGACTGACTGCCGCCTCCCATAGGCTCCTCATCACCTAGACCCTGACACAGCCAGCCAATAAACACTGAACGAATGAACAACAAAGTAAATAAAGAAGTATCTATATCTTTAGCCATATTTGAAGGAAAACTGACAAATTAATCTAGATATCATTATACTGTATTTTTTATTACTTTCTTGCCCTAGCCACAATCTTCCGTCCCACAGTCATGGAGATGCTGGGGAAGTTTCCTTTGTCTTAAGACAAAGTCTTGTTCTCCTCACACCCCAGGTCCAAGCAAAGCACTTAGTACTCTAAAGACACCTTTAGCGTTGCTTGTAAAAACTTCACTGAAGAAAATACACCCACAGCAGAGCATTACCTCTTAAACGGCATTGTCCTTACCCTGCCAATCTGCTTGACTAATGCTTGATCATGACACGAAGCAGGACACAAGTGCCCACATTTCTCCAAAACTTTTTGACAAGGCTGATGACATGGTGGGCATGGGCCAAAGTGACAGCGGTGTTTTTCTTGACTTGTGTGATGACATGTTGGTGGTCGACTAAATCAGAAAGTCTTTAAGTTACTTTTCACAAATGAACAATATATCTAAAGTGCAATTAATTAAGTACATTCTAAAATCACAGAAAAGAAACATACTATGAATATCACTTGAATATTACTATGAATAAGACACAAACACAACATAGAATTAGAACACAATCAAAATCAGGTATGAATTTAAATGTTAAGGCAGGAGGCATCGGGGCTGGGGAAAGCTTCACACCAACCTGCACAGCTCTTTGCACTTGGGCGGCTTTGTGGTCCGCTCCCTGCCACAGGGCACAGTCACCTTTGCACTGCCACAGTTGCACCTCACGTCTACAGTTTCTGGACATGGATAGCAACTGCCTGAGGGGGAAAAAAATCAATACTTTAAAAGACACTGATTGACTTACCAAAATGGTTAATCAATAGTGTACATGCACAATACATAATGGGATCACCTGCCATTAGAGAACAGCAGTAATATGAACGATTGATTCTTAGCACATAAAGCAAAAGAAGCTATGCACAAGGCTATGTGTGTCAGTGTTTGACTCCACATATACAGAAGAAATAGGAAAAACTAATTTTTACTGTTCAAAATCAGGAGAGTATTCAGGACACAGGCTTTGAGAGACATTTGTAGAGTTGTGGCTAATGATCTAGATTTAGCACACAATCACATTCACAAGCTTCAGCACACTACATGCTTATTATGATTTGTACACCTTCCTTATAAATACCAGTTCTAAATAACAAATTTAACATGCTACTTATTCAAAAACACAACAAACAAACAAGTAGTTAAGTCCTTGCAGAATCTAATACTAACAATAATCTTTAGGCCTATTTTCATACATACATCTATCCAAGGACACTCTAGTTGACAAATTACCCCAAGAGCAACATTTCTCTCTTGACCTGTGATTGGCTATTAATAAGACTACAGTCATTTTGCATTATTTGAGCTTCCTAAAACACTAAGTTCTGAGAATGTGATTCCAAAATGTTTCTCTTCTAAACATTTCCAAAAAAGATACTAGCATTTACTTTTCATTTTCTCTTGTCAAAAATACATAAAAGTAAAATGAAAGAAAACTTTAACTTGGCAGAGCATGCGATAACCTAATTAGATGCCTCAAATTGGCCTCAGCCCCATGGTTCAGGGTTATAGCCATGTACACCAGTATGTCCAAACTGAAAGAACCCTTTCCACATAGCTATGTAGCTCTTCCCTAAGGATCTCTAACATCATCTAAAGGACAGTCTTCCTATTCTAGTTTTCCCAGTCAGGAACTCCAACAGAAATGAAATAATAAGGAAGGAAAAAGTCTTTAGTTAATGAGTCCAAATGTCAGGATCAAATGAAATACTACACCAAGCAGTTAACTTGGTTTTAAAAAAATCAATTAATAGAAAATAACTGGTATACTGACTCTAGAAGTTAAAAAAGAATTGCTCTAAAACAAAATTGGCAATTTGATTCAAAGAATTAACAAAAATGAAAGGAAAAAAAGGCATTCTTTTTTTCCTTTACAAAAAGGAAAAATTTTTATTATAAAATTGTTAACTTTATACTTCAGTGTTTTAAGTATAATCTAGTGAAATTTCAATCTTGACAATAAAACAATCTAAGTTATCCTTATCTATATAACCAGGTTTTATTTTGATCTTTCCAAAACAATGTAATATTTTCAAGCTAGTGGAGAGTTAAGCCACTCGCACTGAGCATATCCTAGCATGACAGTTCCTAATCCATACTCAACAATTCAGAGAGTCACTTACCAAACAGCCTATTGTCAGGACAAAATTACACCAACACCTTTTTTAAAATTAAAGCTTTAAAACAGTAAGAAACAATTTTCCCTAACGGTCATCATACTGATCAAAAGAATTTATTATAGAGACTGATATAGCAGTCAAATTAAGCCTCAGCAATTATTGTTTCAAAATTAAAAAGCAGAACAAATAAGAGACCAGTGGATTAACAGGGACAATGGGAAGGCTTTCAATAACTGCAGAGCCACATGGATGAGCTTGCATTTAAATGAACTGTGTATCACATTTTCATATATTCACCACACAATGTGCTGTGAGGGCTCTCTGTCTCCCTGTTTCATGTAATTCTGATTATGAAGGCAACTAAAATGATCAAAGTGGTAAGATGATGATTCCACATCTGCAACTGAGTTAAACCAATGTTCGGAGTGATACACCATCGTCTAAATAACCATTTTAAGTACAAGGAAGACTCTTTAGGAGCTAATAAGCACTTTCACAATAACAGAAGTCACACACACAAAAGACAAAACATGAATCTGATCAAATCTCTAGACTGAACAACTTATGGGAAAATACAGAGGATAAAGAAACAATTAAAAACACAAAAGAGGCAATCCACACAATCCAGGCTGGGAAAACAAATGGCTTCCTAATTTTTTCAAATAAATCACAAGCCATAAAAATAAACAAACATCAAGGGCTCCTCTAACTCCTATGCCATCAAGAACAAAGACGAGTTGGAGCACGTGGCCAAGTAGAACCGCTGATTTCTCAGCTGCTGCCTAATAAATAAACTGTGCCCTTTTGGACAGTTCCACCACCAATAAATAAATAAACAAACAAACAAACAAACAAACCAGAAATGAAGGAAATGATAGATTTAAAGTGTATCATTTAATGGACACATTCCGTTCTTATTTAATTCCTGAGCTACAAATAAAATAAAATCTGCTAAAAGAATTTCAATACCAAATATGTTTGAGATAAGAAGAAATATGTTGGGCTGGAGAGATGGCTCAGAGGTTAAGGACAGTGATTGCTCTTCCAGAGGTCCTGAGTTCAATTTCCAGCAACCTGGAAAACTCCAGAACAGATCCCTTTGAGTCTTTGCTTGAACATATGTGGAAAGTAACTTCAAAACCCAAAAGAACACTAAGGACAGAAAAAAGAACAATGTCTAGAGTTCACAGGGATAGGAGTATCTTGTATTCCTTAGAGTCACTGTAGAAGACCTTGCTGACGCACAGGTATCAACTGAATGCTAAGTTATTACCTTACGGTGAGACCCTATCAGCCCCAGGCAAAGAGGTTCTCTGGCCATGAGGCTTATAAAGAACCAATGATTTCTAAGTAACTTACTTGCCCCAGAGCACCCCTTTAAAAGTGTTCAAAGCAAAGCAAAGCAAAGCAAAGGAAAATACTTAAAGTTTTAAAAAAAAGAAAAGCATGGGGCTGGAGAGATGGCTCAGAGGTTAAGAACACTGACTGTTCCTCCAAAGGTACTGAGTTCAATTCCCAGCAACCACATGGTGGCTCACAACCATCTATAATGTGATGTGATGCCCTCTTCTGACCTGCAAGTGTACATGCAGGCAGAGCACTGTATACATAATAAATAAAAAAGTAAATAAAATAAAATAAAACTTTAAAAAAATGTTATTTTAGGTTAAGATTCTACTTTTCAAATAGGAATAATGAAACATGTATGGCTCTGCTTCAAATGCTAGGAGAAATACATCTAAGATTTCTCCACTAAGAATGATGCTGCAGCCTTCCAATAGATGCCCTTACCAGATGAAGGATATTCCCTTCCTCTTCTACATAAATTGGTCTGGATTTAAAAAGTCTAACTAGATTACTAATGTTGGAATAAACTCAACTCATGTTGACATACTGGTGATTTGGACTGGTAATACCATAGGACAGAATGACAGGATACCTAAAACTTTAATACTTTTACAAACATATTCATGAGTTAGACTCAGGTATAATTTGCTCTTATTTTATCAGATAGTATGAAACTGACATGCAGTTCAGATTGACGCGAGATGCCGTGTCAAAAATCAAGTACAAATACCAAGTAGCCTTGTTATACTCCTGGTTAAGAAGGCTGCACACTGCTGACTCCCCTTCTATAACCATCACAGTAGTCAAGCTGCTCACATAAAAGCCATCATTTAAAAAATAACCTATGGCCCTGTCTACATTCTTCCCCAGAAATTTTATTTACTTACTTACTTGTTTGCTTGTCTGTCTGCTTATCTGTGTGGGTGGATGTTTTGCCTGCGTGTATGTATGCACGTCATGTCTGTGGCCTGTGGAGGCCAGAGAGGGCACTGGGTCACCGGGAGACCAGTTAGATGGCACGAGCCACCAGGTGGGTGCTGAGAACCACGCCCAGGACGTGGGACAGGGGATGTGCTCCTAAGTGTTCAGCCATCTCTCCCATCTCTCTAGCCCCACCTTTTCCCCATCACCTCTTTAACTTGCTGTCTTCAGGTCCTCCCATTATGTCCCTCTGCAGGGTGTACTTTGCAATTGCTGCACTCTGACCTAGACCACTAGTCAATCCTTGCTCAAAAACAGAAATAGAGTGACTGTCCTATCTGCTCCAGAGTGTTAGGAGGCCCAAATACAACAATATGAAAGCTCTCTATTAACGCTAAAGCACGAAGGAAGCACAAACATAAAATGACATTTACTAGGAAATGACATTTACCTCTGTGGCAGACAGATGGACATTTATGGTTTCTACATCTTAAAGTCCGTCCACAATTTTGATCACAAGGTGGACAGTTTCCAGGGCAACACTAAAGAGAAAACAATATATAAAGAAGAAAAATTTAAAAACCCACACATAGCACATCACAACACAATTTTAAACAGCAGAAAGTTAACTTTCACTCTAAGGAAAAACCTTTCATCTTGAAAGTATCAACATTATTCTAGTAAATAATAGTACACTATATTAAGAACTTACTAGTTTAAGAAGATAATGACTTAATAAACCCAGGCTAAATCTCCTTGCTTTTTAATTGTTCTATGACTTAATTATTTCCATCATGAAATTCGACTTACTTTTCTATGCAAAAAAAAAAAAAAAAACCCCAAGGATTTGACCAAATCTAGTTAGTTTTCAGACAATGAGTCTGGGTAATTTAATTTTAAATTAAAATAAGTTTGGCTGAATATGAAGGGTATCAGTTATTTTCAAAACATAAGATTAGAAAAACAACTAAGAAAGCAAAGGTAAGCTCCCTAACCAGTCACTTGCTTCATTTCTTTTCTTTTTTTTTTTTTTTTTTATTTTTTAAAATATTTATTTATTTATTATTATGTATACCGAGCTCAGCCTGCATGTACATCTGTAGGCCAGAGAAAGGTATCAGGTCACATTATAGATGGTTGTGAGCACTATGTGATTGCTGGGAACTAACTCATGACCTCTGGAAGAACAGTCAGTGCTCTTAACCACTGAGCCATTTCTCCAGCCCACTTCCTTCATTTCTAATCTAAGAAACAAATATTACCTATCTGAAATTTTCATTTATTAATTTCAGGCAACTAGCTAGAATCTATTTTGTCACTTCAACTTTCCATTAACTTTTCTCATATCCACTTTTTTAATGGAAACAGGCTATGATTATCTTATAGAAACTTAGGGCTGTAAACTGAAGAACAAGTTTCATTACTCAAAAATACACCTCACTGAAAAACAATCAACTACTCAAAACTCCTCAATTAGATACTTGCTGAGTAGCAATGTGTCCATCACTTGGGAGCAATAGAGAAAAAGGTTTCAGTATTAGCAGAGAAAAAGCTGGTCTGTGGCCTGAGTAAGGTAACTGGCACTTCTATGCATAAGTAATCATTGACTCACCGCCTGTGCAAACATCTAGGAACCCTGACAACAGACTGGAAGTTAGACTTTAGAGATGCCTCAGGCAGCACCAGACAACAATCCCTCAGAAGGGAAACACAAAGGCTGAGCCCCACAGTGACATGAACCTAGACCTGGAGGCATCTTGGCTGCTCTACAGGAAGATTGTCAGCAAAATCTGTTGATCTTAGGCCAGTGAGATATGGCTTACAGTGCGACAGGTGCTAGCACAGAGAAATCTCTGGAAAACTCCAGAACAGATCCCTTTGAGTCTTTGCTTGAACATATGTGGAAAGTAACTTCAAAACCCAAAAGAATATAAGGACAGAAAAAAGAACAATGTCTAGAGTTCACAGGGCTAGAAGTATCTTGTATTCCTTAGAGTCACTGTAGAAGACCTTGCTGACGCACAGGTATCAACTGAATGCTAAGTTATTACCTTACGGTGAGACCCTATCAGCCCCAGGCAAAGAGGTTCTCTGGCCATGAGGCTTATAAAGAACCAATGATTTCTAAGTAACTTACTTGCCCCAGAGCACCCCTTTAAAAGTGTTCAAAGCAAAGCAAAGCAAAGCAAAGGAAAATACTTAAAGTTTTTAAAAAAAGAAAAGCATGGGGCTGGAGAGATGGCTCAGAGGTTAAGAACACTGACTGCTCCTCCAAAGGTCCTAAGTTCAATTCCCAGCAACCACATGGTGGCTCACAACCACCTATAATGTGATGTGATGCCCTCTTCTGACCTGCAAGTGTACATGCAGGCAGAGCACTGTATACATAATAATAAATAAATCTTAAAAAAAAAAGTATAGTAATAAATAGTAATAATAAAGTATAAGAAAAATCAGTCAAAAGATCCAGAAATGAGAAATGGTATAATTAGAAGACAAACACATTCAAGTAGGCATCTACATATAATAAGGGAGAGTATGCAATGCAGAAACATGCAAGCTATACTAAAGTCTCATCGGCTCCTAAATAAAATACACACCTAAAACAAAAACACATAGAATGAGAACGATTAGAAAATGCAAAAGCAACCAGTGAGGCTGAAGACAAAACCATATAAATTATCCAATGTACTACTGGATACAATAAATTATCAAA
Source organism: Acomys percivali (assembly GCA_907169655.1). NCBI lineage: Eukaryota > Metazoa > Chordata > Mammalia > Rodentia > Muridae > Acomys > Acomys percivali. Next base: position 42,173,519 of record OU015756.1, on the reverse strand, counting down.
TACACACACACACAAATTAAGAAATAGAGCATTGTTGAGCTGAAGGACTTCAAGGAGCATACATGCCATGAAGAATTAAAATGGAAATACAGAAAAAAAGCAAAAATTTTAAAATACATAAATTTAACGCCGGGTGTGGTGGCGCACACCTTTAATCCCAGCACTCGGAAGGCAGAGGCAGGTGGATCGCTATGAATTTGAGGCCAGCCTGGTCTACAAAGCAAGTCTAGGACAGCCAAGGCTATACACAGAGAAGCCCTGTCTCCAAAAAAAAAAATTTTTTTTTGATGAGAATTATAAACTTTCAATCCCAGAAGCTAGTTCAATAAAAAACCAAGCTAAAGAAACATAAAAAAAGAAATAAATAAATAAAAACCCTGTGCTAAGGAACATCAGAAAACAATTACTAAAAACTAAAAATGTGAAGAAAAATCTTCAAAATCAACCAGCGAGCAAGAAAGTGAACATGAGAATGCAAGACATTCAATACCCGAGAGAAAAGCAACAGTCACAGCCTCTTGTTAGAACAAAGCATTCGTAACTACAGGGGACAAAATGAGTTCTGCAGTTAAAAAAAAAAAATCTATTTTTCAAAAAGGTAAAAGTATTTTCTCATATATGAAGGTGAAAATGAATTGGTCAGCACAAGAAACATTTAAGGGAATCTGTGACTTAGGAAATGGAAGATAGAAAACCTGTATCTAAACAAAAAGTGAAATATACTAATACACATGATGACAACTACTTTTTATTCTTTCAAACACTTCTAAAAAAATAACTGAGCCTGGAAAGATTTTCGGCTTTTAAGAGCACTTCCTCCAAGAAAACTCAAGTTTGGTTCCTAGCACCTCTGTTAGGTGGCTCAAAACTTCATGTAACTCTAGCTCCAGAGAATCGAATGCTCTCTTCTGGCCTCTCTGAGGGGACCTGCACTCACTTGGCAGACAGAAGCATATGCATATAAATAAAAATAAAGTAAATCTTCAAAACTGTAACTTTTTACAACAATAATAAAAGTAACATATTTGGAGTTTCTGAAAAACATAGATATAAAACATAGGGGTGTCATAAACTAGGTCAAAAGAAATAATATAAAATATACTATAATAATACCTAAATAATTTGGAGCCCCTAGTAACTACTCAAGAAAGGAAGAAGGGAGGAAAAAGAAAAGAGAAAGAAATGAGTCATAGCTAATAAGCAAATAAAAGGGATAAAATATAATCACTGAGAAACAGGCCAAAGAGAAGACAAATGAGAAGGGAACAAACGGATAAACAGAAGATGGGAGAGTGTGGTGGCACACACTCTTAATCCTATTGCTCAGGAGGCAAAAGCAGCAAAGAGCTCTGTGAGTTAGAGCCCAGCCTGGTCTACAGTGAGTTCCAGGATAGCCAGAGCAACATGGTGAGACCCTGTCTCAAAACACAAAAAACAAAAAAGATGGTTAACTAACTCAAATAATCACATTAATATAAGTGATGTGTGGCCAAATTAAATGACAAATATTGCCACCATGGATTAAATTAAATCTAAATGCTGACTGTAACAAATGCACTTTAAGTGTAAAGACATGAGTAGGTTTAAAGCCTAAAAAGAACAAGAAAAGATACATATTAACAGTAAGTGAAAAAAGCTGAAATTATTCACATTTCAATGAATTTTAAAGCCAGGAATCTTGCCAAGGAACAAAATATATTTTATAAAGAAAGAAAAAAAAAACATATAAGAGCTAAAGCTCTAACAGACTCAACAAAATACTATAGTCAGATTCACTCCAAGTCAAGCATCGATAATAATTTATATTATCATCTAACTTTGTAAGGCGTCAAGCACCAAGGTATTCTGTCTCTCTTAACACTGCTAATGACAACTTCAATCAGAAAACAGAAACAGCCCAAAAGTCAAATTGAGAATTAAGTGGGTGAGACAAGTAGACTACATACAGTCTTTGGTGTTGTTTTGTTTTGTTGAGACAAAGTCATGCTGTTTTAGCCAAGGCCACTCAACTCAAGATCCTTCAGACTCAGACCCCTGAATTACCCACATATGCAACCACATTCAAAGATGCTGTGATTTCCCACTAATACAAACTACTAATCTACAGTATTTGCTAATATTTGATACAGAAAACAAAGAACGTGGTTGAGTATTTGAGAGACAATTAAAATGGTGCTTCCTCACAGGCCAAAATCATATATGGAAATTTTTCCCAAAATATAAAATTCAACAACTTTTACATTAGCTTCCAGGTTTATCACACATACCTTTCTCCTACATTGATGCTTTTGACAGTCCCGCATCTTAACACACTTAGTTTCACAAAGATAAGGCTTGTGACATGGCATTCGCTTTGTATGCTTTCCACAACGACACTGCTTTTCCACTTCCTAGGCCAAGCACCAAGAAGCAACATTAAACTGATGTTTTTCTCCATACTGAAATCTCTGTAATTTGCTTAGTAGCAAATTTCTATTAAAAACTAATTAAACCAAAATTGAATCTCCTAAAATACAAATAGGCCCTAATATGAATTATAAAATTTAGTAGAACTCTGGTATTACATAGTAAAAATAAAGAAAAATGAATTAAAACAATTTACAGGTAGTCCCAACAATAACATCTGTACACCTCGTCTCCATGCAACCAGATAAGTGGAGTGTTTAAGAACTTAGTTGGGCTGGGCGTGGTGGCACACATTTTTAATCCCAGCACTCGGGAGACGGAGGCAGGGGCAGGCATGGATCACTGCAAGTTCGAGGCCAGCCTGATCTACAAAGCGAGTTCAGGACAGCCAAGAGGCTACATAGAGAAACCAAAAAAAAAAAAAAAAAAAAGAACCTAGTTGGTTAACGGAGTACTTTGGCTGACACCAAATCTAGGTATGTCTGTTCCCATTGTATCGAGGCTGAATTCAACAAGCTCTAAATATCTTCTGGTAGCAAACAACCTCACACTCAACTATGCAAATGAGAACATTATAGCTTGTATCAAGAAAAACAATAAGGGTGATGTTCAGATTTGATTTCCTGCTCAATAATATAAATATTAGGTAACACAAAATGATTATGACACATATTATTAAAGTAATAAAAAAACATAAATAGCTTCTTCTGACATATTTTGGTGTATAGCTCTTGAAAGAAAGTGTATGGGAACACAACTAACTTGTCTGCATGTTTCACAAGGACCTCGGTGGCAACGCTGTGAACACCTATGGATTCCACACTCAAGTACTTTGTCACAACTATCTCCACAAGTCGGTACATCTTCTGTACAGGGCAATGAAAACTCTGAAAACAGATAAAATGTTAATGTTAAATACGATACATCATTAAGAATCACCAACAAAGTTCCCTGCTCTTTAATTCCTGAAGAATGACAGCCCTTTTGATCTATAAGAATTTTATAACCATATAATATTAAAATAACTTTAATTTTAAAAATTCCTAATATTTCTGCAAGGTTAACCCCAAATTCACAATTCTCTTACCTGTATCTCCCAACCTCTGCCAAGCTCATCTTTCTTCTTTTCTTTTTTTTTGAAACAAAGTGTATTATGTAGCCCTGGTTGTCCTAGAACTCATTACATAGACCAGGCTAGCCTAGAATTTAAAGATTTACTTGCCTCTACCTCCCTGGGATTAAAGGCATGTACCACAACAACTAGCAAGCTTATGTTTCTTAAAAAGAAATCTGACACACAAGTTACTATCACCAAACATTTTTATGAGCAAAACTACTTCAGAAATTGTTATCTAGAGAAATGAGCTTTGTGGACACAGAACTCTGAGGGATTTCCCCAATATGTAGACTTTTTAAAAATGTATTCAACTTCATAAGATGGAAACAAATATAAACTTTAAAACACTATAAAACTCACCTCAGCCGGGCGGTGGTGGCGCACGCCTTTAATCCCAGCACTCAGGAGGCAGAGGCAGGCGGATCACTGTGAGTTCAAGGCCAGCCTGGTCTACAAAGCGAGTCCAGGACAGCCAAGGCTACACAGAGAGACCCTGTCTCGAAAAACAAAAACAAAAACAAAAAAAACAAAACAAACAAACAAAAAAAAAACCACCTCACCTCTAACAATGACATTATAACAAGTAGTAAGGCTTACTCACCTACCACACTCCTCTATAAAAACAACCAAAACTAAGCTCACAGAGTAAGCGAGTGCCTACTGACAGGAACAGCACAGCCTCCACCAGGGCAAGGCACACTAGCAGATGTTACAACTAAGGATCTTACAATCGTAATCACTCAGAAACCAGCTGACAGGAGAGTTCACTCCATGTGTGGTTACTTTGGGTTATGAACAGAAGTGCAGTGACTGGTACACACGTCTCACAGAGGAGTTTCACACCTAAATCTTCTGTGCCCAGCTAGTCATCTCTCCTTCTCCCTAACCCCTGATTCCTATCAATATTTCACTTTTCCAGAAAGTCATGTAGTTTGATTCCTACAGGATACATCTTTTTCGGATTAGCTTGTTTCCTTTAGTAATATACACGAACATTTCTTCCATGTCTTCTCATAGCTCAGGTAGCTCGTTTTCTTTACAAACAAACAAGTCTTACTTGATTTCTGACATGGGCAGGACCTCTTCCCAGAACGAGGACACGCTCCACAAGCACCAATATGACAAACTTGCTCACATGTATGATTACCACATGGCAGTGTCTTTCCACAAACCTAAAATAAAAGCACTCATCAAGAGATTAAACTACACAAAAAAGCAGAATAAAACATAACCCACTTGCAATCACAAACAGGTTCACTGTGGCTATCTCATTATTCTGCTTAGATCTAACATAGGAGCCAATCACATGTATGTACACACATTTACATATGAACACTTCTTTCCTGTGTACCAGTGTGCCATAAAAATGTAAAAGGACAGATGTATACTCGGCTTTGTATGGCCACCCACCAGACTTCCAACCCAGGGAAAAGCAACCCACAAAAACAATTCTACTTTCTCACTGGCATTATCTCAAGACGAGAATGCTGGTAGCCAAAGCAGAACAGAGAAAAGCAAGGAGTAAATCAATACACTGAATTAAAACTTCAGCAACTAACATATTTTGAGGGGGAAAAAAAAACCTTTTCCTCCTATAACAAAGACATTAAACTGAAAATTAGCTGTATCTGTTGTTCCTCCTTACCTCTTAATCAACTACACCCGACAACATTTATGCTTTTCAGTTATCTGTTTCTACACTCTTTAACACCCACCCCTCAAAGGGCACCAACACTTACTTGGTCACAGTGCCACACTGGACTCGCACAACTTCTTTCTGCTACTTTTTTGCCGCACACACATTTTTGCTTACTAACTCTTGGACAAGGCTGACAGTTTCCTAGAATTACAACCAAAAGTTAATTCATAAATAATCAAAACAAAAAAAGCAGCTCTGACTGTTTCAAGTTAAGAGTTCCTCATGTGTGGTCTTTTACCTGCATGACAAGGATTTTCACACTTATGATGCCCACAAAGCAACTTCCGCCCACATGGCAGCTGACAGGACCACTGCTTGGCACTGCACCTCCGAGGGATAGGTTTTGCTTTCTCACAGTAGCAAGTAGTTGTGACCATCTTGGGACAAGGAGGGCAGGGACCTAGAATGCAACAAAGCAGGGTCTGATTAAAAGTCAATAAACAAAAGGTCTAAGTTTTACATTTTTTTCATGGCTAGTTTAAAGGGTAATCCCTTCTCATACTTCCTCACAGCAAATTTCATTTCAGTTTTGTTTGCATCAACATTAAGAAGAAACCACCACCCAGCAACAACTCCACATACTGTAAGAAGCTCACCTGGATGGCAGAGCAGTAAACATTTATGGCCACAAGGAGGTTTAAATTCTCTCTCACATACTTGGCCACACGAATGAGGCACAAGCCATGGATCTAACGGTGGATCTTCTACTTTTCCACAGTAGCAATAATATCTACTAGGGGTTTCTGATCTTTTGTACTCAAATCTACATTTTGGACTACAAAAAAATAAAATGTTAATTTCATTAGCGAAGGTAATATAAGAGACAACAGTAACAATTAATTTTTGTTAGTTTAAAAAAAGTAAATTCTTATTAAAATCTCTGTACAGTAACTATTTTATATTCACACTCTCCAATACAAGAGCCAAGAAGCAAATATGGCATGTGAGATGAGGCTATGCATAAAACCTGGCAACAATCACCGCTTTTCACATTTACAGTTTTAAAAACAACAGTCACATATAGTTAGCTGCTACACATTAAACACCAATATTCAAACAACTACCAACCAAAGCAACATTAGCTTTCAACTAGCCAAGATTTTTAACCAAAATTTCTACATACTACATTTTTATAATATTCACCCAGATTTATATAAGGCTTTTGTTTTGTTCTTTAAGTTTGGATATATAGTCTATAAATAAACAAAATATATTAGAAATAGAAAAAGAAAAAAGACAATCAGGCTACACACACAGTAAAGACAGCAAGAAGAAAGCTAACAAAACCCTAAAATTAAAAGGAAAAGAACTGAAGGTAAACAATTTCCTAATTTTCCTTTTGTTAAGGTATATTTTTATTTTATTTTATGATTATTTTGTTAGAGTGTACACATATGGACTACATACATGCCTAGCCCTTACAAAGACCCAAAGAAGGTATCCGCTGCCCTGGAAACTGGAGTTGCAAACAGCCGTGACCATCACATGTGTGCTGGGAACCAAATGTGAGGCCTCAGTTGAGCAGCAAGTGCTCTGAAGCACTAGCCATTTCTCCAGTTCTGAAAACTTCCTAGTGTTAAATCTCTAACCAAAGTACACATATGTCAAGTTCACTTGAGCCAAGGAGAAGTTTAAATATGATCTTATATTTATATTCTCTGTTAAAGCAGAATGAGTTGTACATTACAACATCAAAGTAAATTTGGGCACTAGGAATGACAACCTTCAACTCTTATAAAAACTTCACTTGTAGATCATAAGTTATTCCTAAAAGATGCTCTAAACCTTGTTTCTTCCCAAACAACTGAGTATAGTTAATGTACTGAACCAGGCTATTTGCATATCACCATTTAAGTTTGTTCTGTATAAAAATCAATGTATTTTCATTGTCATTAGAACATGCAATCCTTCCAAATAAATACCATACAAATGTTCAGAATAAGCAAAACATATTTGTTCTCATAAATAAATTTCAAAAACAAGGTAAGGAGAGACGGCGCAACTGTTCCTGCAGAAGATGAGTTCAGTTCCCAGATCACTATCAGTGGCTCACAACAGCCCATAACTGCAGCTCCAGGGGGATGCCACTGCCTGACTCTGCAGAGGCCCCAGGCTTATGTGCACACTCCCACACACACAACAACATGCACAAGTGCACTTAATATAGTCAAAGTCAACGCCACAGCTCATGTTTATAAATAACTTACATTTTATTCAAAGAGTTAAGTTTCCCTTTACTAAAGGAAAATGACTTTCTTATAGCTACCATGGAATGTGTTTAGATGGTTGACCAACAGCTGACTTGTGCTGCATAGCCCGCCTGCACTGACAAGGATTACATTAGGAGGGGTAATATGTACAAACACATGTGTTTCAATTAAAATGGTGGAGGACCAACAATCAAAGGCCTTATCCTGTTACTCAATAAGCACTTATCCTAGAAACACATTGTGTAAGCTCACTTTCATAAAATAACTATTTCATTATAATTTTTACCAGGTTCTGGTTACATCCTAGCAAGAAGTAAACAAAGTTCTTAACTCGCCACCTATTTTCATGTATTATATTCAGAATATCCGTGTACACATTGAGAAAAAAGGAATACTACACAGGTGATTACATTTTTATCCTTTCAAGTCTGGAAGAAAAGTGGCAGTTCATTATTCCAATAACTGACACTCTGTTTCTCTATGGAAAAATTACTACTTAAAACAGAAGTGAATAGAGCAAAAGTGAGAAAAAGTACTTGTGAAGCGAAAATCTCTAACATAACAACTCTGAATATCGGCTTCATTCTGAGTCCACTAAACTCTGAAATCCCTCTGCCACCATAACAAGTGAGCATAGATTCAAACTTTCTTTTTAAAGATTTTATTTATTATTTATACAGTATTCTGCCCACATGTGTGCCTGCCCACCACAAGAAGGCACCGGATCTCATTACAGATGGCTGTGAGCCACCATGTGGTTGCTGGGAATTGAACTCAGGACCTTTGGAAGAGCAGACAGGGCTCTTAACCTCTGAGCCATCTCTCCAGCCCCATAGGCTTCACACTATCTCTTTTAAAGCAGCATGTGTTCAAAAAGAAAGCAGTCTACTGCTGGGTGATGGGCTAATGTATTTTGATGCTAATTACTGCTTGTTGTCTCTGTGACCCACCTTTTGATTAATAAAAAGCCAGAGGAGATAGGTGTGGCTAAGGTTCCAGGGCAGACAGAGAGGAATTCTGGGAAGGAGAGGAAAGCGAGAAGGCCGCCATGGGTTAGATAGAAGAGAAACGCATGGCCAGTGTGGATGCAGGATTTGAGTCAGATGAAGAACATTAGCAAGTATTTGGGATTATGGTTGGAAGGTGGTTTGAAAGAAGTTACTGGAAGCAGATGGCATGGGATCCCTGCCCCATTAGGGGAGGTAGTTTAGAGGACTGATCTTTCCTGCCCCAAGTTAACTAAGGCTATTTTAAAATATGACAAGTGTCTGTGTCTCAGTTCATCGCTGGCCAGGCATACTGAAGTAATAATCATTATAGGTCTGATAATAAACAATTATTAGGCCCTACAAATAATTTAAAAACAACAGTCTACTATGCTGAACTAGTGAATATGAAGAGGTCTAAATTTTAAAAAATTAATTATAGGTTTCAAACTCTAGCTCTACATCTTAACAGTGGGAGGACTGTGGACTCAATGCTGCTCTCAGCTAACTTCAACATCCTCAGAATAATGGGCAAAATTGCAAGACTGTCAAGAATTAAATGTTTTTTTAAAATTATACCACTAAGATTTTACAATATATCAGTATTTATGATAAGGAAGAGGTTACTCAAGAACAGATTTTGTGAGGCCTAAAGTTACACAATTTGGAAAGTATCATAAAAAGAACACTACCTTTTAGATTTAAAATATCAGTTAGAAAAATTATAATATAAGCATACAATGCCCCTGAGCTAATGTCTAATTACATTAACAATGACTCTAACACTCTAGAGTAGCAGAGACAGATGATTTTACTTCTCAACTTTGTCTCAAACATAACAGAAGCCCACAGTCCAAAATCAGCAATAATAAACAAAGCTGGTGAAATCAACATAATAAATCAATGATATCACATAATGCACAAATGTAATTTTAATATTGAAGATAGAACTGGAAACCATATAATCAAGATATTTTAGATAATAAGCAGTATGATACTAGTGTTCAAGGAGAGAGAGGTAACAAATTTTCAATGATTCTCACTCGGCCTCAAAGACAAGTCCTTCAGATGCACAGGCAAACTTCAGCCTGGTGATTTGTTAGTGTTTACACAAGAATTGAAGGAGAGGAACCTACCAAGGTCTCCTATCTTTACAAACTAGACAAGTAATGGAAAACAAAGCTGACTGAAACTTCCAACAGCACAACTTCTGATCTATAAGGTTCTACACTCATTTATTTATTCTACAACTTAAAATCCAATGAACCAGAAAAAAATTACCATGGCCAGGGATAATCTTTTTTTCCAAAATCATCATCTGTTACAGAAGACACAAGAAACTGGCTGTCTTTAGCCCACTTCTGAATACAGGGCATATGGAATATACAGAAACATCCTGAACAGCTCCAAACCTAAAACAAAGGTGTCAAAACTGATTATATATTTGTCAGTTACACAATACTTTTAAGTAAAATGATTACCACACACTGAATTATTTTCAAAGTTACCTAAAGACTGAAAAACAAAACAAACTCCTTTTAATATCATAGAAGACATGATCTTTACAAAAATGTAGTTAGGGGAATAACATGTGAAAGAAAAATATTAATCACCCATATACAATTAGCAAAATAAAAACTATAGCTAACAACCTAAATGATCTCTAATTTTACATGAATGTACACATATTCATACACACATACACATGTACTAATATCTTTTTAAAATATGATATAAGCATTTATCCTTGTTAAATACACCTAAACATTTTATCATATAGATTTATGTATCATAATTTCATTAGTTTTTATTGCTAGACATCTATTATACCCAACTATAAACAATACAACAAGAAAATCCTGGCCATAATTTGTATATCTATATAAAACTTGTTCTGTTATTTAAAAAAAAAAAAAAAAACAAAAATCTATGCCAGGTGTGGTTGCACACACCTTTGATCCCAATACTTAGGGAGGCAGAGGCAGGTGGATCTCTGTGAGTTTGAGACCAGCCTGGTCTACAAATCCAGTCCAGGACAGCCAGGGCTATACACAGAAACTCTGTCTCAAAAAACAAAAACCACTGAAGTCTAGCATTTAACACAAAATTTTAAGAGCTGAGCAAACTTTGAAAATATATGCAATATAAAAGCTTCAGGAAGAGCAAGTGAGGCGGAAGTGTGAAGACCAGATCCTCAGAACACACATAAAGTTGCCCTGACTCCTCCAGATCCACTGTGGCACACATGTATTCACAAACATAAAAAAAAAAAAAAAAAAAGTTAAGGCTTAAGAAGTAGTACTAACTTAATTTTTAAACCTACCAATATTTTAATATAACAACAACAACAAAAAAAAAAAAAAAAAAAAAAAAAAAAAAGCTCAGTTCTGGTCTCCTTATTACAACTATTTGGGGAAAAAAAAAATTCAGACCTGTACCATAAAGTAGACAGCAGCATTATCTAAAAAGAAACAGCTGTCAGGCATGGTGGCGCATGCCTTTAATCTCAGCACTCGGGAGGCAGAGGCAGGAGGATCGCTATGAGTTCGAGGCCAGCCTGGTCTACAAAGGGAGTAGAGGACGGCCAAGGATACACAGAGAAACCCTGTCTCGAAAAACCAAAAAAAAAAAAAAAAAAAAAAAACCAGCTAACTCCTCAGTTTTGATTCCCCAAAAGCCTTTCTGAAATAACCTAGAGGAGTGAGTAGATAAGACAAGGAAGAAGAAATGCCAGGTAATGGTATTTTGTAGAACTCATTACTACTAAGGCCTCAGCAGTTCAATACTGCACGAAGCCCTTTAAAGAAAAACACTGTAAAATACACTGTTCTAACTCTAGCCAACACACTACCTGGGACAGTCACCGTTCCCTAAAAGAATGCTATTCCAGGAGGCCTGAACTCCTTAGTGCTGCATCTCTCTTGTCTACTGGCTGAGTTGGTTCCCAAGTTGGACAAGCAACTGTGAAAAGATGGAGGACAGGGAAGCGCCCACACAGAGACCAAGACTGCAGTGAGCAGCAGACACACTACTCACCCCGCCGCTGGAAGCACAGCAAGTTAAGGAGACACGACTCTATGAGGCCACCAGCCTCTTTGCGCTGTCCCGCAGCATTCAATCGTCACTTCACTCTAAGGACCAGAACACTTTATCCCTTCTATTGGAGCTGATCGTCTCTCTCACAGCAATGCTACTCCACCAGTAAAGGGTTAATGTGAGATCTTAAAGTTGAGTCTGTCATGCTTCGCTGTCACTTCTCTTTAATTGATCATTAATGACTTCTAAATTTATGACAGCGCCACAATCAGGCCAGAGCTCTTATAACAGTACAGTCATGTCTCGCTCTGTCTTCCCCCAGTGACCCTGGCTACTCCCCACAATACTTTCAACTTTGTTAGAAGAAGCTAATCAACCTCAAGTGTCACTATCAAGTTCTAGTTCTGCGAGGACAAAGACCATGCCTATCTTTATTCCAGACTGTGGGAAAGATTAAGCTTTGTCACAGGTGGAAGCAGTCTTGGCGGGCTTTACCCTTGGGGCACCCCATGAATACCTTGTGATAGACTGAGTGGAGCCATCCTGGGCCTGGAATTCAGGAAGCAGACCTGGGAACCCCACCTGGGCTATTGTTTTCCTAATGGACCCTCAACGGGAGAAGGAGACCGCCCTTCCCATGTGACTCAGGCAGGTGGGGAAGAGAAAAACAACAGATTCAGCCGGGGGTTTGGGAGAGCGTGTGGAGAAAGCGTGTGGAGAAAGCGAACAGGCTGGACTATCACGCGGGCCAGAGAGACACCTAAGGCCTCATCCCGTGGAACGGACACCGGAAGGTTCACTCTGTTGTCCCTTTAACCTTTTTTCCTTCTTGTGTAAGCTAGTTGGGTTGTATAATAAAGTTTAATTGTTAAAAAACAGAGCCAACACCAGACTATTTGCCTAGCATACACTAGGCTTTGGTAGACGACAGCACCACCACATAGTAACATTTTGTAATTGTAGGAATATCTAAACAGATGCTAAAAACACATTACTAAAACAGCATGTGCAGTAGCATTGAAATACTTGTTTCAGATATCAACAGTGCTAAAATTATTTAGCCATAATTCCTTAAATTTTTCAGATTTAAAAAATGAATATTAATTCACATATAAAATTGTCAAATAAAGAATTTTTAACCAAACATAAGTAAAAGTACAGTAAACGGCTAAGTACTGTTAAGTATGAGATGAGATACTGGGGGAGAGACAGAGCTGGGAGGAAACTTACTGCTTGGTTTCTCTTCACTGAAGCAATGCAAATTAGGCATGTCATAGCCCCCGCTTGAAAAGCTTCATTCAGATACTGTTTTGTTCGCTCTAATTCATGTACATCTCCATCTTAAAATTTAAAAATTGAAAACAGCATAGTAAATAACACCTGAAAACAACACATCTTCACCAGCAATCATGTTATATGACAAATGTTAAGCAATTTTAACTGCAGAAAATGTAACTTAAAACCTCAAAAGAAGTGAAATACTCAGTGAACTAACAAGGGTTTACCAAGTCCATGAATTAACAGCACTTCAGCTCTCTCACTGGCTTTCTGCTCTGGTGGAGGAAGAACCACTGGCAGGACCACAGTATGGCAAGTAATAACACATCAAGAACCCGAAGCATGGAAGGAAAGGTTAGCACGTGACACGCTCAGACTAGTGTCGTATGATTGAGACGATGCTGAGGTTACAATACCACGGATCATTAAGCTGCTCACTACTCCTGCTTTAACAGCAGTATAGGCTTTTTTACAGACAAAAACTCCCAGACTGTACTTCCTTTAAACAACTATTAAGTACTTATTTTCAAGCACAATAAATTACTATTACCTCAGTGTTACATGAGAAATCTGAGACACAGAACACGTCAGTGACCTCAGTTGGACCACTAAGTGAGTCCTCAATTTCTATTCTATGCTTTAGTGAGGGGTTACAGAGAAAAGGTCCAAGAAAAAAGACGTTAATGAAGGAACAGCACTCTAAAGTACAAACAACACCAAAATGGTGGTAATTCTAGTCATGTTTGTAACTAAAATGATTTAACACACACTGACTGAATTTCCAAGAAAAGTAGGTCAATAATATAAGCAATCTTAAATGAGGATAGAATTTATCATGGCAATGATGTAGTTCAACCCAAAATTTGTTGCCAAAAAGGAAAACTAAGTAAATAAGAATCTTAGTTTCTTTTCTAAAATCATCTAAGCACACGACTTAACAAAAGTTTGCCCTACCATAGATAAACGTCATTTGTGCTGTTCAGAGAACAAATGTAAAGCACTCTGAAACTACAAAAATTTAAAGACAAATATTTTATTTTAATTGACATTTAAGTTTCTAAACTATCCTTATACAGAATAACTATATTTAGTATGGTTATATTGCTTCCAATACTATTGGCTTTTAAGAATTTGTAACATTTTAAATTTCATCAGCTTATTCATTCAATTTAACAGTTAATTCATACAACTTAAATTTTAAAATATGATGGTGTAGAACTGTGCTAAGCTTTCTAATGCTTCTCAGTTTTCTGTCAAACCCTAACAGTAGCTGCACTGGAGGTAAACTAGGCCTACAACAGGTAAAGCCAGTGTACAGGGAAGAAAGGGGGTATTTTCGGTATCAGCAAAGGGGAGGCTGAGCAAGGAGGTGAGCATGGGGTAAACAGCAAGCTCTAGGCCAGACAGAGCCACATGAAGAGACCCTGGTTCAAAAATAAATATTTTTAAAATTTACCAAGTAAACTCTAGGAGGCTTTGGTGACAACTAGACTGTGTTTAATTTGTGCAGTGTATGTACCATCTCTGCTCACACATTTCTGAGCTAGAAGACTGGAGCGCTACTAGGTAAGAACACAAGAAAGCCATCTTTTCTGATGTGAGCTGTCTGTGGGTGAAGGTGACACACTGTTTAGAATAAGGCCATGCGAGTGCGAATGAGAGAAGAAAATCATAGAAATGCAAACCCTGAGACCAGAAAAATGGGAGAGGTTGTTGGTAATGTACTAGTGTTCAACTCACCAGCATGAGGTAGACACCATCTCATTACCCTGGATCTATTAAATTAAAACACTTCAGTTTCCTTAATTTATCACATGCACAGTATAAAATATACAGGAACAAGAATCACAGTATTAATGTATTTGATACAAAAATTACTGTGAGAAGAAAACTGTGTTAAAAACTCATGAAGCATGTAAATGACAGTATTTTCTACTACACTAGAAAAGAGCCACCTGCCTTTCCTTAGAACGGTTCAAGTGAGGTCCTCTTTGCCATAAAACTTAAGATTATTTAGGAAGTCATCCAGAAGCAGGAAGTTCTCTATCCTTAAAGTTGCTTTCATCTGCTTTTATTTTGCTAGGCTTGACATTTTAGCTGAACTTCCGTAATTCCTCAGGAGAGACAGTAAATTTCTTAGAGAATGCATGTCAACCTTTGCAATTTCATCAGTACACGCAGGCAACTCACGAAGAAACAAAGTACAATGGATTGGGGTGGGGGCACACTACCCAAGTAGGCCTGAAGACTTACATATCACTAGTCTTTTTAAATTATGTTTATTGTTCCTAGTATACAAAGTCTGCTGGGCTCAGCCTGCTGTACTAGCCACCCTGTTCTCAGTAAAGCACTATGTAACAACCAAGGAAGAAGCGTAAAAGAGCTGGTGTGGAATTACGATATAAGGCCTATGCCTAAAGGAAAACAGGCCTTTTTTTTTTAGCAGAAAAATCTTTATAAATGACAAGCAAAGAAAGAAGATCAGCTATGGTAGCAAGTCTCTAACACCAACCTACAAAACGTGTTAGACATTTCAGTAGGCAGCCGTGCCACCTCATGCCAACACAAGACACATGCCACATAACACAGAGACCCTGAGCCAACGTCAACATGGCAAACACTAGCCAGACACAGCAACAGCGAATTCCAAATCTTAGTTTACCTTCTGAGTCGTCCTTTTAAGCAGTCTCCTAATTTCCCCCTATAAACAGGTACAAGAACAGCTATCTCGTCTACTTCAGAAAGGCCTTACTTTTACACTAAAGACACATGAGCCCAATAAAACTTCAAAAGCTGCCAGGCTGTGGTAGCGCATGCCTTTAATCCCAGCTCTTGGGAGGCAGAGACAGGTGGATCTCTGTGAGTTTGAGGCCAGCCTGGTCTACAAAGCGAGTCTAGGACAGCCAAGGCTACACAGAGAAACCCTGTCTCAAAAGAATTTTTGAAACTGAGAAAATCATGTTTACGCCAACTTTGCCATTTACTAATTGTATAATTTTAGGAGAATCTTCTTTCTTATAAAGAGCCATTTCCTAAAAATTTTCTGTGTTTCTGTTTTTTGTCTTTTTTTTTTAATAGCTCTAACAAGATTTTAAAGGAAAAAAAGAACTGAAACTATAAGCATGTGTAACTAGCATAAGACTATAAACAGCATGAAATGTAGCTACAGAAATACTGAGAGACATAGTTTCTAATAATATGAGAATAAATTTTATAAAGTGTAAGCATATAGATATTAATCTTTGAAATAATTTTTAATAGCTTGATATTAATAAGCATACAAACCAGAATCACTATGGCCCTCTCTCACATTAAGAGTGCATACTTTAAGCACAACCCAAACATATACAACAGATAATGAATATACATGTAAGACCTTTAAAGACTTAATTTTTTAAAAACAATGAAAATCAAATGTAAGAAATAAAACTACAATAATAAAGTCAAGAAACAAAATAACTTTAGGGCAATCTTAAGGTGATAAAAAGAAGAAAATGAACACTACCTGGAAAGAGGTCCCTGAAAGCCCTATGGCCCAAGAGAGTCACAAGCAGAGACCACCCAGCCCACCTGCCTCTCTGGCAACTACAGCTGTGAAGGGCACTCACCAGTCTCCTTCATCCAGATTAGTATTAACAACATACACCTCACAGAACAAAACATAATCAGCTTCACAGGATTCCACACAACAAATGAAAACCTATCCTGTGTTGTAATTTAAATTATAACTAAACAGTTATCAGAAACAGACTTCTATTTAGAGCGGAAAGGTCAGTCGGCAACATAATACCTGTGTGAGTAGTGTATGTTATGAATGCCTTTGCCACAATTTTCCCCTGTTTTCCTTCGAGGTCTTCATCCTCTTCCTCTTCAGAGGAGGAAGAGCTGCAGTGTTCCTCCATCAGCTTTCTGGCTGCAGCTTGGTTGGCCTTCTTGATCTCCTCAAATTTCCTCTGAGACATTAGCTCTGCTTGAAAAAAGAAAACAGTGTCATTTCTGAAAAAGTGTCCTCACTGGCATGATGTAGAATGACACCTCGTTATTTTTCAGGTCCAATTTTTCTATCTATCAGTTTTAAACACACATTTCAAAGTGGCCTTTAGAACATCCTACCTTCTTATAATCTGTGAGGGAAAAGAATGTAATTCCTTACTACGGAACCCAAGGGAACAACGTGACAAACACTAAGGTAGAAACAGCCTATTAAAAGTAATCAGGTACTATAGACACAGAGACTAAAAACCTAACGACAAATTCTAAAGTACAGTAATGGTGCTAAACACCTCATGAACAGTCTCAAGATAACAATACCAACAAAAAATGTAAATGGAAATGAGATGTTAAAATATACTGTACAAGCCAGGCATGGGGCACATGCCTCTAATCCCAGCATTCTGGAGGCAGAAGCAGAGATGGATCTCTGTGAGTTCGAAGCCAGCATGGTCTACATAGAGCGCTCCAGGACAGCCAAAGCTAAGTAATAGAGACTCTGGCTCAAAAAAAAAATTGCACAAGGCAGGTATTACCATACACACATATCACATCATTTATCCTAGAACTTAGGAAACAGAAGTCAGTGGGTCTGAGATCAGAGCCAGCCAGGGTTAGTTACATAGTAAGATACTATCTCAAAAATAAGTAAGTAGTACAATTCACTACAATACATTATACATCGTGGTAACTATACTCAGTGGAAGCACACCAGGATGACAAGAGGCGGTGCTTCTTGAAACCAGTCTCAGGAACCCAGTCCAGCCCACCAAAGCCTTGCACACATATAATATCCATAGTTTATCACCTGTATTTATTAGCTGCTTCTTAGAAAGCTCAAAACCTTCCAGCCTTCAAAGTGAACTTGACATTTTTTGTGGTCACACAAAATGCTAACACAAAAAACCATGTTTCTAATGATTTCACTCCAAAAAAAAAAAAAGTAAAACAGTATTGAATTGTTCGTCTACTATTGTCCAGAAAAAGGGTGTGAAATAACGTTTAAGCTAGACTCTCTCATTTCTGGAGCATTCTCTGTACTTCTCGCTGTACTCAATTACAGGACAGGGCAAAGCAGCAAGCAGATAACTTCCTAGCATGTGTTCCCAGCAGAGACTGCCAACTTCCTGAGAGTAAGAATCCTGGTGGCTAAGTGCTACAGACAGCACTTGTGTTTTAAAAGACCCATAAGCTTGCTGAATTACTGCACTGGTGCTCATACTAACAAGATTTTAAATTTACTAC
This sequence comes from Acomys percivali, assembly GCA_907169655.1. Classification (NCBI taxonomy): domain Eukaryota; kingdom Metazoa; phylum Chordata; class Mammalia; order Rodentia; family Muridae; genus Acomys; species Acomys percivali. The sequence continues at coordinate 42,155,552 of OU015756.1, read as the reverse complement.
TGTAAATCACTAATTAAAAACTTCATACGTCAGGCTGATGAGCCACTATCAAAATAAGTATCATTTTAGGTGGTATATTTGTACTTAGTGATATTTTACCTTTTACTCCCCTCAGGAGGTGTGTTTAAATTTAGAGAGAGAAAAAAAGTTGACTTGGGAAGATACAATAGAAACACTGAGACTGTTATGTACCTAGTACCATCTGCAGGCAAGCAGCCTTCTCACATTACTCCTTCAACTCAGACATCAAATATTCATATAGAGATGCTTGCTTTCCTGCTTCCCACAAAATCCCAAGCATGCTTAAGAACTTGTTCATAGGTCTCAGAACCACACACCTCACCTAAGATAAACTGACCCAATTGCAAGCAAAATCAGCACAAACTATCTTTCAGGTTACCCTGAGAAACCCCACTCAAGAGGCTCAATTTTGCTTCTAAAGGGAAGGGAGAAAAAAAATTTAAAGTCTTCTGAAAAATACACAAAATAAGTTCAGGGATCAACCTTTCTCTGCACAGTTAGACGTACAGGCTCTCAACATTCCACTAAAGCAAGACCTTGGACCAAGGCTATTGACAAATTCATGGTGGCAGCACCAGACGCAGCCATGAAAAGACATGAACTTTATAAACTGGAATCAGTCATAAACACCAACAATCAAAGCGCTTACAGAATCTAAGGCAATTAGTCAAAAAAAAAAATTTTTTTTTTTGGTCAGGTAGCCTGAAAGCTAGCTACCAACAACTAGCCTTGAAAGTAGTTAATTAATGTAGAATGGAGTTCCCAATCCTTGTGTAAATGAGATTCTGAGACCTTAGCCTAGCTTGCTGTTACCATACACAAAAATAGGAAGGCACAAGGTCTTGTTTTACAACAACAAACATTAAACATTTTAGATTTTAAAAGAAACTGAACACTGGCAATCAATGTACTGGTAGGCAAGCACTGAGTTAACCAAACAAACCTGACGAAGTAGACACAAATTAAAACTTAAAAGTCTAGGGATTCAGGTAGGTTAAAAATAGAAAGACTGATTAATTGATTGACTGATTGATGGAGGATAGGTAGATAGATAGAGTTCTGAGCAGAGACTAACAAAGGCAATATCAATTGAAAGAGATAAAATGGAAATCTGTCTGAGTCTGAGAAGGTGTCCACTACTTAACTCCCCGAGCAGCTCAGAAGTGAATGAGACTACGAAAGCACTGGCAGCCAGCGTTAAGTAGGGAAGAGCCTGGGGAGCCCGGCGGGGCTAGGGGCCGGAGCCGTCCTCACCGCTGGCCCCCGGGGTCTGCGGGGCTTCTTCGCCTCCCGCGGAGCACTGCCTGCGACCCGGAGCGGCTCCGCCAGGGCCCGGGGGCACCGCGCTCCCAGACCCTTTGACTCGCCCTCCTCCCGCGCCGCCGAGAGGGGCTCCGTTTCCTGAGGAGGGGACTGCGGCGGCCCGTCCTCGGGCTCGGCCTCGGCCAGCGGCCACCTGGCGCCAGGAGGCGTCCATCCCTGCAGCGGAGAGAGAAGGAGGAGAAGGCGCGTGAGCGGCCGTCCGAGGCTGTGGGTGGCTGCCAAGGGACCGCCGGGGCGAGGCTGGGCGCGGACGGACCCTGCGACATGGAGACCAGCCAGGTCTGAAGAGGTCGTGGCCCTGTGTCTCCCGAGGGCAAGTCCCCGCCAAACCCGGGCTCTTAACGGAGGGCTAGGAAGGAAGAGACTGGGGACAGAGATGACCCGCGGAGGCACGAAGACCACCCGGGGACAGGAAAAGCCGAGCCACCGGAAATCCTCCTCAGCCGCGGGAGAAGTGCAGGGCAGAGAAGCGCTGACTGACCCTCCGGCCGCGGCCGGGAACCAACTGCTGGTGTGAACTACACCGAAAGCTGCGTCTCCCTACCGACGGCTCCCACGGCCACAGACTACAACTCCCAGAAGCCTCCGGGCGACCGCAGAACGCGTGGCAGTGAGGCCGCTTCCTTATCCGGAAGAGGCTAAGGAATTCTTACTGCGCATGCCCGTAGGCGTACCTCCCAGCCTCTTGGAACTCTATTTCCCAGGGTGCTCCGGGGCTCGAAAAAGGCGGATACCTTCACTGGTGGGTGCGTCCGGAGCAGGCTCTTAACCGACCCGTATGCAGCTGCTCCCCGGAAGTCCGCAGGGGGTCAGGATTCAGCCGGCGAGGGCTAATGGCATAAAGTCTTCTCGCCAATGTCTTGCTGATTCCAGATTGCTTGAATATTCTCATCCAGGAAGTTCTTACGAAGAAAACACTGACGTAGCCTTGGAAAATAGGAAAGCTACAGAAGCATTGTGGGAAAGTGACCCGAGTTCAGAAAGCTCTCCTGAACTTCCAGTGAAATCCAACCCCTACTATTACGGTCTTTTATAGTTTAAAAAGAGCTTTCCCCTAGAGGCGGCTTTTTTTTTTTTTTTACTTAAAGACTACTCCCTTCAGAAGATTTCATTAAGGAAAATAACTGAAACCAAGAGTTAATGTTTGGACTGCGCTGAGTATAAATAGCATATGTATAGATCGCAGAAATTCATTTAGTAGTCTCTCTGGGACTGAGCAGAACTTTGGTAAATATTTGGAATTAGACAATCCTTAAATTACCCTTCAACATTTACCACAAATATCCAGTATTTAGATGCCATCGATTGTGTCCAGGCATGTACAAAATATGTGCACATATGTGTTTGTAGCTTTTCGTCTTTTTTCTTATGTTGTGTTTGCATGTATGTATGTATTTACACATCTACAAAGTTTACATATATAATTTATTGGGGCGAGTTTTTTTTAATTGTCTAGGCTGTCCTTGAACTCCTGCCACAGCCTTTGAAGTTGTTGGGCTTACAGGCTTTCACCACTATGCCCACTGCATTAAAAGAGATTTTGCCATTACAATGACTTTATTTCTCATCCCAACTTTACCACTGAGGAAATGGAAACCTGGAAAGGTAACTGTGGGAACTAAGCTTTAAGTCCTCATGCTCTTAACCTTTTACAAATAAGTATTACATCATGGCCTGTACTTTATCCAAAATCAGTGCTGTCCTGGGAATATTGAGAGGCCGCCATAAGGGAGACTCTGAGAGAGCCATGGTGTGACCACAGATCTGTGTTACCACACTGTCCAAATCTCCATACTGAATCTTCCTGAAAACACATTTCCTCCGTCCTCCCAAAACATTGGCTATTCACTATCCTTTTATTCAGGGCTTCATACAAGCATCCTTCTAGGTCTTTTTTCTTTTACTTACCTCTTTGGCAATATGTGAAGTATCATCATTAAAACCAATTTTAACGGATAAATAAAGGCACAAAAAAAAATTTTTTTCAATGCTTCAGCAGAGCCTCGGTTGCAACTAGGTAAAGTAACTCCCAGCCTCCGCTCTTAGACACTATACTCTAGATTGTGTGACTATCTTTATCTGAAATGTCATGAAAAGCCACAAGTTAACAAGTTTATCCTCAGTCCTTGTAATGAAACCTGTCAGAGTCTACAGGGAGGCTGGAGGTCAAGGGATGTGCCCTTGAAGAAGACTGGAACTTTGGCTCTTGTTCTCTTTTCTTCTTCTTCTTCTTCTTCTTCTTCTTCTTCTTCTTCTTCTTCTTCTTCTTCTT
>OU015756.1:42127619-42150442 GCA_907169655.1 Acomys percivali | reverse complement strand
CACACACACACACACACACACACACACACACACACACACACACACACACGCACAAATGTATGCATATAAGTTTGTTGGAAGTATATTCAAAGTATCCCCAAACTAGAAACAATGTGAAATTGGCCTCTGTCTGTTTCCTGTTGCTGTAACAATATACGAGGCCACGTTTGAATATTATGAGCAACTCTAACTGCCTTAGTAGTCTTAACAAAACACAGATTTATTCTTACTGTTTGGGAACATGCCAGCAGCTGGTGAGAGGTTGCTGCTGTGTCATAACATGGCAGGAGACATCACATTGCTAGATAACAGGAAAGACAGGCTCTGGCTTCTATCCTTTTAAAGCATTAGTCACATCATGGAGCTCTACCCTCGTAATGGCATCTAACCATAAATATCTCCCAAAGTTTTCATCTCTAAAGCTCATCAAACTATTAATCTCGATTTTAATTACATATGGACCTGAGGAACACACTTAAATTGTAACAGAACTCTGATGACATCAGACACTTGAAAAGTAAACTGTTATATAGTCATATGATAGACTACTGTGTCAGAAAAACTACTGATCTATGTACCTGTACCTATGTACATAGCATGGTAGGCAAATTACAAGGATATATTTAAAAGTATTATTAACGTCAATTACGGTAGTGGGAGTTCCATTTTTGTGTAGTTTGTTGAACAAGTGATAGAAGGCAGATAGGTGATCACTTCTGGTGGCGTTAGGAAGACTTCACCTGTGAACATTGGTTATCCTGGGTGTGGAAATGTTCCTCCCTTATAAAAGGAGCAATTTCATGGATGTGTCATGTCCAGACACAGTAACTCATCAGTTACGTGTTTGTGACGTCTACCACTATATGTGCGCTACTCCTCCATTTTAAAAAGCTATTCTAAAATAAGTCTAGAGAAATGATACCTGGATATGCCTGTTGACCAGATATTTGACAATGCAATTTAATTGTTATACCGATGTATTGTACTTCTTTGGATTGGTTTTGTCAGAGTATCAATATTCAATTCTTCAAATGTATTTATCTTTTCTACATCTTAAACATCTTAAACACTGCCGGTTATAAACTTATCGCCTCTCTCTTCATAATTCAATAGATATCCTATAATCCTGACTCCTTCCGGCGTTCTGAGTACTGTTTAGGCTCTCTGAATAGAAGGTGGCTCTAAAGAGACATTGCAGGAGTGAAGCACATTGCTGGTGTTGTTTGTGGTTGCTGCCCAGTCACCTTAAAAACTTGCCCTGTCCTGCCACTAGCCTTTCCTTTGACACAAGAACTGGCAGGGTGCCCTTCTGTTCATGTTCACACCTCTATCCACCACTCAGTTTACCACACTGGTAACCTGCAGAGCAGGCCCAGCCCACCCACCCAGCACTCAGCATTCCCACTCCATCCCTTGCTATCACATGGCCTTGTTGGCACTTCCAAAGCCTACCTACTTCACGTTTTCCCTGTAGACTAGCACTGTACAGAACAGACAGACTACCCAGTTCCTCTGCTTTCCACTGTGCAGAACTGTCCCCTTTCTGATAAAATCTGGATTCCAGTGTTAGAAATAGACACTTGGTGTTTCAACCAGTAGTCTCCTTCAGCCTTCAGGTATAATAGACAGCATCTGGAGATAGGTTACAAGTCAGGAGTAGAGTGCCTCCCTAGTTTCCAGGAGGCCTCATACTGATAGGCCACCAGCACCACAATAAAACAAGAATGTAAAATGAAGCAACTTCCTAAGATCACTTTTATCAGAATTTCAAAATTCCTTATATTAAATTTAACCCACTATGTGTTTCCTAGTCCCACTTGGGCCTACACTGATTAAGACACTTTATGCATTATATTAATATTCTTTCAAATTCCAGTGCAGCACAATAAGACTAGGGGCATGGTGAGAAAGGCTTCCATACCACTCTGTAGTGCAAGTACCCATGTCCACAGGCATATTGCATGAGACAAAGTAGAGGATCTCAGCAAAGTAATTGAACCTCAGAATGGGCCTGGAACAGGGAGGTGGTTGTTTTCCCTGCCTTCATGAAAGCCCCCTCGGGTGCTGGTGGCCTGGTACCTTCCCATAGTGACAGTGGGATGGTTGACCACACTAGAGCTTGTGTCAGTTTCCCATTGGCCCAAAGACTGTATAAAAATGCTTGTTGCTTTGCAATAAAATAGATTTGTACCTCAATGTTGATCTCCGGAGTCTGTTTTCTGGGCTCATGATTCCGCCTCCCTCCCTCCCTTCTGGATCCCAGTTCCCACCGTGTGATACCATTAGAGACTGGAATTCTAAGTCTGGGATCCAGTATCTCCAGCAACATGGTTGTTTCCTTTGAACAACTCTCAGCCCTTTTGGAGCTGTGCCAGAACAACCAAAGTAGCAGACACTAAATAGTCTTTTGGCCTAGAATTTGAGGGTGGCAGAAACATCCGCCTTCTTCCTTTAAAACTAAACCCCTGGACCTATGTGGGCATTTACCCATGTGGAACTATGCATGTGTAAGTGTATCCCATAATGAAGACTACACTGAGCCTGCCTCTCTGGATTCCAGGTCTAACCACACAAATAAGCTTTGATCAGTAAAGTATGTAGAAGTGGGTTTTCTGACTGTTACAATGTGCCCTGTGAAGGAGGAAGAACGTCCTCGGTTCACTCCTCTTGGTTCATGCCTAAGGTGTGAGTGAGCAGACAATAGGAGCTGGATCAGCATCTCAGACTGTAGGATGATGTTAGGAGTAGAGGTCAGACAGACTGGAGAGATAGAAGGAACGTCTTTCTTAAGGGTTCCGTTGGACAAAATGTCGTCGAAGTCCTGGTTTGCCTCTCTGTGAATTTCTGTATGAAAAACAAATATAAAATCTATCTCGTGTAGAATACAAGTTCCTGGATTTACTGAGCTGTTGTTGTCTTGGGTTAAGAGTCGAACCTAATGCCAGAGTAACACTATGCCCAAACAGGAAGGAAGTTGACAGCTCAACCTAACATTTTTCATATAGACTTTTCATCACATTTTGTTAAAAGAGAAGGAAGAGCTAGCATAGATAGATAGAGTAGATAGAGTACTTGCCACACAAACCAACATGAGGACTTGAGTTTGATTCCCAGTTAGGCTCCACAGGGCATGTATGTAATCCTAGAGCTGGGAAGGAAAGACAGGTGCTGCCCCAGGCCTCTCTGCTCAGCCAACCTGATTAAAAATAAATGTAGCCCGGCAGTGATGGCGCACGCCTTTAACCCTAGCACTCGGGAGGCAGAGGCAGGTGGGTGACTGTGAGTTCGAGGCCAGCCTCGGCTACACATTACTTTGATGTGGTCTACATTTTGCTCATTTACATACTTGATGCTCCTTGAATTGAACAAAAACATATGCAGTGTAGACCTACTAATGTTAGTATCTTTGCAAACTAAAAGAGCTAAGACAGCCTTGTTACATTTAAAATAGATACAGAGGTTATGGAACTTCTTGCCACCCGATGCCTGTGCTCTGCAGCATCAGAGATCATTGTGAGAAATTCAGGTCCTAGTTGTCATGCTCTCCAAAGACCTAATGCAAGCAACGACTTGGACCAGGTCCAGTGACAGAAGCTCACGCCAGATAAAGCAAAACCGAGCCTATTGGAGAGAGAAGATATCGGCAACCCGATAACGTATCCAATATCAACCACCTTCTTGAAGAGTCAATATCGTCAGGCTGGTGAGTGATTTTTTAACAGTAAATCAGTATTTTCTGAATCCCAAAGGAATGTTAATGAAAAAAATGCATTCTTTCACCTCCTGACTAGTCAGGAAGTCCAAAGCCAGACATAAATATAATTCTAGAAAACATCTCAGATTCACCCAGCATACATTCTTAACAAGCCTAAAGTGGAAACATGCAGGCTGTGTGATCAGCAAACAGAAGCTCATTAAGCACTCGGGGTCCATGGAGGCAGCAATAAAGTACACCTGCAAAGGGGCGCAGACACCGACCCTGTTCCAGAAGTCCAGGCTCAGCTGTGTGGGCTTGTAAATAACTCTACTAGGGGATGGTCCTGTGCACTGTGTATTCAGATGCTGATTTCTGTGCCCTGAGATCTGGTTGCAGTCCAGACATGGGCATTGTCATTTCTATGAAGAATCTCCTGTCTCATTGCTGCATTAAAAATTGTTCTCCATCATCTTGGTTAAGAAAGAGCTGATGACACTATGGCTGGACAGAGAGGACAGGAAGTAGGACTTCCAGGTATTCTACATATCTGATATTTAAATTATGATTCATAATGGTAACAAAGTTACAGTTATAAAGTAGCAACAAAATAATTTTATGGTTGGGGGTCATCACAACATGAGGAATTGTATTAAAGGGTTGCAGCATTAGGAAGGTTGGGCATTATCAAAGGAAGTCAGGACAGGAACCCAAGCAGGGCAGGAACCTGGTGGCAAGAGCTGATGCTGAGGCCATGCAGGGTGCTACTTACTGGATTACTCATCATCTCTTGCTCAGCCTTCTTTGTTATAGAGTCCAGGACCACTGGCACACAGGAGCACCACCCACAAATGATTTGGCCCTCTCCTGTTAATTACAAAGTAAGAAAATGCCCTACAAGCTTGCCTCCAGCCCGATCTTATGGAGGCATTTTCTCAATTGCATTCCCTCCTCTCAGATGGCTACAGCTTGTGTGAAGTTGATATAAAACTGGCCACCACATCATTCTTAAGGACCATCTACCATTACAGGCTAAACACACCCAGTGCTATATCTTTAACATTTCCCTGAGAGGTTTATGCATAGCATCAACTCTACTCTCCATGTTTTTGAGCATCCTTCACATGTGAGGCACTTAACTCAGTTGAAAAGATGGCGCACTCTCTGCACCCAGCCATTGGTAACACAGCTAGGAACGTGTCGGAGTCCAGCTCTAGATAAGGACAGGGCCTGAAGTGGGTGGATGCAAGAGTGCGACAGAGGAATCAGATGCAGGGTACCTGTTGTTTCTTATTAGTAGATACAGGCCAGAGTGGTAAGCACATCTCAATATGGCTTGTCCCACTCTGACGATCTATGTCTCTCATGGGCTTTATTTAAACACAAAATAATTTCCCCAAAAAACTTTAATCATTGATTACATGACTTTTTAAGGTACACTTTTTTTCTAAAGTCTTACTGGATTATATAAGCATACTAAAGTAAAAGAAAGCAACCAAATGGAAAATCTCACAAGAACTGAAAATTAACATTATGATAAAATCAGTTTGTTTGTTTGTTTGTTAACTTAATGTCATCTTCCTTAAAATCTGTGCAGTAAAGCCTTGTGATACAGAATGCCTTTATAGACAGGATGGCTCTGTTTAAGTTTGGCTAAGTTAATAATCAGAATTTATTTCCTACTTACCCGTTACATCAAACTTTCTCTGTATTATTTTAGTAGCCTGTTATAATGAATACCTAATCTTTCTATGGAAGCCCAAGCTCTCAGTCCCTTGTTTAATTCTTTCGTTTCCTCCTCTACCATACTTTTATATTTAGCATAAGACCACCATCCTTTCCTGGGACTTTTAAAGGACTGTGCAGCCTTTTCAGCAGCACACGAATGCTGCTTAAGCAAAGGCAATCTAGTCTTTATTTTTCCACAACACCAGAAAAGCCCTGATCTGACAAGTCTGCTCAGGAAGTCAGGCACTTCACTGAGTCAAAATGCTTTCTCTGTGTCTTTGTCATAAACCTTTGTTTCAGTATGATCCTTCTCTTTATTGCAGTCCTATAAAGGGTAGAAAAACATGAAGAATCTTAAAGCTGCTTGCTCTGCCTTCAGGAAGGTAACAAGGGTTGTCATTAATTGTCTAGTCAAATCTTTTCCTGCCCATACTAGCTCCATGTCTCTGAGGCTGGACATGCATAGGAAAAGCAACTTGAAAACCTAATGACTCAGGTATAGTTTGTCAGCTCCTAGAGTTTCCCTACATTTTCCTTCTTTAATGGTTTTCCACAGATCCTGTGTCTCATGCTTACTAATACCATTTATGAATGACTTAAGTGTGTGTGTAACAGGTTCTATGGCAGACTCAGTTTTCTGCATAGCTGGTTCTCTGAGGGAACTGCCATTAGTTTTATTCTTATTAACATTAGCATTTATAAGAATTGTTACATTGTCCCAGCTCTAGTCTTCAGTGAGAAGCCCTTATCAGCAATGAATACAAACATTAAACATGTCAAAAACACAAGCAAAAGTTGTGTAGCAAATTTCCCCCAAGGACAGTGAAGGGTCAGTCTAGTCATCTGAGAACTGGAACTTTGTCAAACAGTGCCTACAATACACTTGGTATCACCAGAAAAGGAATCTCTGAATTGATCATTAGGAAATAGTATGTGACGAGACAGTATTGAAAAATCCAGCTGGATCCTTCAAAATACAAACCAGCATCATTGCGTTTCAATACGGTTTGTAGCTCTTCCAGCCCATGCTGTCTGCCACTTTTTTTTTTTTTTGTCTTTGTTTTTGTTTTTTTGTTTTCTTTTGTTGTTGTTGTTGTTTTTGGTTTTTGGTTTTTCGAGACAGGATTTCTCTGTGTAGCCTTGGCTGTCCTGGACTTGCTTTGTAGACCAGGCTGGCCTGCCAGTTTTTTTTTTTAAAGATTTATTTATTATTTAACCTATTTATATATTTGTAGGCCTATATAGGCTTCTGTGCACCATATTCACTCAGGTGCCCACAAAGGACAGAAGGTGTCAGATTTACTGGAGCTGGAGTTACAGACAGTTCTAAGCACCTGCTGTGGGTCCTATGAAAGAAACCCGGTCTTCTAAAAGAGCAACAAGTGCTCTTAATCACTGGGCCATCGCTTCAGACCTATTGCTGTACATTTTTAGAGAAAAATCCAGGTAGCATATATGTATAGATGCTGTGGCTGAGTAATTTAAGGGCTTATTCATGTGTTTCTGTGAAGACTATTTTGATTTTGTTTTTTAGTGTTTTCTAAATTGTATGGATTCCATTACTTCAAAACAAGGATATCAAAAAAGCTGAGATACAGTTGTGTGTGTGTGTGTGTGTGTGTGTGTGTGTGTGTGTGTGTGTGTGTGCGTGTGTGTGTGTCTGAGATGTTTTTATTCCCTTACTTTTTATTTCATTTATATTCAATCATTTCATTTTTATTTGCTGATTGCTTCAGCTCAGCATGGCAATGTTGATATTATAAGACATAACATAAATCTGTTATGATGACTTAAAAGGCACAAGGAAAAATTTCTAAGACTTCAAGTGGCCATGGAAGCTTCTTTTGTCCTACCAAACAAAATTAAGAGGTATCAACAATCAGGGCAAGATCTTGTACTTGGCTTTCTGAACAGAACGCAGAAATGCCAAATGAAGGTAGACATTTTGGTGAGGAAAAGGCTGACACACATACCGAAAAGCTATTTGCTTTGATGGAGATTCACCAGCAGCAAACCAGAAACTCAGCACATTTTTTTATAATTTGAATCGAGAAGGTGGGTTTATTGCAAATAGTTGAATAAGGGGTGTGTTTACTGTGTATAGCTCAACAAGGAAGCATGCTCAGCTAGTTTCTGTAGGGAATTTCTGTAGGGTAGCAGTCTCAGGATGCAAACATGTCATGGAGGAAGCTGTGTCACATTTTTCTGTCCATACTGTCAACATCCACATATGGACCAGGGGAAAGTGTTTCCATTCCCCCGAGCCTGACCCAGGGAAGGTTCTGTCATTCCTAAGAGTCTGAGATATTGGTATCCTTGACGTGGCTGTGCTTATGTCAACCACATACATTCACTCAGGACTTTATCTGTTCCTTACACACTCACTCAATCCCCGTACTCATGGCGTTTTATCACAACAACAAAAAGTAACTAGTAAGGCATCCTAGAGTTTCTATTGCTGCGATAAAACTCCATGAACATTAGCAACTTGGAGGGAAGAAAGGGTTAATTTCACCTCATAGGTCATAAGTCCATCGTGAAGGGGAGCCAAGGCAAGAACTCAGGGCAGGAACCTAGAGTCACAAAGTAGAGATGCTGCTTCCTGACAAGCTCCTCCTGGCTTGCTCAGTGTGCTTACATAGACCACCAGCGCAGGAATGGCACCTCTCATGGTGGTCTGGTCCCTCCCACAATAACTATCCATCACAGAAATGCCCCAAAACCTGTTTACAGGCCTATCTGCTGGGGTCATCTTCTCAACTGAGGTTCCCTCTTCCCAAGTGACTCAGCTTGTGTCGAGTTGACATGACCAGCACAACAGGGATGAATATACTCTAGATAATTTCAAAATGGAAAAGTGTGCAGCTTCCGGCTTTGGGATTTTTCTTAACCTTTCAAAATGGTCTCTTCCTGTAAACATCATATAAAAGAGCCGGGGCATGGCAAACTCTCACTTACTGGTTTTTCAGCCCCTTTGCTGATCTGTCATCGTCAAGTCTCTGAGTTTACCTGCAAACTTCCACCCTAGCTCCACTCTCTTGTCCCAAACTCCCTCATCTTCATGTCGAATCTGTCTTTGTCCTAGTACATTAACATGTTCACACTACACAACCACTTGGCTGGTTTCTGCATAGCTAAGACATGAGCTCTGGCATTAGCCTCCACAGGCACCCAGGTTCTTAAAATGAATTTCCCCAAAGCCACGTATATCCAGGTGAAGCTGAAGCCCAGTCTCGAACCTCTGAATTGCCATTCTTCTACTTATCTAACCCGAGCCATCACCAATGTTAGCCAGGCAGAGCCCTCTATCTAGGGGAAACATGAGAAAGGAATCACGTAGCTTCCTTACCCCAAGGTTTCGACCAAACATCCACCTGCAGTCCAAGGTAAGCGTCAGCTTGAGATGGAAGGTATCCAAACAAGAATGCTTGGTGTTATTGCTAGCCCAGGTAAGATTCACAGCATCCTTTCACCCTGACATTGAACATGCTAAGCAAGGAGTGTAGCACTCATTCCTCTCCTACTACATGAGGAGGAGGAGGGGGAGAGGAGGAGAAAGAGGAGGAGAGAAGGAGGAGGAAGAGGAGGAGAAGGAGGAGGAGGAGGAGGAGGAGAATGGTTATGACTTGTTTCTGGTAGACACCAGGTTACATATTATATATAATATACCTGCTTGAGGACCAAGACATTTCCTTTATTGTGAAGAAACACAGTACTGATACTGAAGGGGTGTGTAGAAGGGAAATGTATGACTACAAAACTATAATGTGTAAGTTAATGGATTAGCTTCCCTTCCCTCTTCCTCTGCCTCCTCCCTCTTCTCATCCTCTTCCCCCTCCTCTTCTTACCTCCCCACACTTATGCTAGCAATAGAACCCAGAGCCCTGTACTGTCTAGACAAGCACTCTGCCACTGAGTTAAAATCTTGGTACTCTGTGTTTCCAAGAAGCTCCATACTGCCCATAAAACATTCAGGCCTCCTTTTCTAATATGACACTTGTCCTAATTAATCATCCAACAGTGTTGCATTTGTCCATTTTTCTTACTTGGTCAAACATAAAGGGAAGATAACAGCCACAGTTGTCAGGCCTTAATATTCTAAGATCTGCTTAAATTTAACATTACAAGATTCCTATATCATCTTGTGATGGCAATAAACATTTTAATATTCATCTGCACATATATTTTCTTATCATAAAATCTGACTTATTTTGCTTCTATCAGTAAGAAGCTTCACTCAATCACCCATACTTATATTATTACCACAACAGCTAGTATCCTTAAAATGATCTGAAGCTCTGCAAGGGACTACTTACTCCCTTACATAACCTTCATATAAATCAAACTCAGTCAGGTTTTGTAATCAATTTCACTTTATTGTATTCTAATTCTTCTTAAGACTGTATCTCAAACACAGTGTACACAGTTACACTGAATACATTTGACTCCTTAACAACGCAAGTACCTTGAAAATGAGAGATATTCATTTTTACAAAGATTATTGCATAAAAGAAGCATCTGTGTGTGTATGAGGAGGGGGCGGTCCTGACACAGACACGTTAATCAGTTCATGTCCTTGCACACTCCCCATTGTGAGAAATCTCAGAGGATGATTTTTCAGCTGCAGTTCTCCACAGTGGATTTGGGTCATCCACCCACATACATCTTCCTTGTAGAAAAATTTCTAGATGAATCTTTATTCTACCAGTTTTAAGTTGTCTCTGGTCAAGTGTGCAAAAGGGTCATGAGACGGGCACAGTTTTGTTTTGTTTTGTTTTTGCTGGTGACCAGATTTTCAGTGCTGTGGAGACTCTGTGGGCTCACTTTCTCCTCCGGGTTCCTCAAGAGCTGAAAATTCTGTTTCGATAAGTGGTTTCAGAAATTTCTCGACTTTGGTTAATCTTTGCTTGAGTTTCTGCTGCATCGACTCATATTCAGCCAAGATGCGGGCAAATCGTGTTTGCAGGAGGTCGACTGACCCCTCCATTCGAGTGACCTTCTCTTCTAAGTCTTTAGGGTCACTGCCCATGTTTGCAATGTTCACATCCAGTAGACCATCTTTCATTAAGATCTGCCTCCCTTTCTCCTCCAGCATCGTTTTGGCATCTGGGTACTCTGTAAGAGCTTCCATGAGGTCATCTTTTGAGAGGCAGAACAGATCTGAGTAGCCAATGCTTTTAATATTGGCTGTTCTTCGGTTACCAGCCTTGCTGCCTTTGATGTTAAGAATGCTGATCTCACCGAAGTAGCTACCATCACTCAACACCACAAACTGTGTGACTCCATCGTCTGCCACCACAGCAAGTTTGCCTTCTTTGATGATGTACATCTCTCGCCCAATGTCGCCTTTCTTGCATATGTAATCTCCAGGACTGTACACCTGGGGTTGTAGTTTCAACACCAATTCCACCAACAGACCAGCTTCACAGTCAGCAAAGATGCGAACCTTTTTCAGTGTGTCTAAGTGAACGTTGATGGCGATTTCTGCCCTGAGTTTGTCAGGTAGATATCTCAAGACTTCCTTCTCATCAACTGTTTTTTTGTTGGTCCACAGGTAGTCAAACCACTTAATAACCCTCTTCTCCATATCTTTGCTCACGTTTCGAAAATTCATGTATTGCTTGATAGCATCGACTCTTGATTGAAATTCTGCCCTGGCTGCATTCATATTGGAAATCATAGAACCTATGTTACCAACAATGGTGGCAAAAATTAAAACGCCAATCAAGAAGTCTACCACCACAAAGACATACTCAGAATCCAGCACAGGAGGTGGAGTTTCACCAATGGTTGTCAAAGTCAGTGTAGACCAATAAAGGCTATAGACATATTTTCTAGCCAAACGGCCAAATTCAGGATCATTAACATCAGGGTAGACCCATGTGTCGTTCCCAAATCCAATAGCTTTTGAGATGGAATAGTACACACAAGCATTCCAGTGGATAATGATGACAATGTACATCACAAGGTTTGAGATCCTAAAGATGTTTGGATAGTTGGTCCTTGTTTCTGTCCTCTGGAAGAACTCAAACATTCGAGAGATTCTTAGCAACCGGTTTAAACGAATTTCTGGATAGTTCCACCCCAACTTGAAATACAGCAGATCAGTTGGTACCACAGACAGAACATCAAGTTTAAATTGCAAGTTTGCTTTATACTTGTCTATGAGTTTCAGTTTGTCTTTTACTAACAATCCTTGTTCCAAGTAACCTAAAATAGAAGAGAGGAAAGCCAGACTGTTTCTGTTCATTATGCCACTGTGTTTTTTCTATAGTAACTCTTTGGGGGGTTGTTTGTTTGTTTTGTTTTGTTTTCCTGAGACGGAGTTTCTCTGTGCAGCCTTGGCTGTTCTTGACTCACTTTGTAGATCAGGCTGCCCTCAAACTCATAAAGATCCACCTGCCTCTGCCACCCAAGTACTGGGATTAAAGGTGGGCTTCTATAGTAACTCTTAACCAGTTTTGTTTAGGTCAAAATAAAAATGCTTTTCAATAAATATGTCTTTAGTTATACAATAACTATTGTATTGTCTATTATACAAACAGAAAAATGACACTTTCAGTGTGAAAGTATACAGATAGGTAAATGGGTAGATTGTTGTCATAATGTTTTTTGTGGACTGTGTACAGTTCAATCAAATGCTGATTTCTCTACCCCACTACCTGGTTTCAACGCAGGCATTGCATTGTGATGTTTATTTTAAGTATCTCCTGTCTCAAGTTTTTGTAAACATGTCACCATTTGTTCTCTGTATTGCTAATAAAAGCCAACTAGCCAATACTGAGCAAGACAGAGGATAGGGCGGGACACCCTGGTCCAGTGAGGGGAGAAGAAAGACAGGAAGGACAGGATGAAGCCAGGAAGAAAGGACCAAGAAACACCAGAAAAAACTCGTTGGACCTAGAAGATGAGTTAAAAGCAAGTATAAAGTGGGAAGTCAGAATGGTAGGGAACCATACTAGCTTAGAGGTTTAGGATGGAGTAATTTTATTGCACAGCATTGTGCTCTAGGCTAATTAAATAGATCCTGGTCTCTCTGTGTGGTTATTTGAGTATATACCTGGTTAAGGAGTAACTGCTGGTTTTACTAAAATAATGAATCAATATTAAATATTAACCATCATTCTACAGTAGATATATAACTGATTCATTGATTGATCAATATATGATTTTACCTACCCAGGTAGGTAAAATTTCTGTTCATTATGATGAAATTTCATTCATATTCTGCAGTATTATTATATGATAAGTTACACATTTGGCTCCTGTCCTCGACATCTGGCACAGCAGATTTCCTGAGAAACCAAAGTGCTAGCTATCTCTTTTGTTCTGATATCTGGTCTTGGCTTCAGCTCTGATGCACAGCTCAGGGTGCTTTCAATTCCTAGGAATGATAAGGGTGTCTTTGTTCTATGGAGGCAACTCTGGGTAGGCTCCTAGGTGGGGATGGTACCCAAAAGCATGTTTAGGAGCTTGGCGCTTTCAACCTCCATCCACACTTCCTCCAAGAGAAGACAGGCTCGTGAGGAGCTTAATAGTCTGTCATCACTATACAATAAAGCTTCCCATAAAAATCATTTTGGTGATCAGAGAGCATCCAACTGAGAGAGTGAATGTTGAGTGTTAGAATGATGTCATAACCCAGGTCCAAGAGGGCAAAAGATCTCAAGGTCTTCCACACTTGTCCTCTGTATTACTGCATCTGTCTGTTCATTTGTACCATGGTTGTGTCTTTTATTAATAGAAAAACTACTAAAAGTCGTTTTTGGGTTTTTTTTTGGGTGGGTTCAGCAAGCCATGCTGGCAGTTAACTGATCCTGAGGAGGGATTGTGGGAACCCTAATGGAGAGCTATGTGAGCAGAAACAGGAGCTGGCTCATGTCCCTAGTATCATAAGTCAGGGAGAGCCTTTTGAGCCCCAGCCCTTAACCCGTGGGGTCTCACTAGCTCGCGTTGGCTTCAGAATGGAGTAAATTGTAGCTAGTGTTATAGATGCTTAGTGACTCAGGCTGCTCCTCAGCAGAATCCAAGCCCTGCCCTGCTGTCTCGCTGTTCTGCATGATTGTTCTTTTCACCTTCAGTGGGAAGCAGAAATATCTCTTCAGACTCACTGTCACTCCTTAGCCTTGTGCTCCATGCTGTCCTCAATCACTGGGACATTCTCCTCTATGCTGTTACTGTGGGTCTTATATGTTGAGCCCAGAATTCCAGAAGTACAAAGAGAATTAATTTCTTCTGCTACAATGGCTACCAAAGCTGCAAGGAAGCCCTGGCAACTACACACTGCACTGGTATTTAGAGAGCATCCTTTTGTGATTCTTAGAGGCCTCTGTGCTGTGTATAATGCTACATTTACAGTGGGGAGCAGTGTAGAAACAATGGGCTTCATCCACTTATAAACACTCTTCAAGTAGATCGCTAGTGGATGGTACTCCCTACAGAGTGAGACACCACCATGGACTGCAGAGTTTATGTTTCCCATAAAATCTACTAAGGCTTTTCTGGAAAACAATGATACTTTTCTTTGTGCCCTTTTAAGTATCCCCACGTATAGCAGTAATTGCCTTTTACCCACAGAGATTTACTAAGTATTTCTGTTCTTTCTATTCTCCTGCCTGGCATAAACCCAATGAATAGGATAATGGAGGAAAACCACCCATCCACACTCAAAAGTTTACTTAGCAGGCTGGAGAGCTGGCTCAGAGGATAATAGCACTGGCTGCTTTATCAGAGGACCTGGGTTCCGTTCCCAGCACCCACATGACAGCTCACAGGAGTCTGTAACTCCAGACCTAGGGGACCTGACACCCTCTTCTGGCCTTCTTGGGCACTTGGTGCATGTGGTGAACAGAAAAACATGCAGGCAAAACAATCATACACATAAACATAAAAATAAAGGCTGAAGAAAAAGGTAAGGTGTTCTGGTCACATCTTCCTGGGTCAGCTGGAACGATCCGAGCTAAGGTGTAAGCACATGTTATTCGTGTTTTCAAGTGAGGTTGTGAGTTTATCTTGACCAACAGTTGGGTTTGGAAATGGTGTTATGTGGTAAAGATAAAAGCAAGAAAGTTTAGGAAGACCCCAAACAGGTCACACTTACCTGTCCTTGTCCTTACAAACATATCAGCAAGATAGACTACGTCTGACACATAATCAAAAATGAGCCAATATTCTAGGTAATCGGACTGGAGTTCATCAAAACACGCTCTGTAAAGGAAAAAATTGCATAAATAAAAGGACATAGAGATGAATTGAAATAAAAGGTCCATTTGTATGATTTTTTTTCCCATGATGACACATACAACATACTGAGGCAGGGGGTTCATTAGCAACACACTTAGTCAGTCACAGCTTCTGCAAATCCTTCTTTTGGTGGTTAGGATTCATCGTCTCACACTTCCTTATTCTAATATCTTTTCTATATTGGGTTTGCATAGGCATCAAATAAGAATTAACCAGGCATGGTGGAGTATGCCTTTAATCCCAACACTGGGGAGGCAGAGCAGGAAGATCTCTCACTTTGAGGCCAGCTTGATCTACAGAGAGAGTGCCAGGGCAGTTGGGTGCTACACAGAGAAACCCTGTCTTGAAAACAACGACAAAGAATAAAATGTTTCAGCTGAGAGGAGATTTCCATTGGTAAAGTGCTTGCTGCACAAGCTCAGTGATCTGAATTCAGTCCCCAGAACCACTAATGCTAACACCAACGACAAAACAGTCATGGTGGTGTATGCCTGCCATCCTAGGTCTGGAGAAGCTGCGAGAAGCACACCACCACCACCACCCCACTGTGTTTCTTTGTCCAGCCAACCTACTTATAATGGCTAGTTCCAGGTCAGTGGGAAATCCTATCTCAAATATAAGGTAGATAGCATCCTAAGGACACACAAGGCTGACCTCTGGTCTACACACACATATGCATACATGTGCACGTGCACACACATGAATAAGTGGCTTAAAGCTAAAGCCAAATCTCACTGGATGAAACCCACTGGTCACAACATTTGCATTCCCTATCTATACTCAAAAAGCTTCAGGGAAAATGTTCCTACTCTTGAACAGCTAAGACGTTTCTTACAGATACTAGATCCTTCATTGTCTTCACTATGGGCAATAATTTCTTTTCTGATAGGTCAAGAGTTACAGCTTCTCCCAGTCTAAATTCCATGACTGAACAGCCCGAAGTTTGAAAGAATGCTTCTTCCTCTTTCATCCCCATGCCATGCCAGGACTATCTGTTCAAGCACAGTAAGAGTAAGAGACATCCTGACCTCGGGAAAACACACGGAGAACGATTCAGCCACCCTTTCTAACCCGAGTCAGGGAAAAGAAGTTTGCTCTGAAAAGCTCTAGCTCAAGGTATGTAGGCAGTAAACTTCTAAGTGTTTTGATAACCATATAAAATAGATATGTAAACCTTGCAATAATCATTGTCCAGTTGTACATCACAGGTAAGGTGATACAGAAGAGCCAGTTGTAGTATGTGTTTCCTGAAGGATCAATAACCACAACTTCTTTCTTCTCCCTAGCAACAATTAGAAATAAAGAGGAAAGTTATTAAGAAACAAAAATATTTGTATTTAGCATACCAAATGAGTCTTTATCCACCACCCTTGATTAATGTAGTAGACGGTGGAGGAAGATTAGCTCCATAATTACATTCACCATAAGAAACTGGTTAGTGAAGGGGAGGTATATAGTTAAGTCACCAGTCTTACAATGATCTGCATGTTAGACTTTTATTAAAGCCCTGTATTTACTACAATGATGCAGTCAGTTCTATACCCCAACTACAAAGTGCAAATAATGACATAAATTACAGGAAACTATAGACTTCCCAGCAATCCTTTGTAAGGTTAAGGGTGATAGAATGTTGGCTTTTCTATCAATTTCTTTCTCCTACCCAGAGTAAAATGACCTGAACTACAATGTTGACGGAAAGGGTATGACTTAGTGACTCACCCATGGAGAAAGGGTGATGCCACATAAATTAGTGCCGTTCTCACTCACACATGTGTAGGAGTGAGCTCTGAGAGAGGCATAGAGGGCGTGAAGAATAAAGGAATAAAACACATGCTCAAATAGACATTTTAAACGGTCTGATACCAAGCCTATATTTTTAAGGATTTTTCTTCGTATACAAGCCTCAACAACTTTCAGAACAAGCACAGATAGTTGAATTATTGTTTGATGGGTTGTTTCATATAAATAAATTCAGAGAACAAGTTCCTTTTGATTAAAATAATTTTCCTTTAAGGCTTTGCAAATATGACTTTGTCCTATCCCCATGAAATTCTATATTTCTACTTTAAAAGGAGTTCGTCAAGAGCCAGCATTTGGAATGCACGTCTGCTGTTGTCAAAAGCATCGTGGCTTTGGGGTGCTAAATGTTAATGAAATTATCATGATTTTATTCGCCCTTTACAGGCTGATGGGTGGTCCTTAGCCTGAATTGGGGCTAAGTGGGAAGTTTTTTCTTCCTTGGAGCCTGTAAAAGAGAAGCAGCCAACACAGCAAAAATCCTCAATTGGAAAATTCATCTTGCTAATTTAAGGAAACCTAGAAAAGGTTTTCAAATTTATCTGATAGCAGTTTATACAACATGTTCGTTCTTCAGCAGTTAAGGACTTTTGTCTTTGTCTGGGGCTCTTTGCTACAAAGCTTTCTTATGCTTTGGGAAATTTTACCCACATCTAAAACCCATTACAAGTTCAAGTCTACTTTCAATGCCAGTAAAAATATTTACTCTTCTTTCTTATCTTTGGGTTTCTCCTCTTTCTTTTTCTTCTCTTTTTCCTTTTCCTTCTTTTTTTTCTTCTTCTCTGGGTCCTTTTTCTTTTCATTTTGATCATCTGCCTTGCTGGAAAAGTTTCATATGTATTGTTACCACATGAGAATCACACATGCAGGCAGAAAAACAGACAGAGGCCTTGACGCAAAGTCAGGCTTACCTCTTCTTTTCCTTTTTCTTTTTCTTTTTTTCTTTTGGGTCTCTAAAGAGAAACAGCATCACATTACTTCAAGCCCAGCTCTTTCTACTTTCCTCTCCACTGAACAAGGGCTCTCAGCCTTGCTTTCAAAGTCCCATCTCTGTGCTCAGAAACCAAAAGGGTGAATGGCCAAAACCAACAGATCATCCAGACAAATGAAGAAAACAGGCTCAGCTTGACAGAAAGCAGGAGTTGAAAGGACAGAGTACATAAGTTATATAAAGAAATTCAGTAATTTAAGAAACAGCAGTCACTGAGTATGCTTCCAGAATTCTAACATAGAAAGGTAATGGGTTTTTACTTTAAGATTTAAATATCATTCACATATATCTTAAAACATCAAAAATATGTCATGAATTCTCTCTCAAGGAACTTATTTTGATGACGGCATCTTTTCCCATGAGTAGTAAAAAGCTCTGTGCTCACTCATTCAAGCCATGAAGTTGGACAGTAACCCAGCATATGAGAATGTAGTATATCTGAGATGCAGCATGACCCACAGGGAACAAGTAAGCAGCTAAGAAGGTGGATTAGCACATCATCCCACCCCACATCACTCACCACTGTGTCATCAGCGCCCACTCCTCATGGCTTTCCTACAGCTATATATGGAGTTTCTTTAGGAGTAGCTGTTGGAGTTGAGTTGGCAACCACAAATAGGCTACATCTATAGCATAAAACCATCTACAGGTGGCCTTGAAACACAGCAGCGAAGTTAATCTCCCCAATGGCACAGCTTCAAGTACCATGCAGTCATTTACTTTGTATGGAAAAAGATATGGCTAACCTAAAACTACATATAGACTCATGGGCAACCACAAAGGCCCTAACTGGTTGGTTAAGGACCTAGATAGAAAAAGATTGAACAATCAGGAGGAACAATTCTAGAGAAAAGGCAAACCAATAGGCTCATACTTCTACAACACTGTTTATCATCAAAGGAAGTCAAGGCAGGAACTCAAACATGGCAGGAACCTTGAGGCAGGAGCTAATGCAGAGGCCATGGAGGGGCAGTGCTTACTGGCTTGTTCATCATGGCTTTCCCAGCCTGCTTCCTTATAGAACCCAGGCCCACCAGCCCAGAAATGGCACCACTCACAATGGACTAGGCCCTCCCACAATCAATCACTAATTAAGAGATTCCCTACAGGTTTGTCTAAAGACAATCTAATGAAGGCTGTGACTCTAGCTTGTGTCAAGTTGACATAAAACTAGCCAGCACAGACACTGAGTTTGGAATTCAATGGTCCTATTGTGTGCTGCTTCACTCAGAAGTTTACAGATAGGAAGTGAGCTTCAGGGGCACAACTGAAATGCTACCAGGGAGTGTATGTTCCTTGAAGGTGAGTGACTATAATCCAGGAGACCGTGTGCATGAGAAAAGAATGGTCATTAGGTGGTGCTCTATGCTTATGCATGAATAGAGTGCACAGGTCCAGGAACCAACGTATTTAATGAGGGGGACTCTACACAGGGAAAGTACAGCTTTCATCCTTGCACAGCAAGGTTTTGTGGTTCTAGAGGTCCTCATTTCATGACGGAAGGTCTATACTTCTGCCCAAGGCCGCAGTTACAGTTCCATTAAATATTAATCTATGGCCATTCCCTAGCCACTTTGGACTACTCATTCCAAGAAACCAATTGGCAGAGAAGAATCACCAGACTGTAAAGTTTATGACCCAGGTTATCAGGTTATCAAAAGTAAGTAGTGCTGCTGCTGTGCAATGAAAAGGTAGAAAATGATCTGACAGGCCCATGATCCACCATGGCAGCTGCTCTCAACAAGTGAGCCATGACCCCTTTGGGGGTCAAATGACCCTTTCACAAGGGTTGCATATCAGATATCTACAATGTGATTCATAACAGAAGCAACATGACAGTTATGAGGTAGCACTGATAACTTTATGGTTGTGGTCACTGCAGCATGAGGAACTGTAGTAAAGGGTGACAGCATTGGGATGGTTGAGGACCACTGCACTCCGGTATCTTTTGGAATGTCCCCAGCCAGTCTTTGTCGGTGACTAGGCAAGTCCAGGAGCCACATCTTAGGGAAGCATGGAGAACAGCTAAATGTCTGTATTTCTCAAGACTGGAGGAAGTTCTGTACAGTCATAGGAGGGCTCTAGAATGATCAAAAGTAGATAAGGAGTTCCATGGAAACCTCAGAAGCACCTCAAGTTGTCAGACATCCCAGTCATCTTCCTCTTAGAGGGAACAGCCTCACAATTTCCTGTGGATCTGAGCAGGGCATAGGGGGGCTGCCAGGCTGCAATTACACGTGGGTGTCAGGCACTCACTCTCCCCACACCAAGACTAGGTTGCTGACCATTTGTTTCCTCCTATCCCTTGGAAGGAAGGCCTGAATGACAGAAATCACCATTTTTAAATTTACCTTCCAGATTCCTAAGGCCACTCTTACTAAACGACTGTGTGTGGCTGAAAAGGCCCAGTTCTGTTACCTGAGTATGACACAAATATGAAAGTACATCCACACTCGGAAGCTACTATAAGATCAAACCTGTTCTCTGACATTCAACATCTCCCTCTGCCCAATTCTGCCACCCTAACTCCATTCCCGGCATCACTCCAAAGGGTACATCCAATAAATATCTGCACACAGACCTCTATCTCAGAGGTTACCTCCTGAAAAATGTGGCCCAAAGTCCACTGTTCTGTGTTTCATAACTTTTGTGGTCCAGTCTGTCCTAAGGAAGGGCAATTGCATATAAAACACAGACCTTTTAAAACACATACTCAAGCAAATGAATAGAATATATGCATATTACTTTTAATAAGGGCAGATGCATTTTCAGATATAAATTAGCAAACAGCAAAATAATAGAATGTCATGTCTGTTAAATTACTTCATGTGCTAAGGGTTAGTATAGCTCTACTTTGGGTACTGCTAGCTTTTCACTTGCTTGAATCTTCTGTAGATGTACTTACTGCTCTTTGTTGCTGCTGTTGTTCACATTGAACAGAGCCATAGTACCTGGTAAGTACTGCTCCCTGGAAGAGGAAAATATACAGTGAGATCACAGTGGCCACAGTGCTCAAGTAAGCAAATGGCCTTGAAAAACAGATGACTTAATGATTTTCTACTTGCTACGTAATAGTGACCAGATGACTAAAAAACACAGTAAAGAACAGCCTGCCAGAAGGCAGTGCATTGCACCAACGTGGTTAGAAAATGCCCATTTGTCGTGGTTTGCACCAAAAATTAGCATGCTCTTTGGCCTTGAGTAAACAAAAATGGATGACACTGAGTTCAACCAAAGGACCCCAGACAGCCAGTGAAGACAGAAAGAGGGAGGAAATGTATTTTAATAAACATGGTGGAAAGCTTCAGTTAGTCAGTAGAAAGAAATAAAGAGAGAGAGAAAGATAACCAAAAAAAGATACACTGCACTGTAGTGGATGTAAGCATGTTTTTCCCAAGTGTGGGATGTGAAACAGACTTGTGTGTGGTGTTTGTCCACTGGAATCAGACTGTGAGAGGACATGTGGTGTTTGTCCGATAGAAGAGGAACCGCCTCTTGCAAGGGGCATGGTCTTTGCCAACTGATAAACATCCTAGCAAGGACCCTGACAGGAGATCTATATAAGTCAGAGGCTTGACTTTTGGTTTTTGCATCGTTTGGCTGTCACTCCACTGAGAAATGCTCCTGGAGAGAAACGCTCCAGAGAATACTCCAAAGTTCCGGTTCCGGCTGCTGCTCTGGGTTCCAGCTGCTGTGGTAGCCGTCACTTTTGCTGAGTTTATCCTCCCAAGGAATTGAATCTAAAAAGCCCTACTTTTCCTGTCCCCCATTAACCTCTTTTCTCTCCTATATAGGGTAGGTGGGTTGAAAGGGATGTACAGGCATTAAAGAACCCCAAATAAAATAGGCTGTAAGATATAAAAGCCTACATTGCACAGGATCAGAACCTTAAACCTTCATTGGCTTCAAGGGTCTATATTTGAACATGATTGCTTTATTTCCCCCTATGGATGTTAGGCTTTGCTCTTCTAATCCCACACTATATTTCCTGGGAATAAGCTCCATCAGTCCTGGAAGTAGGCTGTATCAGATATGGTAGTTTAGAGAAAGATAGCCCACCTTCTCATATGTAGCTATCCAGGACCCTGAGGGATGAATTTAAAAGACGCAGGAAGTCAAGGGAGTGTGGGCAGCCAGATACACCCAAGCCTCTCGCAGAGGCGCCTACGAAAGGACAAAGGGCACTTTAGTTATGTGTCCTTGTTCAGGAACATACTTGGCAAGGCCAATCTGGGACTGGAGCCAGTTCCTCGAAGGAGTCAAGGTGATGGTTTCTGAAGACCTGACTCTTCCCCCTGGCCTATGGTTTTTGGTCCTGAGGCAGCTCTGTTTGACAGACCCTGTGTTCTCTCTGCCATCAGTCTTACTTAGCTCTCTGCGGACCTTAGCCGGTTCCCTCCTACAATACAGTGCTGTGCTTCTAAACAAACTTGCTTGGCATAGTCATCAGCCTCTGCAAGACCTCCTTGTGGAAGGAATGTGACTGGGCCACAGGTGAAAGTAGTCTTTGGGGACTTTGTCCCATTGAGAGACCTCTGATATCCCACTGAGAGAAGCGTCTGTGATTGACAAAAAGGAGCCATTTGGGCCCAGGGATTAAGAACAGGACCGGGACACCAGCCCGACTATTGTACTGCAAATCGACCATCGATGGGAGGAGGGGATCGGAGGAGAGACCCGGGTTCCCCCGCCAGTTGGAAGACGGGGGAAGGCTGAGAGACAAGGCTGCAAGGTGTCGACGGAAGAGCAGTTCGGGTAGAGGATCTGCGAGCAGGCAGGAGACGCTCAGGGATTCGCCCCGCGGAACTGCTACCCGGAAGGTTTATTCTTGTTCTCCTTAACCTCCTTTTCCTTTAGCATAGTCTAGTTGTAAGGAAGATCCCTTTGTTTAATAAATTCATAATAAAGTCTAATTGTTAAGGAACCAGAGCCAACACCTCCCGGTCCCAGTTACTGCTTTTGTCTTCCGCCATTTTTATCTCCCATCTCCAGTCTTCCTGCTCCACAGCTTTGACATCACAGGTAGGAGGACTGTAGTGGAATCCTAATACGGGGCCCTTATTCCTCTGGGTTCACAGGTCAGGAGAGGCATAAGGACACGAAGTGTCTGAGAAACAGGCATTAGTCTCAGGGAACATGAAGAGGCATATTTATAACTGGGAACCCTGTGGCCATAAATTAGACACCAGCAGTTTTCCAAGGGAGGGCGAAAGTAAGGAACAGAATTACCAAAGTACTTGTGAGATCTTGCATACTCTGTCAATGGCGAGAGCATTTGTCAAGCCCTACTCTACAGAAGGAACAGAAGGCTTTTCATCCAAGTAAACACACACACACACACACACACACACACACACACACACACACACA
>OU015756.1:42099198-42122757 GCA_907169655.1 Acomys percivali | reverse complement strand
TGTGTGTGTGTGTGTGTGTGTGTGTGTGTGTGTGTGTGTGTGAAATTGTCTAAAACTAAATTAATGTTAAAGTGAAAAACACTTAAGATAAAAAATGAATAAAAGAAATCATGCCCCAGACCAAAAGGATGAGATAGACTTCTATGGAACTTTCTGTGCACTGGCTGCTAATACACATTTTCCTCCTCCGTATATGAAACATTCTCCTAGGCAGACCACAAAATAAATTGTAACAAACTATTTTAAGTGTCTGATCACACTGCAGTGCACTAAATATAGAAACCAGAAAACGTTGGAAGTGATATAAATATGTAGAAAACAAATAACTTACTTTTGCACAACCAGTAGCTGAATGAAGAAATTTAGTAGAAATTTTTCATTTTTCTTGAAACACATAAAAGTGCAGGCATAGCATGCTGAGTTCTGTGGGGCACAGGAAAGGGAAAACTTGTGCAGTCAGTACACATCATAGAAGCTGGAAATTCTTCACTGAACAACCATTCACTGAAGCTAGAGCAATGGTTCTCAACCTGTGGGCTATGGCCCTCCCTTTGGAGTTAGAACAACCCTTTCACAGGACTCACTTAAAACCATCAGACAACACAGATATTTGCATTACTGTTTATAATAGTAGCAAACTTACAACAAAATAGCAACAATAATAACGTTATGGTTGGGGTCACTATGAGGAGCTGTACTAAAGGGTCACATCATTAGGAAGGTTGAGAACTGCTGTTCTGGAGGAACTAGACAGGCAAGTACAAGACACATCAAAAACTAATAAAAGGAAAGAAATAATAAAGGCCAAAGCCAAAATAAATGAAATAGAGACTGAAAGTTACCAAAGACAGTGAAAGAGCTTGTTCTTTCAAAAAAGAAGCAACCATGACAAGCAAAAGGGATAACTTCCAATAAATAAAATCAAAGATGAAAAGGAGGCATTGCAACTGATAGTACAGAAATGGAAAAGATCTAACAGGATTATCACAGAAAAATACATAGTAACAAATATGATAACCTAGAAGTTATGGGAAAATCCATAGACACACACATTTTCACAAGATTAAGTCATGAAGAAACAGAAAACGTAATTATATAAATATCAAGTACTGATATGTAATCAATAATAAAAATGACCCTATCAAAGAACAGCATAAGCCAAATGAGTTAGATCAATCATTTAAAGAAGAAGTGATGTCAGGTCTCTTTAAGTTACTGAAAAACAAAAGAGAAGGAATTTTTTCCGAACACTTTCTAGAAGGCTAGCATTACCTTAATGCCCCAATTAGATAAGAATACAGCATAAAGAACATGATAGGGCAGTGCCATTGATAAACAGAGACTCAGAAATCCTAAACAACAGCATTCTGAACCCAGGGCACAAGAGGAAGCAATTCACCATAATTAGCCAAGTGGAGACTTCTCCAGGACAGCAGAGGTGGGTCAATCTTCTCAAACCAATAAACATGTATATCACACCAATAGTATTAATAACAAAAGTCACATGGTTATCTTAGTAGATACACCAAAGACATTTTAATAACTTTAACATCATTGATAAAATCCCTGAAGAAATTAGGGACATGTGTACACATGTGTGAAAATGTCATAATGAAACATGGTATTCTATACAATTAATATACTACTAATAATACTTAAAGCAAAACCAACATAAAGTAAAAGTCAACATAACAAAGGTAGGCTCACCCAACAGTTAGAATTGTAAAGAATGAAAAGAGGCCAAAGGCTCATTCTGGCGAAGAGCATAACAGAAGACAACATTTCCCTCAACATCAAAAACAAACTGCCAGTACTCTAGCATTAGTTTATATTATATTAGAGGTTCTAACTTATAATAATGGGAGAAGATATTCTAATTATAAGAGGAGAAATAAAACTATTTGCAAGTGATACAATAGAGAAAGAAGACTAAACAAACTTCAAAAAATAGAAGTAAATAAACCTATGAAGTTTTAAGGGTTAAAATGTCAATGTAAAAACTAAAATTTGTACTTACATGCTAAAAAGTATAAAAACATACATCTCATATGATCAATGTCAGTATCACGCTGTTTCAAGCCTCCCACATTCATCTATAGCTTTTGGGACCCACAGAGGAAGCAGTGAAATAAAATGGAAAATGGGGGCACAAGTAGGTAAGATTGTTCAAGTGGAAGTGGGTGCTCAGCAAAAAGCATAGAAGTAAGAAGGAGATGGCCCACCTGGACTATATAAATTAATCTGATTTAATTTCCACATCCAAAGAGGTGCTGAAGAACAGATCTGTGAAAATAAAAGTACTTTGTTAAGATAAGAATTCATGTTTTTCCCAAGGGAACTGAGGAATCTTTGAAGTCTTTAAGGAAGAAAATTGTATCATCCCACATGAACTTTAGAAAGGATACGGTAGATTCCATGCACCATTAATAATTCCTATAGAGTCTCAACTTGGTCTTTAATATTTGTCATCAACCCTCTTACTACATGTATAGAAGTTGTTGCAAACCTCTAAAATTCATTCCAGACTCCACTTCCGACTCCCTTTCCCAAGAGATCATTAAACTGGAGCCACATTGGTCCCTTCACCAGGTTCTGGCTGCTGTTCCAGGTTCTGACTTCTGAGGTTGCACTCACCTTTGCTGAATTGCTGGTTTGCTGTTTAAAGGGTCTGCTAGAATCCTGCCAACTGCTCCAGGGGAATTGCTCTGGGGAACTGCGTCTAAGAAGGCCTAATGTACTTCTGTTCCTACTAACCTCTTTCTCTCCTGTCTAGGGTAGGTGGGTTGGAAGGGAGGGGTAAGCACTAAAGAACCGCAAATAAATAGATTTGAAAAGAGTTCAAGTTATAGGAACCTGAAAGCAGCACTAGTGCATGGAACGGTGCTCACTACTGGCTTGCTCTTACAGCTTGCTCAGCCTGCTTTCTTATAGCACACAGGGTCACCAGCTCAAGGGTGGCACTGCCCACAGTGAGCTGGGGGCCCTCACACATCAATCAGCAACCAAAAAAAATGTCCCATTGACATGGCCTTGCCAATCTGATGGAGGCCAATTCATTGGTTGAGACTTCCTCTTCTCAAATAGGTCTAGATCTGTGTCCAGTTGATCAAAAGAAAACAAAAAACAAACAACAACAACAACAAAAACAACCAGCACAGGGAATGATGTGGAAACAGTGACTTAATTTGAAGCACACAGATAAAACAAGGCCAACCCACACTAAAGGACCATCCAGGGCACTCATTAACCTGACTCACCACTGGTCTCGTGCCCCTCACACTGAGCTCCTACTGGAATTCTTCACTGGATTACCAGGTAGGCACACCTGTGAAAGCATCATTCATCGCCAGACGGCACATTTGGAAATGGATGGAAGCAACACAGAGCAGCAAGAGCATTTATGCCCATACAGAAATGGACCAGTCCAGAGGGATTATAGGAGCCAAGAAGAGAGTCACTGACTCCTCCTCAGGGAACTTAAATTTCCCTGAAAAGACAAAGGAAGTCTAGAGCATTCTTGGACAAAATCCTCAACACTGATCCAAAAAGGATTCCAGCATTAGTAGGTAAGGAAAAAAAAAAAACAACAACTATTAAACAAACAAAAACAAACAAGGTGTATTCAGAAAACCACGTAGGTGCACACAAATGGCAGAGAGTAGTGTATGGGAGTAAATGAGGCGTCAAGGTCACTGATATACTGAATGCCCTATTTTCTGAAAGAAAATGAGGATGGGAGGTTTCTAAGTGAGACATCACCCATTTTACAGTATAATGATAATTTATAGAGAGACAAAAGCACAGAAGTTTTTCTTTCACGGGCAACTGGCCATGGCCAGGGCAGTAAGCAGTGGATGGGTTATAATGTAACACTAGACACCAAATGATGCAGTGGCAGAGCAGGCAGTGCTGCGATGCAACGGCCTTTGTGTCACAGGACTCAGTGGTTCCAATGAGAAGGAGCGGGGAAAGGCAGGTGTTGGGAAAATCCTAGGTTGCGCCTCAACCTAGACTGGGAGTGGGTAGGGTGGCTGGGTATGTACAAGCACGCAAAAGATAAAGAGTTTGTATGATACTTAAATGGAATATGGCATGTTCTAGGCTTTGAGAAGGAGATGCCAGAAAATGGAAACATAATAGGAGAAGTCAAGGGGACAAATCTATCAAGAAGTTTGAAGTACATGTCTAACGGGGAAAACAGAGCTCCAAGTGGACAGCAGGAATCAAAGATCCCTAATGAACACGGGAAGCCCCTTTGAGGCAGGGGCCTGGGAGACCATGGTAGAAATAAAGAGAAGGTCACCAGAGTGGAGAAAAGCAATAGTGGTTTGCACGCTACTGAGGAGACCCAGAATGGCAAGACACTCCACCAGAAGGACACCGGGGCCCATGTGTCTAATAATTTGATGAATACAGAGCAGCACCAAAGAGCTCAGTGGACACGCAGGACAAAGAATAGTAGAAAGTCAGATCCTCATGGGAAAAGATGAGGATGTAGTGGGCGCTGAGATGACGGAGCAAGCAGTCTGGAGCAGGAAAGCCCTGGCCTTTCTAAGTGGTTCAATTAGTATGTTCAGTCTGTGTATCATCAGTTCTTCAGACTCCAGACAAAACATTCGTAATTGCTTCAGAGGAAATGTCACTGGGACTCACTAGAGTTTTTACCTCCTGGTGTGACAACGGTAGACAGCATGAGGACCGACACAAGGGAAGGACCTAGATGTTGCCTTCCACCTCTGTACTTTAAGGCTGAGGGATAGAGAAAATAAGAAGTGTTTACTGAATGCCTAGGAACTCGAACATTCTATGAGGAATATTGCACAGTCCGGTGGTGACCTTCCTTGCTGTGACACGTTAATGGTTTTTCATGTTGTGGTGACCGTTAAAGCATAAAATTTCTTTGTTGCTACCATAACTGTAACTTTGCTATACTGTTAAGAAATGTAATATAAATGTCTAATATGCAGGATATGTGGCCCCCAAAAGAGTCAAGACCCACAGGTTGAGAACCACTGCCATAGTCCGTCTGAAAGGTTGAAAACTACACTTAGGTGGCCTTAAGTACTTAGAATGCAGTTAAATTAAACTTAAGCCAGACATGGTGGCGCACGCCTTTAAGCAGCACCCAGGAGGCAGAGGCAGGCAGGTTTCTGTGAATTCAAGGCCAGCCTGGTCTACGGAGTGAGTTCCACTACAGATGAGGCGGTTACAGAGAAACCTTGTCTTGAAAAAAAAAACGAAAAGAAGTTGCGCTGGTTTAGGAAGGTGGCAGGAGTAGGTTCCCCGCTAGGGCATGACCTGCCCAGCTCCAGCTATTTGCCTAGGGTTCCAGTATCAGGCTGAAATGCCCCATTTTGCAGTCTATACATCCAATTAGCTAACCTGTTGGTTAGCCTCAAAAAAGAAGTGCAATCGTGGCACTTTGCTTTTTATTTGGCCCAGGACCTAAATCCATGAAATAATGTAGTCCTCGGTTAAGGCAGGGCTCCCCATCTCAATGAATGTGACCTAGATAATCACCCACAGGCATGCCCAGGGGCTCGCTTCCTATGGGGCCTGTCAAAGTGGCAACCGACGTAAACCATCATACACTTCCACGTGGCAGCCGCCGCCACCTGCTCAGTCCCTGCACCACATTCCATTCCTTTGCTCATTCTGAATACTGCATGTCCTCACTTCCTTACCACCTCTAGCCACACACCTTGCCTTCCCTCTCCAGGCTTATTAAATCCGGCGTGACTTATCTTTGACCCTTTCCCTCCCATTTTCTCCTATCAGGTCCCAAACAGTCAATTCCTATGGGGATTTTGCCTCTGCTTCCACTCTCTCATTTAACCCCGACTCGGACCTGTCAGGTGTGTTTTATGACCTCTCTTTGGCAAAAGCTTTTGAAGGTGTTTATTCAAATCCAACCTCATGTTCTCTTCAAGCTAGTCTAGAAAATGCTACCCAATTAATCATCTTCTTTAGGATTTATTTTTAGCTGTGTGCATGCATGAGTGTGTGTATGAGTGAGGGTGCATGTGTCTATGTGTGAGGATCCCCAGTCCTATTCCTGTCTTCCTTCTTAGCTTCCTCCCTTGATGCAGCCACTACTATAAACTGGCTGTGTTCCTCCTGGTCTCTCGAACCTTTTAAACATCTACACAAGCAACCACAGCCAATATACAGTGTGAGGCATGCATCTCAGGCCACAAAACATAATTCTACATAGTTCTGCAATTGGCTTTTTTTCTATTGGACGTTGCAGAATTTTCTATTTTGAAATTATGCTGATCTACACAGAGCTGTTAGTTTCATAACATACCATGTTAATATTATAGCTTTATTAAACCTCTATATTTTGCTCCCTTTTCTATCTTGACTATTAATAAAAATGTGTTTTCAATTATTTTTACTACTATGATTTTTTTTTTTTTTTTTTTTTTTGCTTTTGCTGCATATTGGGCTGTGGTAAATATCCTTTGTGTGTCTTTGCAAACACAGCTTCAGGAATGCTTCTAACACAGAATGCTTCAGAAACAGAATTGCCAGTTCTAGCTCTGTTCACTAAAACCAACCACATCGCTGCCATGATGGCTGTCCATCTGACATTCTGCTAGCCCGATACAAGCTTGCCTCTTTCTCCTGACCCACGCTGGAGACTGTCAGATTTAAAGTTTTTCTCCGTCTGATAGGTAAACATTTTTGCAGTGGGGCTTGGGATGTGTGTATCAATAAAGTTGAACAGGCGCTCATGTTTATGAGTCAGTTACATTGCATTTATGTTAATTATAGGTTCATACCCTTGGTAATAGTCTTAGTTGGATTCTGTCATTGAACTCTGAACACATATGTAATAAATGGTGGCTATGTGTGAAGCATCATTAACCAACTGGTCCTGAAACTGTTGCTGAACTTTGATTTGAACGTTCCAAAGTCACCTGCTTGTCTTAGTAAGTATCTGTTGCCCAGCTTATGGCTTGTATAGAAATTCAATGCATATAATCTTAATTACTATTAGAAGTATACATGTATGTGTATATACAAATATATAATGATATATATGTAGTTCTATGGTATATTCAGAAGTCATGTATATATGTCACCCAAGTAGTGAGCTACTTCTATATAAATTGCAAACAAATTGGAGGATAGATTTTGTAAGAATTATGTAAAATTTGCATAATATGCAAATTCTAAAGAACAATTTTCCAGCAAAGATGGTTGATGTATTTTTCAGTTCATAGTTCTATCTCATGGAAGTATTATTTGAAGATGACTAAACTCGACAGAAGTTTCCCCTATCTTGGTGGTTTCAGCACAAATGGTCCCAAGTTTTACTATAGATGTTTTATTTGTTATTTATGCATTATTTGTAGTGTTTTATTTAAAAG
Source organism: Acomys percivali (assembly GCA_907169655.1). Taxonomy (NCBI): domain Eukaryota; kingdom Metazoa; phylum Chordata; class Mammalia; order Rodentia; family Muridae; genus Acomys; species Acomys percivali. The sequence continues at coordinate 42,115,381 of OU015756.1, read as the reverse complement.
TAAAGTATACACCTTCAAATTTTTTATTTATGTGTGGTATGTATGTATGTATGTATATCATATGCATGTAGTGAGTGCTTGCAGAGATAAAAATGGGCATTAGATCCTCTAGAACTGGAGTTAGAGACAGTTGTGAGACACCTGACCAAACCCAGGTCCTCTACAAGAGCAGCATTCTCCATTAGTTCAAAATGTTTCTTAAAAGATTATTATTGCTGGAGAATGTAGTCCGGTTGATAAAGAGCTTGCATTGCACTGTAAATAGCTGGCTCACATCTGTAATCCCAGCACTGAGGAGCTGGAAGGAGGGTCAGGAGTTCACAGTCATCCACCACATCAAGGCGTTAAATAAGACTTTGGCTGCTGAAAGAAAACACAGAACGCTGCACCAAGTCCTCCGCATACATAATACAGCTTTCAGTTTAGTGTTTTAATGGGGCTCCCGAGTGTGTGAATGGGTGGGTCTCTGATTCTTGTGCCTTCTTTTGAGGACTTTTCCTTCTGTTTGTTTGCCTTGTCTAATTTTGATGTGATGATTTTTGGCTTATCCTGCTGTATTTTATTTTCTTATGTTCTGTTGTTATCTCTTGGAAGCCTGCTCTTCTCTAGTGAGAGAAAGACAGGGAATGGATCTAGAAGGGAAGAAAGGTGGGAAGAATAGAAGGAGAGCTGGGCAGTGGTAGCATACACACTTAATCCCAGCACTCAAGAGGCAGAGGCAGGTGGATCGCTGTGAGTTCAAGGCCAGCCTGGTCTACAAAGTGAGTCCAGGACAGCCAAGGCTGCACAAAGAAACCCTGTCTTGAAAAACCAAAAACAAAAAAAATAGAGGGAAAATGAACTGTAATCAGAATATATTGTATGAAGAAAAAAACCTATTTTCAATAAAGGGGTGGGGAGATACAGACAACTATAAGATGGTAACTATGAAAAGCCTAGAATTAAATGGTTTTGCATTGCTTGAATTTTGTATTTGATTACACATCAATTTTATAGGAAACAAATACATTTACTTAAGGAGCATTTTTAACAATCTGCATAAATACATAATTAGGTAGAGAAAGCAGAAATTAAAACAATATATATAGTAATAGCATTTTATTAAAAGGATATACATGCATACAGAAAGGATAAATATGTCAGTGTTAACTAGTGTCTATGTTAAATACTGAATCCTCAGCATTCTTCCTTTGTTCTTTATGTTTGTCCTTATCTTATCTGAATATATTTTTGTGGTGGGGAAACTAATATTTCATAAATAAGATTCTGTTTAACAGCAAAAGACCACTGTGTAAGAACCTTCGCTTTATTTTTTGTTTTAAGGTTATTTTTATGTTTATGAGTGCTTTGTCTACATGTACATCAGTGTATGCATGTGGTGCCCGTGAAGGACAGAAGAGGGCATCAGAGTCCCTTGAACTGGAATTACAGATGGTTGTGAGCCACCACATAGGCGCTGGGAATCAAATCTGGTCCTTCTGGAAGCTGTCCTCCCAGCCCAGCACCTTCACTTTAAAATGATGTTCTTTTCACTAGTGCAAAAGATATTTGTTGGCCGAAGAGAGTGACATTCCACTGAGACAATAGTATGTTCTGACAGGATAATTACCCATCAACCAACAGGGCATGTTTTCAGGTCTTACCCGATCTCTGTATTTAAATTGCAGGTTAGGTTTGCTTCTTACCCACAATGAAACTCAAGGTATTACCGTCTAGAACCAGAGTAGGCTTTGCCTGCTCCACAACAGGGAGGAATCCACTACCCAAAACAACAAATCATCTGCTTATCAAGGATGTGGCTTCTAACCACAGACTTCAGAAGACTTCAGAAAAGTGCTGGGAAGCCCCGCCTGAGAGCGTTCTGAGCTCTGGGCTCCTGCTTTTCTGTGAAATAAAGCGTGATACATCCCTGTCTATTGTAACAACTGTCTGGAAAGTTAATGAAAATTGCATAAAGCTACACTGAAGGCTTGGCAAGTTACATGAATACAGGTTGCTAATATGATTATGTAATCCAAGTTCAGAGACTGAGACAGACACAGGGGTTCGGGGCAGGAGAATCACCATGGGTTAAAAGCCAGCCTGGCCTATACAGTAAGACCCCGCCTCAAAATAGGACAGCTGGCATGATGAGAATAGTCCTCTTCTCTTCCCTCTGAGTCATCACTCTGAGAAGTCAAAATTGTCAAGGGGACTATTAAGAAAATAATACTTATCACCCCAGTTTCAGAAGCAAGCTGAAATTCCCTTGAAAAATTATTACAGCACCAACACAACACTGTTGGTATGTGTGCCTCTCAAAAGCAGAGACGGCTTGTCAACTCACTAAGCCAATTGTTGCCCCTGGAGGAAGAGATCCTCAATACTTTCCCAGGAAGAGACAGTTTTACTAAGGAAATTGTCATCACAATTGTTATCACAATCTTCACAGCCCACAGAAAATGCATAAAGCATCCACCACAAAGTCGAAATCTCAATCAAGAGTAAAATGAACAAAACCACCACCTAATCTCTTTTCCTATGAGCTCTTTAAGGCAACATGTATAATAAAAACAAACTTATATAGCTATTAAGTATCAGAAGAAGTAGTACTATAGTTTAATATTTAGTTTAGTGTATTTATGATAATGAACTTATAGGAGAAAAGGTTTTTACTCTAGCTCATGCCTCCCGTTTATGACCAGCTTGAGCAGTTGCTTTTAGGTCTCTGATGAGAGTAGCAGATAGTAAAATCAGAGAGCTTGTGGCAAAGCAAAATTTCTTACTTCAGGCCAAGAGTCAAAGAAAAGGAGGAGGTCAGAATTGACAGTCTCCTTCAAGAACACTCCAGTGACCTAAAACCTCCCAAACATTCCACTATCTCCCAGCATTCCCACCCAGGGGTCCTTCAACACAGGGGCCTTTAGGAGCACTCAATATCCAAACTGTGACATCTAAATTGTGACCCCAGAACATCATAAGATCTTGCATCACCAAAAAAGTTTTCTTCAAAGTCTGCATGTTTTTCAAGTCACGAGTAGACGCACAGACTACACAAAGCCTAAAGACGGTCTCTCTTCTTCACCCCACAAACAGGAAAGAATCCAGAACCTTGACTATTTGCTCTCTACAGTCCTGAGACCACACTTCCACTGCTTACAAACAAGGCAGTCTGTTGTGTTATTCTGTTATTGCAGTAGCCTGAAAAACAGAGATGAGCCCTAAGCACCCACTTCCTGTTACACACATCTATGTTCACAGGCAAATGGCCCATTGTCTCACTGTTCTCTAAGTTTCAGAGGAACCGGGAGTTTACTTTATCTTCCTCCCTTGATTGTACTCACATTTTATGGTACTAACAAAGCTAGGTCAACACTTCAGTCAAATACTTAGAGTTCAGCACTTGAAGTCACCTGGACACTAACTGCACAGACTTTGTCAGTCACAGCAAGTGGTCAACACTTAGTGTAACAGTTTGTCTTCTTTTGTTGGTCTATACCTTATCCCCAAATGATCACATTAAAAATATTTGTAATTTTGCTGACTTTAACCTGCAAATGACGTACAATCCAACCTGTGCTTTGTTAATTTTTTTTCTTCTTCTTCTGAGCTTCCACTGACTGCTGCCTCCAAGCAACACTGTGTAGTTTGCTGAGAAGTGAAGGGGACGAAGGAGAGGAAAAGAGTGAAATCCTGGAGGGCCAGGGAGACAGCCTGGAAGGAAAGGCACTTGCTACAAAGCCTGGCAACCCAAGCTCAATCTCAGGCTCTACTTAAAGATCCTGGGAAGAGAGAACGAAGTCCGCGCCACATACGCAGTATTAACAATAAACTTTTTAGAGAAATAAAGTAAAACCAAATCTGAAAGTGTAGTGTGTACATAGGCCAGTACTGTTAAAGTTGGATCAGTGACAAAAATCACAAGATCTGTAGCCTCAAGAGTTTGCCTCACAATAGAGAAAATGAACTTTTTTGGAAGAGGAAATAGCATGAAGCAAAACCAAAATTAAATAAGTAACTAATGAAGAAAAGATCAAGTGTCTCTCCCTCCTCTCCTGTCTCTCCTTCCCTCCCTCCCTCCCTCCCTCCCTCCCTCCTTCCCTCCTTCCCTTCTCTCTCTCCCTCCCTCCCTTCTCTCTCTCTCTTGTTTTGTGTGTTTGTGTATAATCTTTTTTTTCCTTTTTTTTTTTTAATTAATTTATTCTTGTTACATCTCTATGGTTATCCCATCCCTTGTATCCTCCCATTCTTCCCTCCCTCCCATTTTCCCCTTATTCCCCTCCCCTATGACTGTTCCTGAGGGGGATTACCTCTCCCTGTATATGCTCATAGGGTATCAAGTCTCTTCTCGGTGATTGTGTATAATCTTGAATCAAGGTCTCACTCTGTAGCACAGGCTACACTGGAACTCACTATGAAGCCCAGGCTGGCTTTGAATTTGTGCTTAATCTTTTTGCCTCAGTCTCCTGAGTTCTGGGATTACAGACATGAACCACTATCCCGGGCTTCTGTATCTGTAATGGCTGGTTTCAGGAAGTGAACTGTATACTTTTTAAGTTTCTCGTATAGAAGCCCTAACCCCTAGTACCCATGAATTTGGAGGTAGAAGTTTTGAGGTTGAGAGTAGCTGAAAGGAGGACAGGTCGCCTTTATCCAATCTGAAGGGTGTCCTTGGGAAATGAAGTAAGGAAAACATGGGAGGAGGCATGTGAGAGGAAAGAGCCAAAAGATGGCTACCTGCCAGTCAAAGATAGCAGCTTTGGAAGAAACCCAAACTGCAGACACCTTGATCTTGACTTCCAGCCTCCGGAAGCATGAGGTGGTGTGTTCTGTTGTCAACTGCCCTTGGACCTGAGGTCACCTAGGCATTATTTACAATGCCATCTAGACTGCAAACCGCAGCTACAGTACATTGTCTAGAACACAGTGACCTAAATATCTATGTGTTCAGCATAGACAACAGCTTTGCATACTTTTGCTCTGCAGCTTGTTGGCTCTGACTTCATTTTGCTGTGGTCCCTCAAGTGGACTGATACAGTCAGATGTAGGACATTGGGTGTCACTGTCTCCTCCTGGACATCACAGTCTGGAGAAGTTACCATCAATGCACTGACTCATTGTCACAGTGGTCCTTGTATATGAGCCTCCTCTTTCACCAGACTTGAGAACAAGCTCCCATTTTTGTGTCTCTATAGCAGTGGTCATCAATCTTCCTAATGCTGCAACTTCTTAATATGGTTCCTCATGTCGTGGTAATCCCCAACCATAACATTGTTTTTGTTGCTACTTCATAACTATAATTTTTTACAGTTATGGATCATAATGTAAATATCTGATATTCAAGCCCTGTGAAAGGATAATTCGATGCCCCCTCAGCCCCCTGCACAAGAAAGGTCACGACCCACAGGTTGAGAACTGCTGCTCTTGCTCTATGCCTTATACAGTGATCAGCCCATAATAAGCAACCAACTTTTTCTTTTAACTTTTATTGTTTATTTTGTTGCACACACACTACATGTGAGTCAAGTAAAATATACATCTATACTCTGTGTTCCTTTCAAGGTTGTGTTTGGATGCTAATGACTGTCCTGTGAGCGTAAAACATGTGCTTATTGCTCACTGATGTCCTTAGAGTAAGATGGTCCTGTGAAAACTCAGGGAGCTTTACAAAGAGATTTTATTAAGTTTATAAACTGATTTTTAGAAGACTTGACATGTTAACATATCAGTTTTTAATCACACAACAAGAGATATCTTCTTTGTAAAAGCCTGCTTTATAGTTTGGGTAATTTTCATTAAATGTACTTTACATGTTAAATTTTTTTTTTAATTTTCATTTTTATAAACTATACTATCACATTATGTAAAGGATCTAAAAGGGAAGGTATAAATTTATATTTTATTTTGTGAATTATCATCTTGCTAGCCTGATATCTTGTTATGGTTTTGAAATGAATCCATTTGAGAATTTAGGACCAATAATCATATTTTCCATTGGTAAATACCTTCAAAAAAATTAATCTCACACCCAGGAAAGGTGGCACATATTTTTGATTCTAGCATTAAGGATTCAAAGGCAGGCAGATCTCTGTGAGTTACAGTCGAACCTGCTCTACATTCAACATAGTGATATAGTGAGTCCCAGGTCAGCCAAGACTACATAGTGAGACCCTTAAAGAGAAACAAAGAATCTAAGAATCTTAATCTTTAATATTTTTCTTGTTTTGTTGTATCAAATCGGACGATATTAAACAGCAAATATTAATTCTAGAACTCTTTCAGTATTTAGAATGTTTCCTATTATCGCCTATTGTTTTCAAATATATTTTCTTGTTGCATTAAGTTTCTTTCCTCACTAGTTTACCATTTTATCAAAAACAAATGTTGGATTTTATCAGTTACTTTCTTATTGACGGCACACACACTGCCAAAGCTCAAGCTGATTCACACCTCAACACTTGGCAACTATCAGGAGCATTTTTCTCCAAAGAATAGGATTCCCCAATTATTATCATTCAGAACCAGAGCAGAGGCTGCTTGCTGATGCATCTCTCCCCCGAGGGCAGGGTGTGTGAGGAAGGGCCAGCTGAGAAAGCAGGGTTAGGGCCATAGCCAAACTTAAGCTATTGTGAAAGGAAATAAAGTGCTGTGTTATTGTATAGGCCACTCTTTTGACCTATTGGCTGGTGAATATGGCTGTGAGCAAAACTAAAGTTTCTGTTTAGAAAAATGCCTTGAATTGTAAAAGTTCTAAATAAATGTTTGTAGAATAGGTTAGCAAGTAAAAAATGTGTATGTAGCTCTGCAGAAATGTTTTGGAGGCAGGTCTTGGACAATCGTTTTCAATTTGTCCATTTTAATTGTTAGCCAGCTTAACTTTTGATTCTCGCTCTAGATTCATGAATTGGTTCCTCTAACAAATAATCATCTTACTCAGATATTTAAATCTTAGCACAGCACTTTACAACTTAAAAAAGATACTTCCAAGGAAAACAAAGATCTGCAAGAGTTGATTTTGCTGCTGTCAATTAACGAAAGAGCTGTTTGAAGTTTTGTTTCTTTTCCTTTTGTTAAGGTCGTTTCCAAGGGATAGGCTTATTAATTTATACATTTCTTATTAATTTTAAACTTTGAGCATGGCCATGACATACACTTTATCTTATGTGTGATATTCTGCCTACATGTATGTCTGTGTAACATATGTGTGCTTGGTGCCCTCAGAGACCAGATGAGAGCATCAGATGCCCTACAACCGCAGCTATGGATGCTTGTGAACCACCATGAGGGTGCTGAGAATCCAACCTGGGTCCTCTGCAAGAGCAATAAGTGCTCCTGATCACTGAACTGTTTCCTCAGCCTAGTGCACTCTTTTGCTTTGCTGGAATTATTTTATGATCAACATCTGTAAATGTTCCCAGAGAGAGGAAAGGGAGCATTCTCTGCTAGATGTAATGCCCAGTAGGGAAAGGTTGAATATTTTAAGCACGTTTAAGCTCTGATGTTTCCTTTGTTCCATGGCTGATCTAACGATGACACTGCTGAGTGAGAAGTAACTTCACACATACTAGAACAGGTAACTTAGGGGGCATATAAAGAGAAACACCAAACTCTAAAAACCCAGTAATTAAACTTATATTGATAGGAGCATGTCTTAAAGCTTTGTTTAATAGCATATAACTTTCTAGTATAGAATAAAATGACTAATATTTAAAAACATGAAGCCATAATAAAAGATAATAAGAATGATAAATGGAAGCTTTTAAGTATACAAAAATGAAATGTGGTTGTAGTTGATAAGAGCTACTTTATTTAAGGCCTAATTAAAATGCACATGCTTATTATGGAGAGCTAACGATGTGGCAAGGCTGGGAGATGGCTTAGCAGTTAAAGATATCTCTGTGCAAATGTAAGGACCACACACACATATACACATACACACCACATACAACACAAACACACACATACACACCACATACAACACAAACACACACATAACACACACATACATACAGAAGCAGATGTTCACATACACACATACACACCACATACACCACACACACACACACACACACACACACACACACACATACCACACATACACACAGAGGCAGCTGTACATATACACACCACATACATCACATACACCACACACATGCACACACACCACATACACACACACATACACAGGCAGATAGATGTGCACATACACACATACACACCACATACACCACACACACACACACATATACACAAAGAGAGTAGAAAAAAACCAAGATGTTATGGTGAGGTTCTGACCCTTACTGAAGAGAGGTGCTGTCCTGGTGAGTCACTTCCTCTCCATAGGTCATGTCTTCATCTCTGAATGGGGGATCAGGTTGTCATAAAAGTACCTATAAAACCACCCAAAACTAGGACGTGTCCAGCAAGTTGAAATTTGTATGTTCATGGTCAATCCTTTGTTACCATTCACGTGAGTGTGATGCCCAAGTCTTCAAATATTGTAAAGAAAAGGAAAAATTAATATTTAATATTTTCTTTAGGGAAGGCATACACACCTGTCATGGTTATTGCACTTACCTTCTTAAAGCAAAGTTTAAATTCCCAATAAACCCAGATTCAGAGTAGCAAGGTCATGGTGTAAGACCTTTATTGCTATTTTTAAGTAAACTTGCATATTAATTCACAAATCAGAATCAAAATGCAGAGGCTCAATACAGATTCAATTATTAGCTCTTTCTAAGGCTATCCCACAGGAGCCAACACAAAAACTGGGGCAAATGGCAAATAAAAGCACATGTCAGCATAAACTCAAAAACATAACTGAAATCACCACTGGGTTCTTACCTGTGCTTGTTTAAATGAGGTGTCTATCTTCCTGCAGTGCCAATCAGCGGTGCATCCAAAACAGACGCAGAGTTATGGTTAATCTTGACATTGTCAAAGTCCAGATGCAAGGTTTCTTAAATATTAAATATGATGTTTTCCTCTCCTTAAGCTGCACGAATGGCTCGTTTTGTTAATTATTCCTCAGGAAGAAAGCTCCATGGTGTTGGCAGGAGCACATGATGTTCATGGCTCAGTACTGGATTTGCGGATTTGTGGGTAGATGAAAATAACAGCACCCAAGTCATCATTATCCTTAGCTTGAACCTGAGCTCATTAATATGTATGTGATAAATAAAAAGGCCTTTCTCAAAGCGATGTCTCTTACAATGTTTGAAAGTAAACCAAAAGAAATACTGTCTAATAGATTTTATTAAAATAGCTTCGCCACTTTTCCCCAGAGTTATAATACCACAAGTTTATCATGTGGATTAAAATGAGACATGGTGACACAGATATTTGTGGAGGTCCTCAAATGCTGCCAATGTTGTTACTATAACTCTTAACAGACAAGAATCAAGAGAAACTATTTTATTTTTGTTTTTTTTTTTGGTTTGGTTTTTTGTTTTGTTTTGTTTTGTTTTTTGTTTTTTGTTTTTTTTTTTCGAGACAGGGTTTCTTTGTGTATTCTTAGCTGTTCTGGACTCACTTTGTAGACCAGGCTGGCCTCGAACTCACAGCGATCCACCTGCAAGAGAAACTATTTTAAAGTAATTGCCTGTGTTCTTACAAACTTGTTTGATTACTTTTATAGCTGAAAATACATATTTCTGGCTTAAACTATACATCCCTAGGATTCGTTTAGGGCAGTCTTTCCTAGGCCTACTTCACACAGGGAAGATGTAACTGAGATAAATACAACACATGTGTTCATGCAGCACAGTGTTCTCATTCTCATAATTTGCCTACCATGGGATACTTTTTAAAGTGAGTGTGATGAGCTAAATCAAATGGTAGGAGTGGTCACTCCTGAGCACCTGTGATGAACAGCCCTGTTTTCAGAGACCGTGCAGAGGAAGAAGACCATTAGGACCTGTTGGGATAAAAAGCTGAGAGACCACACCCAAGGAGCACAAATATTTAAGAAGGAAGGAAAGCAAACCAGAAGACTTTGAGGAAAGGTTTATTCTTTTTTGCTGAAATTGAAGATAAGTAGAAATTTCTTTCTGTACATATGAAACGTATAATAGGAAGTTTCCCCAATTGACTCAAATTTGAAGGGGTAAGAATACTGTTTTATTTTCCCTCCACAGTTTGATCAGCTTAACATAGTCTACCTACCACTGAATTTTTTCCCCCCCCAGGACCTGCAGTAACCTTGACTGACAAAAAGAGCACAGCCTTGTGGATTATCTACTTAACAGGCTACTTTCAACCGGGCTCTCTGTCCTGCTTTGTCAGCTCCTTCTAAGTCTTTATAATCCTATTTAAAGTGCCTGTAACTGTAGATGCTCACTTGCGTTAGATTGGCTGTTCTCATAGTTCTATTGTTTAAAAAAGATGTGATTTGAGAATTTCTGGCTCTTGACTCTGTGTTATTAAGTATTTTATCATCTGCCTCCCAACCTACCAAGACCTTCTGCCAGCACAGCCCATTAATGGCATCTCCATCTTTATGGTCACAATTAAAGATTGCATAGTTAATTACTTAACAGCTAAATAATTATTTTCTCTGTAAGAACCATAAACCCTCTGAGTTGAGGGCTATGTCCATTATTTGTCTATTACTCCACAGGTATGGCTCAATACGATGCATAATTCAACTACTTAGGAGGTCCCAGGCTCCCTTCTAAGCACTAGGAAGTTAAGAGCTAACAAAATCAAATTTCCACCGTTAGGAAGCAAGCATTCTGATGATGGTGAGAAAGAACAAGTATAGTCGGGAACACATAAGTCAGGCATAATCTGTAATGTGATAAAGGGGGAGAAAATCGACACTAGGGAGTGTCCAGGAAAGGCTTCTTTAGTGGAGAGCTGAATGCAGTGACAAACACCGGCTGTGCCCTTTTCTTGGGGAAAGGCGGGATTGTGTTGGGTTGCCAAAGTGAAGCAGACAAGCCCCACATCATAAGCAAAGGGAGGAGGGAGCCAGGGAGCTATGGTCTGAGAAGAAGAAAAGCAGGGAGCGGGTAGGAGACGGTGGTAATTCAGTAAGGAGTGACAGTCACTCTAGCAAGGAGGGTGGGAATTGGGGTGGGAGAAGGGGTCAGATTTTGGATATAGATTTAAAGCAGAGGCAAGAAGATTTGTTGACTGACTGGATGTGAAGTGTGAATGAAAGGACGGAGTCAAGGATGATGCCAGGCTGTTTGGCTTAAAGCAATTCAAGAGGAGATTATTTAATTTGACAAGATGGAAAGGCCACTCCAGTAGACTAAGGTGGGTAGAGATTTGGAAAGTAAATTTGCTACTCGCTGGACTAAGCGGAAGAGTATTATACATTTTCTTATACATGCTTTAGTAACAGAACAGTAACGTGAAAGAAATGGAAACTGCAACTCTGAATGCACTAAGTATTTGGAAATCGAGCCACATATTCCTAAATGAATTGGGTTAAGGAAGAAAGCAAAACGAACATTTTAGAATACTGAGAACTGAATGTCAACGCAAGTGCAGTGCATCAAAACTTGTAGGGTGAAGCCATTGTAGTATCTGAAGTTAAATGTTAGTTTCAAATACTTAGTTTTTAAAGACATTTTCATTTTAACTCTTTCTGTATGTGTATGTGCATATGTGCATGTGTGCGTGTGTGTGTGCATGCATGAGAGTGCATGCATGTGTTTGTGTGTGTGCACGTGTGTATATGTGTGTGTGTGCACCCACATGCGTGCTCATGCACACACACACACAGATGATCGTGGAAGACAGAAAAGGGTTTTGGGTTCCCTTGAGCTCCCAGATGTGAGTGCTACAAACTAAACTCATATTCTCTCCTGAACAGTTTGCACTTTTAACTGCTGAGCCATCTCCCAGCCCCTCAAATACATTATTAAAATACAATAAATGTTTAAAGCCAATGATCTGAAATTTTACATTGAAAAGTACAAAACATAAATTAAATTCAAAGTGTAAGAAGGAAATATTCCAAATAAAAGCAGGAAGCAATGAATTTTAAGTCAGCAAAGAAAATCAGTTGCTTCTTAGGAAGATTCTTAAAGATTCTTAAAATTTTAACTCTGATTTTTAAGACTGATTAAGAGTGGGGACAATAAGAAACTAAGACTTGTAAGCTAGTGCTACGTATAATGCGTCTACAAAAGACCTCCTCCACCACCTAATGACAGCTACTGTTCCTTCTGCCTTGTCACTGCCCCTGGCCAGAGAGCCTCAAACTCCCCCATAATGTGTCAACTTGGAGGTTAAAGGTTCACACGGGGTAATCTGCAGATCCGCCCAAGGTCCAAGGCAGTGTGGCTTTGCTTCCTCCCGCTCCAATGGCTTTAGTTTCCAGTCATCACTGGGTCTAGTGACCTTGCATGGAGACCAGTAAGTGTGAATCTCCCTTCTAGAGAACCTTGTTTGCGGTCACATTCTAAGTTTTGAGTCATAAAAGTATTTCCCAAAGCCAACAGTGGACTCACTGGGAATTTTCAAATGTTGCTCTTCTTAGAATCAAACAACAGATTCTTGCATGGGATAACACCCATCCCCAACTGATGCACTCATGACGTTCTGTGTGATACTCACATATTTGTCCATCTAAAAATAACCAGTGAAGGAAAAGACATGACCAATTTCTGGGCAGGCCACACTGGGCTTGGGACAACAGTGATCCTAAGGAAGTTTGAGTATTTTTTCCAGAGTTTTCTCACGTTTCCAGAAAGTAAATAAATTAATAATAATAATAATAACAACAACAATAACAATAACAATAACAAAATATATCCTGCCCAAAACAGATCTTCCTCTTCAAGTGCAGGGGCAATGCCTGAGAGAGTCACAGCTCTTGCTGGCCTTGCATGAGAACCAGAGCCCACGTAAAAAGCTAACGTGGTTTACACCTGTAGCCCCAGCATCCTAGAGGACAAAGGCAGAAAGGTTTTCAGGGCTTGCTTACTAGCCTCGCTCCAGGCACAATGACAGTCCCCATCTCAAGGGAATAAAGTAAAGAGTGATGGAGAAAAATACTCATGCTCCCTTCTGGCTTCTACAGATGCACAGGCATGTGCACCGGCAAACACATGTGTGCGCTCATACGCAAACAAGGAAAACCAGCACATCTCAAAGGAACATTTTCAGGTGTTTTTTTGTTTTTGTTTTTTCTGGGTGAAGATATAAAGCATAAACAACATCGATCATCTTGAACGATTTTAATATGAATTATCAAAGTTTTAAAAAGTGCTTAGGATAGATTTTGCCACATAGCAACTGATGTTTGTTAAATAGTAATAAAGTACCTGAGATCAGATTTATTATCATAGCTAATCTGTGACGAAGACAAAGCTTCAAATCTTGCGCCGGACGAGAACATTTAAATAGACGTCTAATTCACAAGGCTGCCTATCCAAAACTGCCTTAAATCAACCTTGCCACTTTCACCTGCCTGTTCCTGTCCCCACCCCATTCTTTTTCTACACGTCATACCCACGCAAAAGCTATGCACCTTGCACTACCGACCCATTTGCATTTAAGGCTTCTCTCCTAAACCTAAAAGCAAGAAAAGCAAGGTGGATCTCTGCAGTGACACTCTTAGGCAATTAAAGTCAATAGCTGTTCGTGAATGTCGCGAGTAGAGGGGAAGAGAGCAAAGTGGGAATACAGTGTTTACGTCACAGCGCAAAAGCACCCCACAGCGTGCATGCTCTCGGCTCTTCCTGGGGAGGGTTTCAGCAGGACGTGTGCCCATTTCTTGAGGTAGACCTAACTCGTGGCTAAATTACTTCACCTCACTCTCTACTTTAGATCCCTCACCTGCAAACTGGAGCTAATAAAGTGTGCTCTGTGACATAATGAGTCGATTCGTTATATCATGTAGCCTACAGTTAGAATGCCATGACCCTCAGTGAGGGAAAGCGTGTTCTCAGTTTGGACATTGCTGTTCCCATAAAAGCTTATTTCATGCATTTATAAGTGGGCGTGGTGGTAAGGGAGTTGGGGGTGGGGTGGGGTGGAGAGGGAGATCCTGCTGGTTGAAAACACGTATGTATTGTAAGACAAGGAGGACAGTGAGGTACATAAGAGTAAACAGAAGCACCAAGCCTGTTCAAAAATCCCCAGAATAAACTCTAGCACGGACTCAGCCCAGAACACTGAGCAGACAGTGTCTAGTGCCACAAAAGCCAGTGATGGAAAAGCCCCACAGTGGGCACGGCCCACAGACGCCAGCCAGCACACCATTAGCTCCCGGACAGGCCAGAAGGAGGCCTTCAGCAGCTTCCACGCTGTGACCGCATCGTTTCCTGGACAGGTGTTTCTGGACTGCACACCCGTACAGCTCCCGGCCCACTCTACAAGACACACTGGACACTACTGCGACGGTCAAAGGGTGGAGACTGAGCCTCTGAGCGCCCGGCCAGGGGCCACGGCTCGCTCCGATGCCCCACCCAGCCACTCTCATTGGCTGAAGCTACCACGGGGGCGGAGACAGCGCACACCCTTTGCTGACTCCATAGCTCAGCCAGAACGAACGTGGGTTCCGGGGCACAGGTGTGTAAGAAACTAGCGCCAGCAGCAAAGAAGGTCGGTCCCCAGGCCATGGGGGGACAGCTGAAGCTGCCGCCCGGAGAGCCCTGCCGAGAAGGTGAGTGTCAGCCCCAGCTGCTGGAGAGTGGGGATACCTGTCACTTGGGTAGCTGGGAGCCCAGATGAGTGGTCTCCTTACAACTAGACCCGAGGAAATGTGAGGATTCTTAACGCAGTCCTCTAGTCATTACGTCTTCCAGCTGTTCAGTTGGCTGTCCCACCAACGGAACAGAAAATACTCCGCTGTGTCCACCGCACTGCAGGGTCTGTGGAGAAGCCCAAGTGGAAGCAAGCCAGATGTGACGCCCACTTGGTCCCCGGGCGGGCCCATATCGATTACGCCCTGCTGAGTGTGTGACAGGGAAATTCGGGATGCTAAGAGTAGATTCCCGGGCTTGATAGAAGAGGACGGTTTCCTCTGACTCAGGCTCAATTTCAAAGTCCATGGTCCACGCCACTTGCCGGGCAGAGCGCATGCTGGGGATCCCGCGGACCTCCCACGCTGAGTCCTGATGGTCTGTGCCTGAGTCCCACGGAGAGGTCGCTGAGCACTGGGAGGCCAGCGCAGGGCTGGTCCCTGACGCCCATGTGGCTGCTCCGCCTTCGAAATGAATCATCTCTCACCCAGAGCTAGGAGTATGACTTGCTGGGCAGTCCCTCAAGTGGGGTGACTATTCAAACAGGGAACTGGGCGTACCCTTTTGTAAATTCTTCTTGCCGGCCGGGCTAGGATTTACAGCCCGCACCTTGCCCTGTAAAATCCCTGGGACAGGTCCCTTGTCTCTTGTCACCACATCCCCTAGCTTCCTGCGGTCTTAGAAGGTAGGAGTGAACTGGAATGAAAGTAAAGAAAGGAGTGGGGCAGCCTTGGGAAATGTGCATTGCAAATGAAATTGCCATTTTTCACAGTGCCGGGGCAAAAGCCATTTCTAACCTATTTGCCAGTGGCACAGAGCTGTCGGGTAGGAACCACACCATATAGTGGTTCCCAACCTAATGTTGTGGCCCTTTAACACAGTTCCTCATGTGGTGCAGACCCCTACCCACCCATAATGTTATTTCGTTGCTACTTCGTAACTGTAATTTTGCTATTGTTAAGAATCATAATGAAAATATCTGATATGCGTCTCCTAAAAAAGGGTTCTTTGACTCTCTAAAGGGGTCGTGACCCACACGTTGAGAACCAATATTTCAGAAGTTCCAGGCAACATCCTACAGGTCTTTACTCTTGGATTCTCCAAATTATAGCTTAATAGGGGAATAGAAAGGAAAAAAAAGGAAGAGAAAAAAGAAAGAAAGAAAAGGAAGGGGAGAGAAAGAAGAAAGAGAGGGAAGTCATCAAAAACCTCAGAAAGGGAGGGAAATGCAGGAGAAAATGATGTAACAATTCCCAAACAGTCCCAAAATTGAGATTGGTGATCCCTGAGGCAGCTGCACCTGGACTTATTTCCAAGACAGTCATGCTGTAGATAGTCCCCAGCCACTAAGTCAGATCCTCACTAATGCACCCCGCCCTGTGTGTTCAGGGATCTGTAGGCAGACTGCACCCACTCACTTGACCTCTGGATACTTTTCCTGCTTTACTCACACCTTTAGTAACAACAAGAAATATTGCAGCTCTGTTTCACCTCAGTAATTG
>OU015756.1:42071129-42094198 GCA_907169655.1 Acomys percivali | reverse complement strand
CAATTACTGAGGTGAAACAGAGCTGCAATATTTCTTGTTGTTACTAAGCATGTAAGTAAAGCAGGAAAAGTATCCAGAGGTCAAGTGAGTGGGTGCAGTCTGCCTACAGATCCCTGAACACACAAGGGTGCATAATTTTGGAGGTGCCTGTTCATGCCCTCTTATCCCATTGCTTTGGGGCTGCAGTTAGGCAGCACTTAAGTAGGAGCACACAGCAGGACAAAACCGCCGATGTCATTGCGGGAGAGGGAGGAGAAAAATCAAAATCGTCTATAATCTCTTCAGGGCCACAATTCCAGTGAACCAAAGACAGACCCCCATCCGCAACCCCCACCTCTTCACAATGACACTATCTCCCAATAGGATTAGGGAAGATTAGGCCTTTCGTGGATTTTTTTAACTTCCAAACTACACCAGGGGCAGAACCATCCGCCAACCATGGGAAGGCTCTGAGTCATTAACTACAGCCATCTTCAACCTGGGAATGCTTTGCTGTGATTCTCTAATTAAAAGGAAGCGTTACCCAATCACAGACTTCCTGGGAATCAGATAATCTGTCACAAGCTGTACAATTAGATGATTCTCTCTAGGCAAATGTAGATTTGAAAGGTACAAGTGTTTCCCCTTTACGTGGACATTAAGACCCTACTGGCTTCATTTATATGTTGTGTTTATAGCTTCCTGAAATAAAAACACTGACTTGGGTTCCTTAGCTGTGCCACTTACAACTACACAACTTTTGCACTACAGCAAGGAAATTGCTTTTCTAAGGAGAGAAATGTTAAACAGAATTCAGGGTAGGTGTCACTTGTAGGGATTAATATTTTATTTCTTAAATTGAATGTATTTTTATACAAATCACACATATCCTATATTTTACTTAATAATTAAAAAAACAATAACCTCAAAGAAGTTAAGCAAGCTGTCTGCTGGCAGCAATTTTTATTTGTGCATTCAAAGTGACTGACACTGTCCTTTACAATTTTAAAATGACTATTATTTTATTTTTGTTTATTTGTTTTCATTTTTTCGAGACAGAGTTTCTCTGTGTAGCCTTGGCTGTCCTGGACTCAGTTTGTCCACCAGGCAGGCCTCGGACTCACAGCAATCTGCCCGTCTCTGCCTCCTGAGTGCTGGGATTAAAGGCTTGTGCCACCATGCCCAGCTGATACTAGTATCATTTTAAAGTGTCTAGACTTTCAGTGTTGAGTGAAGTCTGGATTCACCTCCTTGGATAACTAGCTTGCTTGCTGGAATCCTGCTGAGATACCTGCTCTTGATCAGAGATATTTTCAAATCCTCTGAAACCCGCACCCCCTCCCCCAGTCTCTGTGCAGACACTCTGCCCCTCCCACCTCTTCCCTGGGCGCCCCGCCCACCTCTTCCCTGGGCGCCCCGCCCACCTCTTCCCTCGGCGCCCCACCCACCTCTACCCTGGGCGCCCCGCCCGTCTCTTTCCCGGGCCCCTCCACATCCTCATACTCCCTCCTTTGGTCTTTCCTCCCTAAATACACTCCCAAACCATAAAATGATTTAAGTTCTAAGGTCAGTAGCCAAACAAGATTTGTATTATTTCTCCTACCATAAGACTCCCAACCTTCCTGCCTGTTCCCTTGGCACAACCGTCCCCATGCCCCACTAAAGTGTAGGAAATGTGTTTTGCTCCATCGGCGGCTTAGAAGGCATATTGTTTTCCTGGAATGAGGGCCGCCCACCCTGATTTCAGAGATGAAGTTCCGGAATGGTTATGTTAGCTGCTCAGGGAACGACAGGAATGCATTCATTGGGATGCTAAGCTCAATGCTTTCTCAAGAATGAATGCAATTAGAATTGTAACTAGCAAAAATGGTCCCAGGCTCACTTTCCAGTTGTCTGTTTGTTGCTTGTTGTTTCTTTGGTTGGCTGTTGTTTGTTTGTTTGTTGTTTGTTTTGCTGTCTCTTCCTGTAATACAGGGCAGCCTTGAAATTGTGAACTTAACTGCCAAGTGCCTGGATTACACGGCCAGGTCATTTCTTGGGATTTGACGAGAGGCCTGCTGGGATGAGTATAAATACTGCAGCTACCTAGCAAGGATGGGCATTTGCAGTTGTTTTTGTTTTGTTTTCTTTTCTTTTTTAACAATATTTTACAACATTTCTCAATTTTATTTTATTTGTTATTTTCTTAGAAATCCCTTAAGTAGTGTAATTTCCCTTGGGCTATTTAACAGTTTTGACTCAGAATCTGTTCCACATCTCTCAAGGAAAGCCAAGTCATCTTAAAATCCCACACATAAGTGATATTCAGGCTAGTTTTGAGGTCAATTACTCAACCACTTCAAGACCTGACCTTTAAGGTTGTTTCCTCACTGCGTGCTGTGACATTAAGATGGCCTCAGAGGGCTCAGGAAGGCCTGAAGATCCCCTTACCGGAAGCCTCCATGCTACGTGCCTAGGAACCTGTCCCTAATGTGTCGCTGTGCTTTCCTAAGATTGGGGGTGTTGAATCAAAGTGCTTTGTTGGTTTTAGTTTTGTTTTTGCTTTTCTTTAGTTCTTCCGTGTCCCGCACCAATCCCTTTTAACTTCATGATCTTATTCTTTAACTTTTATTGTTTAATTGTACATATAAGTGTATACATACATCCTGCTAAGATCATTCAGTGCCGCTCATCTGGACCTGTGTTCAGGCCCGATCATTAGGGACTGGGTCACCTTCCTAGAGACTCTTCATCAGCATGGGTTTTGTGTTTTCATTGAATTCTGTGATTTACCTTTGTCCTTGTTTGTTTGTTTGTTTGTTTGTTTAGGATAAAGGATATTGGAACATGCTGCCTTTTAAAAAAAGAAATAAAATGAGAAAGTAGAAGATTTAGTCACACTATGACCTGTTGGTTAACTGTTACAAACAATAGACTAATAGTGTCTTATATTATGTAGGATATTTCCATTTCATATTTTAGGGCTTAGCCTAAAAATGCCAATGCACAGAGTGGGTCTTCTCCAATGGCCTTGTATTCATACTTGAATCTTATTCTTTATAAAGCCTACTGATGTTTAATTCATTTTCCTACAAAATTCTCGTTTATTTGGGAGCAGGTCACTTAGTTAAACTGAAAAAAAAAAGAATTTTTCTTTGGGCCACTTGGTATGCAGAATTAAAGTTTAATGCATTTTCTGGAATGTACAGTTCATACCCCACAAATGGGTCAGCTGAATCTCCTATAATAAGATAGTTTATAGGCCATTGGTATCACCATGGCCCTCTCCACCCTCCTATGTCACAAGCCCTGCCTTCTGAGAGACAGACTGCCCTGGGAGGAAGGAAGTGGTTGGGAGGTGGCAGTGAGAGGGACTATGCTGAGCTGTAAGCACGTGGCACATCAAAGCAAGCACTGGCGTTTCCAACAGGCTGCTTCCTTATGGGAGCCACGACCTATGTGCTGCCAGCTTGTTTGATTTATCAGTGGATCCTGGACTTCCCTGTGAAATCTCTCATCTTTGAACAATGACAACTAAACCATTTAAAACTCATTTTAAGAATGGGTAAAAGCTAAATTGCAAGTGTTTGTAGGCTCGTGGGCTGCCTCTTGGGGGTTGGGGGGGAGGTGGGGGTGTCCCTGGTTACAGTAAGGATGTGTGCCTCCATCCACTTGACTCTCTCTTTTGCAGTAAGTGTTTACACAGCTCCCTTGCCCTCTTAACCTCTCCTTCGTCTTTCTCTCTACCAGGCTATGTGCTGTCTCTGGTCTGTTCGAATTCGTCCCAGGCTTCCTGTGAGATCACAAACGTGTCACAGCTGCTGGCTTCTCCCGTCCTCCACACAAACCTGAACTCCACCATAACCAACTTCAGCATTTCTGCAAATGTAGAAAACAAATACAGTCTTTATGTGGGCTTCATATTGGCCATAAGCTCCAGCATTTTTATTGGCTCAAGTTTTATACTTAAAAAAAAAGGTCTCTTGCAACTGGCCAACAAGGGCGTTACTAGAGCAGGTAAGTAACACAGTGCTTTCTCCCCTAAGAGCTTTCCCCCTTTCCCGGAAGTCTCTTCCTCCTGCCCTTGGCCCAGCTGTCTCATCTCCCTGATTTCTGCATGGTCCACCATGCTAGAACGGTCTCCTTCACCACTGTCCCTCAGTTTCTACCGTTGAACCAGTTTCCTTGAGTGCCTCTAAGGTACTGCAGGGATTGTTTGTTTTAGTCACCAGGCTTACTTACTTGTTGGTAGTAGACTCAGGAACCATACACTCACAGTGCTTGACACCCACTGAATATTTGATGAGTCAGTGAATGGATAGTAGTCGAGTCACACTGCTGTTTACAGTGGCATTTCAGAAGCTGAGTACCCTGTCTGACTGCATTAGCCACACATCTATATTCATTTTCTTGACGTATAATAGAGTGAAGAAGCTGAAATGTTTTTCCTAGGATAGTATGGAAAAATAAATAGCTGCAAATTATGTAAACATGTTTTTGAAGGAATAGTGAGATGGGGGAATGATTTGCTCCATCAGAAAATAAGTACACTGTGGTCCTAATGAAAACAATTTAGGACTGGAATTAAAACAGACAATAAAAGATTGCTGAAGATGCACAAAAGAATACATATAGCAGCTAATATATGATCTTTAAAGGTAGGGTTTCAGACTAGTGAAGAAAAACGAATTATGCTATTAGAAGTACCAAGGCAATGGGGAAAAAGCAGAGGGAAAACATGAGAATTCGACTTTTTACCATCTGGCAAAACACACTCCAGAGTCTTTGAGCTTGAAATACAGACTTCTTAAGTATAAATCTACTCTGTGTGACAGAAGAATGAGATTCTCTGAGTGGATGGATAAAATAGGTCACACACAGACATTCTCTTTGGAAAGAACTTACCTGACACTAAATAACCAAGTGATATTGGGAAGAGCTGTGAAACGTACAGCACAGTGTTATATAGAGTTCCTAATACATAAAGAACATACCCTAGCAAACTCTCAAGGTACGCAAAAAAGCACAGGCGAGAAGTGCGAACATCCAGTGTGATAATTTGATTCCTGTTGAGTCATTTGTAAATTTTATAACGAGAAAATACTAAGGACACATACTAAACTAGTTTGCAAGATCATCTTTATTGCTTACATATCCTGTTTAGTTATATTATGGTATAATAAATTTTATATGGTATTAATATATTAACATTACTATCATAACAAAATCATCAAGGTCAAAGTCAGGTAGCTTACCTGTGATAGAATTGAGAACATTCCATTTTCTACAGCTAACATGTTAGCAGTGACTTGGGCCACACGTTACACTCACGGTGCAGACAAGCTTCAGAAAAGCGTTTTGTTCTTTTCAGAATGTCAAGGTTAAGGGTAAGCAAAGTCCACCTGTCTGACACTTGTCATTTGTTAGTTGACTCATCCGAATCACAAAAGCTCCTGGATTAAGCATCTTCTTCTCCCGAGGGGCAGGGTCACTTGCAAGCTGTGGTTTGGGTTTTCATTTTTTAACCATGGCTAAAACAAAGAATTCAAAGTTTACAGCAGTCCACGCCTGTACTGCTGACTAATGCCATCTGTGAACCTAGTGACTAAGGAAAATGTCATACAAGTCAAAGGAACTTTCCTTAGAGGTCAAAGGTAACAGAGAGCCGGAAAAGACCTTGGGAAGGACAGTTGCTGAGTTGAGCAGCCTTTTCCATCCCTCTCAACACTCCTTTCCCAGGACTCTGTTCTTTTGACTTCATCTCCTGAGCTGGGAATCTGATTTTTGGTTTTTGGTATTTCCCAGGGCAAGGTGGATACTCTTACCTCAAGGAATGGGTGTGGTGGGCAGGCCTGCTGTCGAGTAAGTATGAAGCATCCCAGTTTTCTCGGTCAGTCGTTCTTCCCTCCTGTGAGGGATGTTACTACATCTGCAATGGCCTGTGGTGACTTAGCATATGGCCTTCTATAGCTTGGCAGAGAGGCTGTTCTCACTCTTCTGACACAACCGGCTCTGTGCTTTCCCAGCATGCAAATGAAGAAGTTAGTGTCTCCGAATACTATATTTGAACTTCTCCTTGTTTTCATCTCCTG
The DNA here is from genome assembly GCA_907169655.1 of Acomys percivali. NCBI lineage: Eukaryota > Metazoa > Chordata > Mammalia > Rodentia > Muridae > Acomys > Acomys percivali. The sequence continues at coordinate 42,088,148 of OU015756.1, read as the reverse complement.
AGTTCTTTTTTCTAATTTATTTATTTATATTTTATGTCGTATGAGTGTTTTGCCTTCATGGCTCCCTGTGCTCTATGAGGAGGCCAGGAGGGGACATCTGATCTGGAGAACTGGAGTAACAAACAGTTGTGAGCTGCCCTTTTGGGTGCTGGAATTGAACCTGGGTCCTCTGAAAGATCAGCCAGAACGCTAAACTGCTGAGCCATCTCTCCAGCCCCTCTTCTGAGTTCTTATTTGACTTTTTTTTTCTATCTTGGCCACACATTCTCTACGCAATAGGTGTTGTATCTTCCTTCTCAGGGCCAAGTGTGGATCCTGGGGTGAAGTTGGGGAGGCATGAGTTTATCAGGACTCTCTTTCTCCCACTCTGGGTTTCAGGATGGAAGCCGACCTTCTGGGATCGCAGTGCCTCCCAAATGCTGCTGTGATGCCCTCGTGGAAGGCAGGCAGTGCGCCCTGCCACCCCTCCTGGTTTACCCCCTCCCTCTCTTCCCTTCCAAGAACTTTCTTCTATGCCAAGTCAGAGACTTCCAAAGACAGGATATAATAAACGTAGCTTCACTCGGCTGACGGGCATGTGGTTCACAGTCACGTGGCTCACGGCTCAGCTCCCTTTGCAGCCGGAAGCTCTAGAGCTCCCCTGTTTTCCAAAGCCAAGTAACTGATTTCAGCATTTGAGAAATCATTTGAGAAATTATGACAGAGAACTTGGGGAGTGGAGAGATGGCCTCGACAGTTAGGATCACTTGATGCTCTTACAGACGCTCCAGGTTTGAGTCCCAGCAGTCAAGTATCAGCTCATAACCATCCCTGATTCCAGCCCCAGGGGATCTGCCACCCTCTTCTGACTACCACAGGCACCGTGTACACATGTGAGCACACCCCTCGTATACATAAATTTAAAAAGTTTTTTTTTAATTTTTAAAAAGAAACAGTTTGAGTACCTTTCTCCTAATAAATTGTGGGAGCTAAAATGGATGATGAACAAAAAGATATGTAAATTTGCAGAGCCCTTTCCATTTTTAAGGTGTTTGCATACACATTTGCTGAGTAGAAGTTGACTGGTCTACCCTAGCAATTGATACTGTCTCAATGAGTCTCCTACTCTGTTTCTTTCTTGTATCTCCTCACCCTTCATTCACGTTTTTCAGATGAAAACACAGGGGCTGGAGCTATGCCTCAATGATTAAGAGTACTCTATGCTTTTGTGGAGGACCTGAGTTCACTTCCAGCCCTTACATGGAGGCTCACAAATACCTTTTAATTTCCAATTTCAGGGAATCTGACTATCTCTTCTAACCTCCATGGGCACCAGACACCCACAAACTGCCAACACTTGCATACATGAAGTAAAAATATATCTTAAGATGAAAATCTAAGGAGAAAATTGTACGGTTATATTTATAAGGTTGTATGTACCTAGCCAAAAAGCATGTGGCAGTGTGGATGAGAACATACTTGATGGGTGCTAGCTAGCTGTTAGCATATGAAGTTAGGATTTGCCTAGAACGACATTTATAAAAATAGAAACTATAAACAATATAAAGACACTGAAGGAAACCGAATAGTCTGAAAAGGCTGCCACAGCTCTTTTTATGACAGCGGTCTGTTGATTGCTCTGAAATTCTAGATCTGTCTGCATGGTGTTCTAATGCTGGGTACTCCTGTAGTTTTGGTGTGGTAGCAAAGTAGACAAAGAAAAGAAAGAAAAGGGCTTACACTCTTCCCTTTTCCTCTCTCTCCACTCTGTGTTTGCTTGGTGCAGTTGGTCAATGTGGAGTGCTGCAGTCCCCGGAGACGTAGCCCACTGCAGTCTGGCTTCCACACAAAAGCTGGCTCCTGGGGGAGTTTCCCTGACTCTGGAAGTTATTTGCAACACACTACTTTGTGCGGATCTCAAATTTCTCAGATTACATTCAGACATCCATCCTTAGGGCTTTCAAACAGCTCCCTGGATCTTTTTGAGCTCCTGAGACACCAGCACTTGCTTGTAGGTCATCTCCACTTCAGAGGGTCTAGCCATGGGCCCGTGGCGGGGAATCCTGGCTATCTACCACCTAGACACCAGATCCCTACAAACCCTTCTCCTTGTATAAGATGCCAATGATGTTGCTGCTGTGGCTCAGCAGCAAGTGGGGTCATTCTCAACCTCTACTAGATTAGACAGACCAAATTTGTTTTAAACATCTAAATAGTTCAAGTCTCAATTGAAAGCCATGTAAGCTGTACATTCATCCATCAGCATTGCCATATTGTTCTCACCAGGCAATTACAGTAGATCTACATCCCCGGGTAGCAATCCTTTCCCACAGGCTGCATGAAGTTAAATCATTGCTTTCAGGTAGGCCTCACAGTCTTTGAGATAGAAGCCTGTTGCTAGCATGAGTCATTTGCTTATCTCTTCCAATCAGGCTCTTATCCCATATTTCTGCTTGGTTTTCAGTGGGAGCTGGAGAGGCTGCAAACTTTGCTGCTTACACATTTGCACCTGCCACCTTGGTCACCCCGCTGGGGGCTCTGAGTGTTCTCATAAGGTAGGTGAATAACAGAGAGCTTGGCTTCTGCAGGTAGGTCACCAGCACCCTTAGGCATGCGAAGCATTCTGCTAAGAAATCACAGTGTAAATAATGACAATGCAACCTTACCTCTCAAAGCACAGTCTTAGAGGCAAGTTATTTATATTATACACATAAAAGATTGTTTCTTGGGCTAGGAATCACTCACATACAAAAGGTCTTGAGTTTGTCCTCCAGCAGAGAAAAAAACTAATCTTACCTCTAAAAAAATTTTTTTTAGAAAGCTACAAAAAAAAAAAAAAAAAATAGTACTAGAAATAGGAACTACATTGTCATGTTGTTGTGACCATTTAAAAAAAAAATTGACAAGAGAGCTTGGTTCACTACTAACAAGGCAATTGCAAATTATGTTTGTGGTGGTTCAGTGAAGCCTAGCCAGAGTTTTTTGGTGTGTTTTATTCCCCTCACTTGAGTAAATTGTGAAACTCCTTTGACTTTTTCATGTTGGTGTAGTGTTTAAACTACATTTCAAGTCTCCCTGAAATCCCACTGCCTGCTGGATACCTTTGTTGGACACCCTGTATTAGAATTCTGTTTTATACCATGGAGAGAAACTGCTTACTGGCTTGCTCCTCACAACTTGCTCAGGCTGATTTCTTAGACAATTCAGAACCTCCCTAGCCTGGGGTTGCAACATTCCTAGTGCTGGGGCCCTCCCCCACCCCCTCCGAGGAAAATGCCGACAGATTAGTCTGAAGGAGGCAGCCCCTCAATTGAGGGCCCATGTCCCCAGGTGACTCTTGTTTGTGTCAAGTTAAGAAAAACCAAGCAGTGTAGTGGGTCTGACTTTTCTGAGCTGGTCTATAATACAATTCCAGCGAATGGGTTTGCTGAGCTGTGACCTCTTTGTGTAGTCTGGCTATCATTTCGTTGCTTTTGCCTTTCTAAAGCCTATACATCATCAGTATCTAGGAGAAATCTCCTGACCAGGCCTCCCTGCTTCTCCTCTCTGTCTTTATAGAATTAATTAAGTGAGTTAACGTGTGTAAAGCAGGTAGAGGAAGACTAGCTCTTGAGTTTTTTTCACTGGGGCTGTAGTCCCACAAGTGACCACAAGAGGGCAATTCTGCGAAGTCACTTGGTAAAAGCCTTGGCCTCTGATGTCACCACTAAGAATAGCAAGGAAGGAGGCTGGCGCGCAGGAGCCACAGCAGGCCTCCTTGTATAGCAACAGAATGTCCTGTTGAAGTGACTATGGTGGTGTCAACCTTGTGTGTTTTATATCAAGTGGAGACAAGCAAAGCATTGGGAGCTTTAGATGGGCAGAAACATCCAGGCAAGGTGACAGGGAAAGCTTCTTACTATTTAACAGTCTGCATGGTTGAACAGGTATGCACTAGTTATGTATCAACTCTGAACAGAGTTCTTGCTATCTAGATATATATCTTTCGTGTGTGTGTGTGTGCGCGTGCGCGCGTGTGTGCGTGTGAGAGAGAGAGAGAGAGAGAGAGAGAGAGAGAGAGAGAGAGAGAGAGATGAAGGCCAAAGGAATTATTCCTCAGGCATCATATACTTTATTGTTGTTGTGACATGGTCTGTCACTGACCTAGACCTTTACAACTAATCTAGGATAGCTAAACAGTCCCTGGGATCCTTGTCTCTACGTCCCCAGCACTGGGCTTTGAAAACTATGCACAGGCACACTGGCTTTTTTCCTAGTCCTGAAACTCGAGTATTGATCCTTATGTAGCAGATGCTTTGCTGAGTGACCCATCCCCTCCCCAGCCTAGGGCAACTAGCTTTGAAATATTCCTGGTCTATTATATTCTAAATGTACAAATTGAACATCCCTACTTCAAAACTCAAAAAGCCAAAGTGTTCCTAATTTTGAAACATCTTGAGCCTGCCTGGGATGTCGTAAGTGAAAACTCCCTCACCTGACATCACGTGACAGACTGCAGTCAAAACATGAGCACATCAAACAGATTGTGTAAAATGGCCCTCGGGTGAGTTTGCTAAGTCTACATGGATGAATCTTCTATTTAACCTCAGGCTCCCTTAGATATCATGCCTGCAAATCAGCCACATCCCAAAACACCTACAATCGAGTCATTTCAGGAGCGAGTGGCTTTGGATAGCGGATGCTCAATTATGCCAGCGAGCTATAAGCTGCCTTTCATTTTAGGCATTTTACAGCGGATAAGGTGACTGGAAGCTAATTAAGCTCTAAGTGGTCATGGGGAGATGCCAGGAGCACAGTGTGTCTGACATCTCTCCCCCAGAGGTATAAAAGTAGTAAAATGGGGATACTTACCCATACTTATCCAGTTTCTGAATTGTTTAGGGCTCTTTGGTTTCACGTAGCGTGTTCTAGTCAGCTGCATGGGATGCAGAGCAACACGTGCAGCAGTGTGAGCTCTAAGCTGCCGTGGAATCACAAGACAATTGAACCGTGGTGATTTTGTTTTATTTTTTTCCCTCTTCCAACAGTGCAATATTGTCTTCCTATTTTTTAAACGAGCACTTGAACATTCACGGGAAAATAGGCTGCATACTAAGTATACTTGGGTCAACTGTGATGGTTATCCATGCCCCACAGGAGGGAGAAGTCACTTCTTTGCATGAAATGGAAATGAAACTGAGAGATCCAGGTCAGTGGTTCAGCCTTAAAAGGGGGGAGTGGGGAGAAAACCCACTGAAGTCATGTGTGCATGCTTGCTTTTGGTTTGGTTTGATTTATTAAGACAGGACCTCACTATATAGCTCAGGATGGCCTTGAACTTGCAGTCCTCTTTGTCAGTCTCCTGAGTGCTGGCATCATCGGCATGCTTCAGTATGCCCATCACCATAGGAAGTGTGTGGTGTCACTGGAGGATATCCTGCAAGCCTACTGTAGGCTGTAAGCCACAATGAGATTTGCTTGCTGTAACTTTTTCGAAGAAGTAACAATTTGTTGCAGTGTTTGTGTGTCCTTGCTATACAGTAACAAGAAGAGACCAGGCAAATGGACACAAATGATTTGTAATGAACTCAAACTCCTGCCCCTTCTTCCTTTAAATAAAAACCCAGAATGCTACACCTGCCCAGCCTAGCAATGATATTGTTGAGATTCAAGTCACACGTTTGTGAAGCGCTCTATGAAATCATGGAGCAGCAGACTGGTGATTACTGGTGATTATTTACTCTCACTTGTTCCAAACGCCTGTGCTTTTAAGTTGGGGCCTCACAGGACCACGGGAAGGTTTGGTCCTCTCAGCAGCTCCTTAGTCTTAACTCTTTCTCCTTCTAACAGGTTTCATTTCCTTTGCCGTGATCATCTCTGTGATCTTGTTGGTGCTGATTCTGATTGTGGTCCCGAAGAAAGGGCAGACTAATATATTGGTCTATATCGCAGTCTGTTCTCTGATTGGAGCATTTTCGGTTTCCTCTGTCAAGGGCTTGGGGATTGCCATTAAGGAACTACTAGAGTGGAAGCCTGTTTACAAGGACCCCCTGGTCTTCATCCTGCTGGCTGTGCTTATACTTTCAGTAGCAATACAAGTTAACTATCTCAACAAAGCCCTGGACACTTTCAACACATCTCTGGTGACTCCTATTTATTACGTATTCTTCACGTCCACGGTGGTGACCTGTTCTGCCATCTTATTCCAGGAGTGGTATGGCATGAAAGCTGGAGATATCATTGGTACCCTGAGTGGGTTCTTCACCATCATCAACGGCATCTTCCTTCTGCATGCTTTTAAAAACACCAACATCACCTGGAGCGAACTCACATCTACTAAGAAAGAAGTCTTTTCTCCCAGTGGCAGTCACAGCAATTATGTTCTACTAGACAGTACAGACTGCTCAGCTATGGGGTGCGATGATGACGTCACCCTGTTTAGCAGAAGTGATGACCAAAATAGCCATAAACTTTGAACTTCAACAGAGACACCCAGAGAGAAATAGTACGTATTCCTGGAAGGTCCATCTTCATGTTAGCATATTAGACCGTGCAAATATTCTGCATGGGGCATGGGGCAAGGAAAAAAGCCTTTGTTCTGGCCACCCAATTCGAAAATCAACTTTGATCTTCTAGAAGATTCATGCCTTCCCATTATGTTTCTGCAACCATTGAAACAATCTCTGAGCACAAAAGAAGTCAAAGACTTGTTATTTGTCTCAGAATAATTCTTCTGGTCAATAGACTTGGTACTGCCTGGCAGCTCTTCATTTCTTGGCTGCCTGGTCTTCGACGCAAGGGAATTCAGAGATCTGCTACTGTTCTGACTGAACAGAGTCGTGACGCCACTCTGCTGAGTCATAGTCTCAAGCTACTAAAACTAGGAAACGGGAAGACTGGTGCGTTGACCTCTGCTCTGCAACTGCCTTATGTTTAAACCACACAGCAGATGGGTAAAATGTTAAAGAACACAGTGGGCTAAGATGTACATGACACGCATATCCATGATTATGTCAGAGAGCCTACTGACACAGACCTGGGTAATGTAAGCAAAACTATGTTTTCTGGAGGACCCAAGGGAATTTAGCCTTGCAGTGACTTACTATAGTCATTTCGTTCCTTTTTTTTTGTTTTGTTTTTCTTTTCTGGGTGTTTTGGAGATTGGATGCTTTTTTTTTTTGGTTTGTTTTCTTGCTTGTTTATTTTTTGGACAAGCTTTTGCTGTGTCACCCAAGCTAGCCTTGAGTTCATCACGCCTGCTTCTACCTCCCAAGTGCTGGGGTCACAGCTGTGTACCACCGTGCCAGTCTCTTTTTGAAAACTATTATTCCGTGTATTTCTTCTTGCTGACACAGACGTTTGTTTTTTTATTTTTTAAACAGTCACTGCACAGTGTGAGGTTTATAACGTGCTTCGGCTTTTCTCAAATGTCTTATCCCTGAAAGGTGGGTCATCTCAAACTGAAAACAGCAGATGGATTCTTTGTAAAGTGTTAATGTTATTTTAGAATTTGTCATTTTCACCCTTAGTTAAGGAAATTATAAACAGATTCTAACTTTTCAGAATGGGCACAGCTTACTATTGCGTTTAGTGACAAATGCATTTTTTCCCTTTTGAATTCATCTTGGCCATGCTTTTCAATTCATCTCATTGATACCTGTGTAGGGATAAAGAAATCCCTAAAAACAAAGCATAAAGACTGTAAGTGTGCTACAGGAAGTGTCTTTTGCTCTTTAAAATTTTGCATCTGCTTTCTCTGTCTCAATCTAGATTCATGTTCTTAGAATCTCCAGCGAGGTTACTGTTGAGTGCGATTCTCTGCACTGTCTGTGGGAGCTGATAATCCATGGCCATTCCATGAATTGTACCTCAAGTCATATTCATGTTTACTTTCTATTACTGACTCACTTTGCGTATCAGGCATATAAGCTGTGAACATATACGTCTGGAGGAAATTGTCTTCTGAAAGTATAGTATGTTTGACACCTGTACAAATCACTTTACCGGTTTTCTTTTTGGCTTTGATAACTCCACTGGGTCCTCAGGATATCTTCTTGGTGAGGACACCAGTCATCTCTCCTGGCATCTTTCCTGAGCTTGTGGTGGTTCTCCAGGCTCGTGATCTTAACTTTCAGATATTTATTAAATGCCACTTGTTACTTGACACTTTGGCTGTCAAGTTTTGCCTGTGGTACATTGTGCACAGGTCAAAGGTTCCGGGAACACAAAAATCTCCGCATCCTGGGTTGGAAAATGAACTGATGCTGACGTGTATTCCCAGGAGGAAGACCGAAAGATTTAATGGGCTGTCACACATGGAGAACCAACAAAAGACTGGCAAAGTGCTCTGAAAGATTACAGGGGAGCATATGTATTAAAAAATTAAGATGTTACTATAAATCTAATACCACAGCTGAATCTTTCTTAAGTAGGAAGACGTTGCTAAGGAAGAGTAAACTACTGTATTTACTCTGTGTCCTTGTGAACTGCTGGTCTCACATTCACGTGCATTTGACTGTATATCCCTTGTCATCACACAGACAGGATTTGTTTGGTGAATATCAACATATATGTAAATAAAATTGATTTTTGATTTATAATTTTACCATTAGGCCAATGGTAAATGGTTCTGTTTTTAGTCCAGAGTAAAAGATATCCATAAAACATTTTAGATTTAGAAACATTGTATTAAATTAACACTTATTTCTAAAAAAAGAAAGAAAGAAAGTAAGAAAGAAAGAGAAAACACTAATTCACATACACAGAAGGCTTCTTATATCTTGCCCAGTAAATAGCAGGCAATTCACTAAAGTTACTTCTCTTGAGGTGGCATTCTAATACTCACACGCTCTTTACTAGACAGAGGAGGACCACTATGCACATGTTTTCATAAATCCCTCATCTTTCCTCAATTTTGGTCACATTATTCATTTTAGACAATCGAAGTGAAGGCAAATTCATCATTGTCCACTCTCAATCACAAATTGGGACCATTCCAATGAAAATATTTTCCTTAGAGAGGGGGAGTGCAGTTGAGCACCGCAAGGCTCCATCAGAGTCCGCACAAGGCATTGAGTCTGCTCCGCACCATGAGGGGGAAAATAAAACCAGCGGAACCAAACTAAAAGTCACTTTTACCATTGAAAGCTTTGGGGCTGGGTCACATGAATATATTGAATGTTCTCCAATATTTTTGATAAACTGTGTTCAGAGAGTTTATATTTTTCAAATGGTTATAAATACTGTTCATTTTAGAGAATTTATACATTTTTAATGTTTCTGTATATTTCCAATAAAATCATGTGGTTTTATTGTGCCTTTTGGTATTGAGTTTATAGGCAATAAGATGTGTTCCTATTTTCTTTTGAGATTTAAAAGGAAGTTCTGAAGTTTAGGGGGTAACACTGTGCAGGGGTACATATTGACTTCTCTTTAAAAGTGAAATCTGTTTGGGGAAGGATCCCCCCTCACCAAACCATCTGCTGAAGAGCAGACTTGGCACCTGAACAAAAGAAGCTGTCTTATCCTTCAACACTTTTACTAAGCAAAATGGAGGTTCAAAGCAGTTAGCATAATGACACCCCCCCCTCTCAGGTCAAGAGAAAGGCAGCAGCTGTCCCTCAGAACTATGACAGCATTGGCCTCAGGGTGCCCCTGTAGCAGCCCAAGTCCCTTATATAAAGTGGCACAGCCCTTAGCCCACACAGGTCCTTCTGTGTGCCTTAATGTCTCCAGGCAGCTGATACCCAAGACATGTAACCGTTATGAACACAAATGCCCTTTAGTTGTTTCTAATTCAAATAAAGGACTTGTCTGACGTATAAAACCTCTCTCTTACCTGTGTCTCCCACTCTTTCTTTCCTCTGTATTGTAGACAAAGGGGTAGACTCTGCTGTGTTTTAGCTCACGCAGTCGGGGCCAGAACATACCTCCTAGCACGTAGCTTCCCAATGCCAAGTACTCAGTCTAGGCAAGGTGGGTACGTGTGAGAGAGAGGCTGTGGTGTCTGTGTGTGGCAACAGTGCATCTACAATGGTGCTGCACAGACTTCAGTCTTTGAGGGCAGGCTGTCTATGTGTGTACAAAACAGCAACACCTGCTCCACAGCTTAAAGGAAAGCCATTAAGAGGTGGATAGCAAGGCTGGGGGGACAACTTTGTTGGTAAAGTGTGTGCTATACAGCCACAAGGACATGTCTGAATCTCAGCATCCATTTAAAAAGCCAACCCAGGGGCTGGAGAGATGGCTCAGAGGTTAAGTGCACTGACTGCTCTTCCAGAGGTCCTGAGTTCAATTCCCAGCAACCACATGGTGGCTCACAACCATTTATAATGTGATCTGATGCCCTCAGATGTACACACAGGCGGAGCTCTGTATACATAATAATAAATAAATAAAAATATTTTTTTAAAAAGCCAACCCAGTGGCATACCTGCTGTCCCAGCACCGAGGCAGCAGAGACAGGCCAGCCCAAACAAGCCCCAGGGTCAGGGAGATTCCCGGTCTCAAAAAATAAGGTGGAATGTGAGAGAAGAAGAAACCTGTCATCAACCTAGAGACACACAGACACACATACATGCACCGTGCACACATGCACCACACAGTCACACGTACCACAAGCACGCATATAAGCACCACACACAACACACACAAACCACATACATACACACACATACACGAACCACACACAAATATACACCACATCCCTCCCCACCCCAAACACAGAGGTACACTTAGGTTATGAAGAGCCTCAAAGTTTACTTTAATAAATGAACCACATATTTTTCCCAGTTGAAACCATGAAGTTTTTGAGAGTGTTGACAGCCACAGCTACCTCTTCTGATGACAACTGTGGAATACCTTTCTTCTTCGGTGTGAAAGTGAACCTCCATCTGAAAGTGGTTAGTGACAGAAAACTTTGACCCAGCAACATCTTAGTCTTCATAGGTAGGCGGCTGGGGTAGCGGAGGAGGGAAGGCATTCCCAGCCCTCCCAGCTCTTCTGTGAGCAAAACTCTTCCCAGGAGCTATTTCAACATCTGCCTTCGGATGCTTGGCTCCCCCCCCTCAGATGTATGCTCTGGGTTGAGGAGAGCAGGCCTCAAGCCGGCTTTACGCAGAGGACATGCAACAGGCCATAGGAAGATCTACGCCTCGCCCCGATGTCTGTGCGCCCTAGCAGCTGCCTTACTGGGGGAGTTGCGCAAGCAGAGTTGACGGTGGAAGGAAGGGAGGCGTGTTCTGATTGCTGTGTACACAGAACGCCCTGTCGCATTCTCCGTCCTCAGATCTAGTTATTACCTACCAGTTGGAGATATCTTAGCTTCATTTCTGTTGCTCTGATAAAATACCCCGGCAGAAGTATCCTTGGGTAGAACGGGTTTATTGTGGCTCACAGTTCCGGGTTATAGTTCATCATGCCAGAGGAGTCTGGCAGCAGGAACTTAACACATCTAGTCACTTCAGATCGGTGATCAAGAGCAGAGCAGAATGACTGCGCATGCTCGGTACTCGGCTACTTTTCTTCACTGTCCAGGGCCTGCGTCTAAGCTGAGTCTTCTGGCATTAACTACAGCGATCAGAAAATCCCTGACAAAACCGGGCGGTGGTGGCGCACGCCTTTAATCCTAGCACTTGGGAGGCAGAGGCAGGTGGATCACTGTGAGTTCGAGGCCAGCCTGATCTACAAAGTGAGTCCAGGACAACCAAGGCTACACAGAGAAACCTTGTTTCAAAAAACTAAAAGAAAAAAGAAAGAAAATCCCTGACAGACAAGCCACGGATAACCTGACCTAGCCCTAGCCAATGGTACTTTAGGACTCACTTCTGAGGTGATTTTACATTGTGTCTACATGACAAAGCTGTCATAGCTAGTTAGCCGTATGCAGCTAAAGCTGGCCCTAAACATTTCAGACTGTTTCCAGAATGCTTTTACCATAGAAACCAGGACAGAACCCCTGTCAATTAGTTTATGAAGAAAGTCCTAGAACACCTCCAGAATAGCTCCTGGGTCTTGGAAGGTGGCCCCTCCCTATGCTAATAAACCCCCAACCACATATCCAAACTGTGAAGTCCTCAAAGACCCACAGCCTAGCCCTAACAAAACAAGTTGGCACCACAAACCTCCAGAGGAACCTTCCAGTTCAGGCTCTGTGTCTCTCAACTCACTTTTGCTACTGCTTTCACTACCATGTTCCTGAAACAGTTTTGCATGAATTGGTATTTCAATAAGAGACCTCTGTGCTGTTGGAGAGATGGCTCCGCAGTTACGAACGCTTATTAGCTGGGTGTGGTGGTGCACGCCTTTAATCCAGAACTGGGGAGGCAGAGGCAGGTGGATCCCTGTGAGTTTGAGGCCAGCCTAATCTATAAAGTAAGTCCTGTACAGCCAAGGCTACACAGAGAAACCCTGTCTCGGAAAACAAAGAATGCTAATTGTCACCTTATCACAGCTCCTCAGTTCAGGTCCCAGAATCTACACTGGATGGCTCACAACTTCAACTACAGGGACTCCGACACCCTCGTCTGACCTCTGAGAGCCATGTGCACATGCAGACACACAGGCTTTCATAAAATAAAATAAATATTTTTTAAAGGAAATTTTGCCAGGCGTGGTGGTGCACACCTTTAATCCCAGCTCTCAGGAGGCAGAGGCAGGCAAATCGCTGTGAGTTCGAGGCCAGCCTGGTCTACAAAGTAAGTCTAGGACAGCCAAGGCTACACAGAGAAACCCTGTCTCAAAAAAAACATTAAAAAAAAAAAAAAAGGAAATTTTATCCCTTAACAAGGAACTGCTAACAGTGGATTATAGTGAACAAGACATGAAGAAACCAGACAACATAAATTCCTCTGGGCACAATGAAACAGCTTTATTTTATCTCCGTTACCAAGACTGCACTAAATTCCTTCCAAGCCATCTTGCATACACATACACGCAGAGAGAGGAGGAGACAGAGAGAGAGCAAAGCATCCTAGTCTTCGGGGAGTCTGTTTCTCAGCATCCCAAGATGTAAGCACACGCAAGGCAGCCTTTCTGTCTCTTCAACAAGCTCTGCGCGGGACCCAGCCACAGCACAGAAGTTCCCTGAGGCATGCACCAGCTACACCAGCACAATGGGAAGGAAACTGGCTCAGAAGCAGGTGGGACTCTGGGAATTAGATATGAGTCAAGTTACACACAAGGGATCCACTCACAGGGTAGCACCTGCTGACTAAAGATTAGCCTCCAGCAAAAGAGGAAAGAAAAGGTATGGAGAAACTGGTCCAACAGGATCAAGCACAGCGCTACAGTCCCACAAGGCGGACACGTGACCTGCTGTCACAGAACCTGAGCAATTCTCAGGCCACCATTTCCATCCAACACATCTGTGTGTCCACTGTCCCCAAAGGGGGAACGATTTAAAAAGCTCAAAGAGGACTGCTAAGCAGAAACATGTACCAAAAAATTAGAATGACTAGTTAATAAATTCACTTGATTCTCATTTCTCAAATCAACTGGTAGTCTCCACAAAGTAACAAGCCCTCTATAAAAATATTGAAAGTTCTGGCTTTTCCCTTGAGGTTTCATAAACTTCCCCACATATGGCACCCTAATGAGAATTCTGCTGGTTACTCCATTGCTACAATGTTGCTTCAGAGACTAAACATCCTGCCTTGGTTTGGGGTTCCTAGTTTCCTGGTCTTCTCTTTGCACTGCTGAGCTTGGATGCCGTAGCTCTTCTGTTTCAGATGCCTCCGGGAAATAGCAGGATGACTAGCTCAGGCACATGGTGACTTAGCTAGGCACAGCTGAGTCAAGTCTGTCACTGGGACCCGAAGGAACATCTTTCTCCTTTCATTCAGCCTCTTAGTAAACCTCACAAGAATCCTCAATGCAGAGTCAGTGCACGGCCACAGTGTTTTACCGATGACAATGACCCGTGGTCCAGTAGCACATACCTGAAGAGGTATGGATCTTGTTTTCATTTTATCACTTTGTTTTGTTTTGTTCTACATGTTTTGGGACTACCACAGACCAATTAACAACATCTAAGGAGAGACACAAGGCCCAGTGTCATAGTAAACACACAGGAATTTTATTTAATATTTTTCAAAGAGGACCTAGTACAATTGCTTGTTGTGGCCCCATCTTTCCTCCAGTTCGTATATCAGATGAAGCCCTCCCTCACCAGTTTGATGTTTTCTGAAGGCAGAAAATTTGGAGAGAATTAAGATGAAACGAGGGAGGAACCCTTGTGATGGGATCAGCGGTCTTGTAAAGAGACGCCCAGAATCTTGTTCTGTCTTCCTTTACCACGGAGGACATCACAAGGCCTTGGTCACCTACATGCCCCGAAGAACCCCACCATGCTGGAACCGTGAGCCTTTATTTCCCAGTTTTCCACCTTTCCAAAGTCCACTTCCTCTTGTCCTGAACCATCATCCTTACTGAATTCTAGCAACTCTGGGAGGTCTGGATTACTGTCTTCATTTTACAAAGTTAGAGGTTCACTTGGCCCAATCCACAGGAAGCTAGTACATAGTGAATAGTGTTCTAGTTACATCCCTCGCGGCTGGGATAAATGCCTGGCAGAAGCCGCTTACAGGAGAAGTGCTTCTTTTGGCCTACAGTTGGAGGGTAAGATGATGGCAGAAGCATGCGCTGACAGGTCACAATCTCTCCAGTCTGGAAGCAGAGAGTGCTGTGTGCTGGTACTCGGCTTTCTTTCTTGTTTCTATTCCATCTGGGTCCCCAACCCATGGGATGGTGCCGCCTACCTTCAGGGTAGTCTTTCCTCATCGACTAAGCATGTCTGGCTCCCCACCCCTCCACTCCCCCACTCCCCCACCCCACCACCCTCGCCCCCACCGCCACCGCCCCCCCCCAACCACCACCAAAGACATACCCAGGGGTTTGTTTCCTACTTGATTCTAGAACAGCATTGATGGTATATTATCCTCTGAGTATCACCAATATAGGTAAGAGTTTGATGAAAATCTAAGCAGATATGTACCAAACAGTAACTACCACACAAAAAGTCAACAGAGATGTATCATTTATGAGTTGACTTAACTCTGGGTAATTAAACATGAGACTAATGGCTCACGGAACTAGGGATCATTTATCTCCTCTCACAAGCATGTAGCTCAGCATATCTTGGAAGGGCTCAAACACTTTGCACACTGTGGAGGTTTGATTGAGAACAGCCCCCCTAGGTTCGTAGATGTGAATGCTAGGTCACCAGGAAGTGCCGCTATTTGAAAGGATTGGGAGGTGTAGCCTTTTTGGAGGAAGTATGTCACTGGAAGATGTCCATGAGGTTTTCAAAAGCCAAGCCCGAAGTCTCTCATTTTCCTGCTGCCTGCAGATACAGATGTAGAACTCTCACCTACTTCTGCCCGCATACCACCATGCTCACTGCCGTGAAAATAATGGGCCAACCCTTTGAAACTGTGAGCTGTAAAAAACAAAACAAAACCGAGGCTTTACAGCCTCAGTATCCAGGGGCCACTGAGGTGGGACAGAAGAGTCAGCAGAAGGAAGAGGGTCCAGGCTTTTACTCTCGGCCCATCGGGGCTAGGAGATGGTTGCTTCTAGTGTTTCTCTCTGTACTTTAACTCTTGAACTTTCAGACTATTTAGGGCCACTGGTCACATCAAGAAACTCTGAACTTTTGTAGCTCTTAACTGCCAGGCTGATAGCTCTGGCTGCTGTAATCTAGCTCTCCAACTCTCAGGCTGGTAGCCATGCTATTCCAGGTTTCTGGTTGCTATGAAAAGAAAGAAAGACAAAAACCATACATTCACACAAATGTAGGGAGCTCCCATAGATCATTCATAAACTTACATAAAGACAAAGACAGACACATATTTGGTGGATGGTGAATGGAGGGAAATTCCCATCAGCCAACAACAACTTATATCTGTCCTGAATTTTTGTAATATCTATGAAAATTTATTTTATTCAAAAATATAGACAAGCATCACCTTAAAAGGGAGTTACAGTAGAAGTACTGACTCTGTTCTTTCATTAGATCCATATCTAACTAGATAGTTTTATTATAAGTTTAAAACAGTGGTTTTATCTATATGCTGATTCTGAATTCAAGGCAGAGGTTTTCTCTTTTTCTTATTTCAAATGTATGTTATGTGTTCAAAGCAAGAGTTTTTTGTTTTCTGTTTTCGTTTTTGTTTTTTGAGACAGGGTCTCTCTGTGTAACCTTGCCTGTCCTGGACTCGCTTTGTGGATCAGGCTGGCCTCGAACTCACAACGATCCGCCTGCCTCTGCTTCCTGAGTGCTGGGATTAAAGGCGTGCGCTACTATGTCTGCCTCAAAGCAGGAGTTTTTTATGTCAAGGTTTTTCTAAGAAAGAGGTGTCTGTCTTGTTTTACATAGATAACCATTTACTCTTTGTTTCTATGGTCTTTCCTATCACGGTGTATACCTGGGCCTTATCCTTGGGATAAACCTAGAATGAATGTATTTCCTTGATTATTAACATGTTTCAATCTTGTTTTCCTTCTTGGTATAATTCTCATGGAGGTTCAAAGAGTACCTAACAGTTTTTGTGATATGGCAGGAGGGTTTTTTAATTACCTGAATCAATTCAGGAACCATTATCAGGAATTATAAAGTCGACCTGTGGGAAATCTGCCCAACAGAGAGAGTAGCACCTATGGAGCAAAAATATTATGCTGTAGGCAGTGGGGGTCTATTCAAGCTCAGTGCATTATGCCAGGCCTACGGGACAGGCATAGGAAGGCAGTATGGCAACAATAAGCAGTCTTGAGGCAAAAACCCTTGGGGCTTTGCCTAAACCAGGGATACAGCCATTCATCAACGAAAGCGAGTGGGCTGCCTCTAGGGCGCCTCCCTTGGCTAGGCAGACTGTGTGTGTGTGTGTGTGCGCGCGCGTGTGTATGTGTGGTGTGTGAGTGTCTGCATGTGTGTGCGTGTGTGTGTGTGTGTGTGGTGTGCGTGTGCATGTGTGGTGTGTGTGTGTGCATCTGTGGTGTGCGTGTGCGTGTGTGTGCATGTGTGTGTGCCTGTGTGTGTGTGTGTGTGGTGTGTGTGTGCATCTG
>OU015756.1:42048521-42071119 GCA_907169655.1 Acomys percivali | reverse complement strand
GTGGTGTGTGTGTGCATGTGTGTGTGTGCATGTGTGGTGTGTGTGCATGTGTGTGTGGATGTGCATGCGTGTATGTGTGCATGTGTGTGTGTGGTGTATGTGTGCATGTGATGTGTGTGTGTGTGTGTGTGTGTGTGTGCGCGTGTGTAATGGGGAGCTGAGTCTGCATCTGCATAAGCTCCAGGCTGCTGTACCACTCCACCAACCCCCCTGGGCAATTCAACATGCTGTCCTCAGGCTTCTCTCGCCTGTCACCACCTTAGCGTCTCCAGTCCTGCCTCTCTCCACAGCCCAGGTACCACTCTAGTTTTTCTGTCTTTCCCACCTCTTATCACTTATTTGTTCATCACAGCGCCTCCCCACCCGCCGCATAAAGGTGGAGCAGCCTGGCTGGCTTCCACCTGTTGACTCCAACTTTTATGGTTGCTTCTGAGTCCAGCCACTTCCCCATTCTCTTCTGTCCCACACCTGTGCAGGATGTTGAGAAAGCCTGAGTTCTGTTTTCTTTGATGACAGTTTGATCTTCAAATCTGTAAACCTCAGACCCTTGATCAAACCCAAAGAAAGTCTCTTTGTTTTATTTCTCAAGTTATTTTCAGACTCAGTGTCCCAGAAATCCTCATCGTTAACCCACAGACCTTTTCCGACGACGTAAACTCCTGTTGTAGAGATGGTATCAATGGTTTCAAGGTCTGAACTCATTTGGGCCAGGAGGCTTTCTGGTTTGAATCTGGTTTGCCCTCCAAGGGCCCATGTATTGGGAACTGGTCTCCAGTATGGTGCTGTAGAGAGGCACTATGGCACCTTGAATGGACTAGACCTAGTAGACTGTCTTGGGATCAGTGGGTCATCACCCTGGCAAGGAATTAGGATAGTTCTCAAGAGAACCCCATTAGTTCCCAGAAAGGGTTGCTATGAAGACCAGGAATGCCCCCCCCACCTCTCCTTTCTTGCCATAACATCAGCACCATGATGCAACTCAGCCCAGAGCCTCACCAGAGGCTAAACCAAAGGGAAAGACTAATATTTGACTTTCTGCTTCTGAAACTAAGAATGAAATAAACCTTTTTTCCCTTTGTAAAATAATCTGCTTTGCTATTTTGTTTTTGTTTTGTTTTGTTTTTTGAGACACTGTTTCTCTGTGTAGCCTTGGCTATCCTGGACTTGCTTTGCAGACCATGCTAGCCTCGATCAGCCTGCCTCTGCCTCCCGAGTGCTGGGATTAAAGGCGTGCGCCACCACGGCCGGCTGGCCTTGCTATTTTGTTAGAACGTAAGAAGGAACAAGACAAGAGTACATAAATTTGTGGAGGTGATAAACTTGGGAGTGACTAATGACACTAAAATTATTTGCTTTTCTAATATAATTTTTGTGTGCAGTTGTTTTGAAACAGGGTCTCACTTTGTAGCTCTGGTTGGCCTGGAACTCACTATGTAGACCAGGCTGATCTTGAACTCACGGAGATCTGACTGCCTTTGCCTCTTTTAAGGACTGAGATATAAGGCGTATGCCACCATACGAGGCTTTCTGAAATTCTTACCTGCTCAGCATGCCATATCTTATTTGGCAGCCTTACGTGTAGGTCTTTATTGTTATCTGTCTCCTCACAGTTCTCAATGGGAACCAGACCTCAATATGTCAAAGCCATGTCCCAGGCAGAAAGAGCTCCGCCCTCCCCCAACAAAAATATTTTCATTTTAATGAGCTGTGGGCTTTTTATTTGAGAAGTCCCCCACCGGCACTTTTTCTTGTGCACATCTTGATGCAAGAAAGTAAAGAAAATGGGTTGCTGTCGTCTTCCATAAGAGACAGGAAGGGCTACAGTTGATTTTTTAAAACTAAATTCTACCTTAGGGATTTTGATTAGTCGGGCTGTGGCATACTGTGAGTCCTGGGTTTTTTCAAAGTGTCCCCAGACGATTCTAATCATCAATGAATGACAAGCTGAACTCATGGGAATCGGGGTGAGGGGTGGGGGTGGGCTGGGAAGGATGTGTTTCAAAAACAGCAAGGTTTGGCAAACACTAGAAAGTAAGTGAAAAGATGCAACAGGGACAGCAGTATTTTTGAGAAGCCCTCCGATGCATCTTTTGAGAAAGTACCACACTAGGAAGAGGAAGTGAAAAGGTCACATCTTCTGGCGCAGTGGTTTGTGGGTAGACCAAGGATCAGATCTTTAATAGGTTGAAGACCCTGCAGAGTTAGGAGGGCTGGTAGACCAGGAGGAAAGCGTGCAAAAGAGATGTGTGCTGTGATATCTGTGTGGATTCTCGATGGGTAGGTCACCTCACAGCCACCGCTGGACTCTGAGTTAAACTCTGAGCACCGGCTGACTAAGGAGGAGTTTGAGGCAGGGGCTGGAATGTGGGTTCTCTGTTTCAGTGTTCTGAGCTACTATCAGTCCCCAAGTGGTATACACACAACCCAGACCTTCCTGTCTGTGCTCAGTGTGGACTCTCTGAGCAACAAGGTTTGAGAACCATAAATGGCAACCATTTAAGGGCAAGGTGACCTACAGTCTCCAGCAAACCCTGGTTTAAAAGAGCTGTGGTGACGTTTTTGCCATCCAGGAAGAAAGAAATTCTGTGGCCAGGCCAGGTCAAGAGACCAACCAACTCAAGCTGCCAACTACTCAAAGGCAAACAGGCAGATAAGAATGTTATTGTGAGCCCATGGGTGCCAGGGGCCACTGGTCCCATATAAACTTCCCTTTTCCTTCTCCTTGCCATGGCAAGGTTACCTCCCTGGCCAGGGTTGATAGCCACACTACACTCTGTAGGTTGGGTTAGTCCGAGCAGGCAGCATTCATTCCAACCAATCTGCACCTCTGGCAAATCAGCTGTTAAGTGTTTTCATGCAACCTAGGCTAAAACCATGCTTATCCTCTCAACACCTACATAATGGGTTGGGTGGGGACAGCGGGAAGAGGAGGGGATCTGAAACATTCCCATTTTACTTAAGGAAAGCATTCTCCTTGTTGCCCTTAAGTTACAGGCTAAAATATCTTGTTTACCAGCCCTACCAGCTAGTAGGAGCACATTATGGAAACCAGAGCAGCTATATACAGAATAAAGAAGCAATAGGTTGTCTGCACACTTAAGAAAAGAGAGAAATCCCATCCCCTGTGAACATGTAACAGTATTCTGCTTCCTAGAGACAGTGCTTATCTACGCACAAAGTACTCATTCATAACCCATGGATAGATCCCACTGTCTTTTGTAGATTAATACAATCTCAGTTCCTAAAATAATGTGCTTCTTTCCATTTAAAAATGGAAAGTGGAATCCAGAAAATTGTATATAAATAGAATTATTCTGAAAAAAAAAAAAGCAAGATATATGCCCCAACAAAGACTCAGATAGTATAGTAACCCACAACTGTGCACAAAAATAATGAATTAACCCAGATTCTCCGGAGGAATGATGTGTACCAGCCCAGCTTCCCTTTCCAGAAGATGACCCGTTACTCTTGTTTCTTCGGATTATCCTGTGAATGTTTCTTTCCTCACTTTATTCAGGGTTCTGTGATACAGGCAAATAGACAGACAAAATCCTTGCAGAGTGAATAACACATAACACACACACACACGCACGCACGCACGCACACACACCTTCGTAACTGTGCGAGAAAAGAAGGGAGTGGCTATCCGTAGTAGAGCTATGGTTTAAAGCAGTGTATAGAAAGTCGGGGGAGGGTGATTGACCAGACTGTCAAATCTGTGCTAACAATGATCTCAGATCTACTGTTCTGGTTCTCTGCTCCTTCCAACAACGCTCAAATCCTGTTTTCAAGATGAATGGGTTTCTATGTGAGTGGACACCATTCCCGACTCTTAAGGGATTGTGTGGCCTGGGTTAAACCGCACAAAGCCCTGCAGACACCTGGTGATGCAGCAGTGTTCCAGGTAGACAGGAACATCTGATCCAATCAGAGGAGCTCAGGACTGATGAAGATGCTGGGCCAAATATGTTCTCTCAGCCTTAATCCTAGGACTTGGAAGACAGAGGCAGGCAGATTGCTGTGAGTTTAAGGCCAGCCTGGTCTACAGGGCCAGTCCTAGGACAGCCAGAGCTACACAGAAAAACCCTTTCTCAAAGAACAAAATGGAAATATGTTCTCTCCTCCAGGATGGTGTTAAGTATTGACACAAGATAGGAGACTACGAAGTCCACCTGTCTTCTGGGAGAGGTAGAAAGGGAGGCTCCCCGAGGCTGAGCTTCACAGACAGAGTTTCACATCTTTTCTACCTCAGCATCATTGCCATTCTGAGTTATTTAGCTCTTTGTTATGTGTGAAGGTGCTGTGGACCATCAGTCACATGTTTTAATGTGCATCACTACTTTCTTCCTACCACCTGTTACCCTCTCGTCCTTCCTAAGGTCGATAACCAAGAATGCCTGTCAGAACTGCACTTTTGTTTTCTTCTGTTTGATGTCACTTCCTGTTCTGAAAGTAGTGTTCTACCAAGATCACCCAGTATAATACCGAAATCATGCAGATCGTGAGACACCCCCCCCAAAAAAAAGGACCACCAGGACTTGATACTGATGTAACAT
The DNA here is from genome assembly GCA_907169655.1 of Acomys percivali. NCBI lineage: Eukaryota > Metazoa > Chordata > Mammalia > Rodentia > Muridae > Acomys > Acomys percivali. The sequence goes on along the minus strand of OU015756.1, from coordinate 42,066,563 downwards.
ACACAAGGCCCTGTATTATGAAGCTGGAGCCTCGGATCACAATCCTTCCTGACACAGCATGATAGGAAAGTGACCCCGAGCTTCAAGGGCAATGGTCTTATAAAGGGAAGTGGGGGTTGTGGGTCACAGGAATGTTGATATTTAGGAGGTTGGGTGGAGGCTGGATCTCAAGGGAAAGTTCTGGGTCACAGGAATGCTAATCTTTACATAGTGGACTGTAGTGATGGTTCCATGGCTAAGAGAGCTTGCCGCTCTTACAAAGAACCAAGTTTAGATCCCAGCACCCACAAAGCAGCTCACCAGGGGATCCTATGCCCTTTTCTGGCCTCTACGAGCACTGTACATCTGGGTGCACAGTCACACATACAGGCAGCACATTCATACGCATAAAATAAAAAATAAATTAATAAATTACTGTCCTTAAGAGATTGATAAAACAATAATCCCACTCCTGGGGCAGTACTGCTGTAGACATTTATAGGTTGAAGTTGTTACCATTCCAACAAACTGCACCTTCAAGTATGAAAACTGCTGAGACAATGAACGCAGAGTGACAAAAATCTTAGGTTCTGGAGAAACAAGACTCAGAATAAAGTCAGTTCTCCAGGAGGAACTGGAAAATCTGCCCCTTGCCTCAACACACACACACACACACACACACACACACACCACCACCACCACCACCCCTCAGAAGCCTTGAAAAGACTTTCAGCATACCTGAAAGTTGTTAATATTGGAAAGATTTTTTCCATGGAAACTTAGCTCAAAGCAGACGCAAGAAAAGAATGCAAAACAATACTGTTAAAGGAAAAGTAAGCACTTTTGTTTGCTTTTGCTTTTCTGTGGGAATAAAGAATTAGGACACTCCAAGACTGGGCTCCCAACATCACACCCACATTACCCAGGATGAAGTTTAAGTCAAATTAGAGCAATTCGTCTGAATGCCACAAAATGTTTGGGGGGTATGGAGGTGCTCCATTGACATGGAACCACACACCTGCAAGCACCTGGCTTCCTGAGGTGAGCAGGTAATGTCATGGGTGGTGACTAACATTTGTCTTTTGGCCCAGTTGTAGCCTGCCTTTCTTGAGCTCTTTTTCCTAAACCCAGCTAATCAGTTTAACAACAACTCCCCCACCCAAGATATCTGATTAAATTCCTCACCACCGCACAGAATATTAAAATTCTTATCCTAATCCTTATCTAGCCAAAAGATGACTCTCTGGTTAATCCAGTCTAGCAAGGGTCCCTTTGCCCTTGATTTCCCCTTTCAGAAACTTTGGTACTGCTGATGGGGGTAGGGGACGGGGTAGAATGGTGTCATGGAATGGGGGGCTCTACTATCTGTCCCCAGCTATCTTTGCTGTATTCAAAACTGTGTTCAATCTCTCTCCCCACTGAAATTGTCTCGGCCCCCATTGCAATCATCTTAAATAAAGTCTTCAATAATCATTCAAAGCGATACCAAGATAATCTTTCTTACTCTAAAAATGGGAAGCTGCTCCAAACTCTGCAGAGCGGCTAAACACTGAAGAAAGCAGCTTTGCAGAGAGCAGAAACCAGCATCCTAACGACTGAAACCACTGTCCCTCAGAGGCTCCCTCCAAGGAGACTCTAAATGCATGACAGTAACAGAATGCCAGAGACACCTACACCTGCCTGGTCAACAAACAATGAAACAATAGAACACATTGGTCCCGGGGCAGCCTTCACTTGGCACTGAGCTCTGTTGTCAATGCAAAGTCTTGGAGATTCTTATATTTCCCCAAGGAAACAGGCATACCATCTTTGCAGAAAGGCGTTTCTCACCAGGTTCAGTAAGGAAGACAGGATGAGATTTGATTTGATCCAAAAAATCAGTGTTATACCTCCTACATAGAATGTTGGGACTCTGCACCAAGTGTGTGTGTGTGTGTGTGTGTGTGTGTGTGTGTGTGTGTGTGTGTATGTGTTTCTAGCTTTTCCAGTTTCCTCCCTGAAAAAGGAGTAAAGAAATTCTTCCCGAAGAACGGCTCAGGGAACTCTCCCTGCCCAAGCCCTGGTCTATGCTCTCCCTGTTTCCCTGAATGTGTGACTTATGCGCTTCTTTCTGTTAACAACCTTTTGATTATTCCACAAACGCAACTCTCACCCGAACACGAACTCCTTGATTCTCTCAACTATCCAGGCCTGTGGGAAGTAGCTCAAATAGTAGCAAAGCTTTTTTTTTTCCCTTTAAAAGTCTAGCTAAATTATCCAAAACAACCCTTGCCCATTGCCGGTGTAGTAACCACACCCGTGGCATTTATCCCAAGTCTTTTTCACAGTTTAGACAGCGGTCCTTTCCTGTGCCAAGGACAGATAGAACCCAGGGCCTCGAACACACTAGGCAAGTGCTCTGTGCTGAGTGATGTCTCAAGCCATGAATTTTATATGTGTCCTGGAGGGTGGGGGAAGGCTGGGTATGTTCTTAGATACCCTTCTAAAGGGTACATTTATTGTTGTATGTGTTTGAGTGTGTATTGCAAACATGTATGTGCACCACATGAGCATAATGCCCCTGGAGGTCAAAAGAGAGCATTGGATCCTCTGGAACTGAAATTAAGGACGGCCATGGACTTCCCTGTGGCTGCTGGGAATTGAACCCAGGTCCTCTGAAAGAGCAGCCAGGACTCTTTACTGCTGAGCCATCTCTCTAGTATACGTTCTTGGGTATTCTTCTGCCTCCCAGGCTTCTGCATGTTTATATGTGATATATATATATGAAATCACAGATGTAAATTACACCCTATATGCTTCCCACACATGCACCAAAATCCACTTGAACACTGTGCCCATGATCCCAGCCGACTCCACGGAAAACTGGGGTTAATAGGAAAGGAAAGCCGCACCTCAGGCCAGCTAACACGGGGCATTGCTTTTCCCTGCCTCTGCTTGAGGCAGCAGGCACTGCCCTTCCCTCAGCTAGTGTGTCTGCTTCTGCCCACAACAGGACTGATGTGCACGTTAATTCACAGAGACTGTGACAGCATGCACAAGACCTGCACAGGTTCAAGCCAAATGTGGTCCCATCACTAAGAAAGGAAAATGGACACTGTCTTAGTTAGGGTTTTATTGCTGTAAAGAGACACCATGACCACAACATCTCTTATAAAGGAAAACATTTAACTGGGGCTGGTCTTACAGGTTCAGAGGTTTAGTTTATTATCATCATTGTGGGAAGCATGGCAGCACGCAGGCAGACATGGTGCTGGAGAAGGAGCTGAGGGCTCTACATCTGGATCGGCAGGGAGCAGGAGGAGAGAGACAGTAGATATAGCTTAACTTGAAACCTCAAAGCCCACCCCCAGTGACACACTCTATGAGCCTATGGGTACTGTTTTCATTCAAGCTTCCACAGACACAAAGGCCTGTCCATAGCTAAGAAGTTATTTGCAATATATACCTTTTGGAAAAGGGGAAATTAATTTTCTCCAGTGAAGTGTCAACCAACACTCTCGGGCAGGCCCAATGCCCAAGAATATTTGGCCAACAAAAATAAAATGGATACCAAGTTTTTTGTGTGTAATTTTTGCTTTAAGGTTTTTTTGTCTTATTGATTTTCTGGTTTTTAGTTTGTCTGCTTTGATTTTCACTTTTGTTGTTTTCTTATTTATTTTAGAAAGAAAGAGATGTCAACTTGACTGAGGAGTGGGTAGGGAAGTGGAGAACATCTGGGAGAAGTTGGAGGAGGGAAAAATATGATCAAAATATATTATATGAATAAAGTTCATACATTTAAATAGAAAAGTGTTTTTAGTCTTCTTCAGTGCTAGGAATTGAACAGAAGACTTCATACATGATAAGTGTGTGCTGTTTTTCTGAGCTACATTCCCAGCTCTGTGTTATGTATGTGGGAGTCAAGGATAACATAGCAAGCCAATACATGTTTTCTCTAAGACCCAGAACTTACCAAGGGAGACTTTTAAGTTTGCTTTCTCCCAGAACCACCCCTTTGTAAGTGATCCAAGATAAGATAAAATTGTAATGCTGGGTTCCAGACCACATATTTGTTGTGTACATAGTGGATCCTACGAAGTGTTAGGTAACAGAAGGGTGGAGGCCAGTGAACTGTCAGCCTACATGGCATTCCTACAAGCATGGAAACCAAGGAAGGGGAGTGCTAGCATCAGGGTGAACCCACTACCATGTTTCCAACTCCAGTAATTATGCATGCTGTCTGGACAGATGAGGGCAAAGTTGGTTGGCTTCATGGAGACTGGGTGGACATTTACAGAGACAAGAGGCTGGCATATATCCTTCTACAAGACAACAACAAAACCTGGTGCCAGATTAAATGTGTCTTGTGAGTTTGTCAGTCTGGTGGGAGTGCAAACTCGTACAGCTGCTAAGAAAATCAGGATGGCAGTTCCTCAGAAAGTTGGGAATCAGTCTATCTCAAGACCCAGCTATAACACTCTTGGGCATATACTCAAAGGATCTTCTTCATGCTACCGCAATGACACTTGCTCAACCATGTTCATTGCTGCTCTATTCATAATAGCCACAAACTAGAAACTACTTAGGTGTCCCTCAACAGAAGAATGGATTAAGAAAATGTAGTACATTTGTACAATAGCATATTACTCAGATGTTTTTTTTAAAAATGACATCATGAAATATACAGGCAAATGGATAGAACTGGAAAAAAATCATTCTGAGTGAGGTAACGAGACCCAGAAATATAAATATGGTATGTATTCACTTCTATGTGGATATGAGCTATTAAATAAATGCTAACCAACCTACAATCTATAGTACCAGAGAGATTAGGTATAGAGGAAGGGGCTGGGGGTGCGGTGGGGCAACACGCTGATCTCCCTGGGAGGGGAAAGTATAATAGGTTTTATAAGTGAGTGGGAACAAGTGGGACAGGAGCAGGGTCAGGTGAAGAGAGCTGAGGAGGTGGGGCTGAGGGAGGGAATGCAGGGAGAGGCAGCTAGAACCAGAGACTAGATAGCCCAGGGACCTGGGGTAAAACCAAACAAATGACTCCTAATGACATTCTGCTGTCCCCATAGATCCGTTCCTTATTCAGCCATCACCAGAGAAACTTCCTCCTTCAGTAGATGGGAGCATATACAGAGACCCACAACCAGGTATTATGCAAAGAGTGAGACCTTGAAATACAAATGGGATGTCTCCATCAAATCCCTTTCCTCAGAGGTCAGGGAGCTCCACAGAAGAGGAAGGAGGCAGAAAGGGTGTAAAGCCAAAGGGGATGAAATCACCAGAAGAACAAGACCCTCTAAATCAACTAAGCAAAGGCCACATGGACTCACAGAGACTTCAGCAGCGAGCACAGGTGGATGCGGCTCTGCTCCAGGGCTCTGCATGGGCATTTCTGCTTTCACCATAGTTTCCTTTGTGGGACTCCTGAGTGTGTGAAGATGCGGGGTCTCTGATTCTTGTACCTTCTCTTGAGTATCTTTTCCTTCTGTTAGTTTGCCTAGTCTAACTTTAATGTGAGAGTTTTTGTTTCATCTTATTATATTTTATTTTGTCCTGTTTGGTTGTTATATTTTAGAAGCCTGTTCTTTTCTGATGAGAGACAGAAAGAGAATGGGATGTGTTGAAGTTACTTTTATAAAAAGTGGTTGTTTTTCTAGCTTATTTTTTTAACCCAGCTATCACACAAATTATTGAAAGTCTTTCATATTTATTTAAAAGTAGCCTCACAACACGATCTTGAGCAGTTTAAATGTATTCTTAACCTTCTATGTTATTTTGTCTTACCCCCAGCAAACATCCCAGTGATGCTTGCACTGTGTAACTTTCCTCTGCTCCAGCTCCTTCCCCCTGATCTTCCTTGACTGCTACCCATGGCTCAGTCCCCTGCTTCTCTCTTTTGTATCACAGCTGAGAGACATTGGGCTATAGAAAAAACTGAAGAATGAACTGATATCCTTACCGTTTTGTTATTGTGTTCTTTAATCTTCTTTTCCTATTGTTTAGGTTAGTCGGGATATAAGTGGCGTATGCTCTGTTAGTAAATTCATAATAAAATATATTTGTTAAGAAAATTGAGCCTACACTAGATAATTAGTAGAATCTCCTCTTTGTGTTTTTATTGGGAGCAATCTGTAATCCCCAACAAAACAAAGTTCTATTTATTTCATCAAAAATCTTTTCTAATATACTGGTATCTGAGTCAGCCGATAAATTTTCATCCATATAATGGTAAATTATGGATTGAGGAAATTTCTTATGAATCATCTCCAATGGCTGTTGCACAAAATATTGACACAAGGTTGGACTGTTTAACATTCCTTGTGGTAAAACTTTCCAGTGATATCTCTTTATTGGGCAGCTTCTATTAAAAGTAGGTAGTGAGAAAGCAAATCTCTTCCTGTCACATTCATGTAAAGGAATCGTGAAAAAGCAACCCTTTAGATCAATCACTATAATAGGCCATTCCTTGGGCAACAAGGAAAGCAATGAGATGCCAGGCTGTCAAGTTCCCACTGGCTGAGTAATTTTATTAATTACTCTGAGATCTGTTAACATCCTCCATTTGCCAGCTTTCTTTTTGGTGACAACTATTTTTTAAAATAAAGATAAGAAAAGCCACAGGCAACATAGAGTAAAAACATAAATATAATCATAAAGTATGTTCCCCTCCAGTCACCTTGCAGGGAGGGACAGTACATAAATAAAGGACTTCTCCCGAGTAAGTTCCCTGTAATCTATGTGCCATGTTCTACACAGCTCCTTTCTTTCCATGGGGTCTCTGAAGCACACAGAATAATAACAACCATTTCCCAGTCAGTTCCCACTAAGCTGTATGATAAACTAAGAGCTGTCCTGGAACTGGCCTAGGCCTAGGCTGGCCTAGAATTTACAGAGCTCCTCCTACCTCTGCCTCATGTGCTAGGATTAAAGGTGTGTGCCACCAAGTTCAGAGATAAACTAAGATTAGCCATGACTGTTGATTGTTTCCTTTGCTTATGTCACATCTGGACACCTTGTGGCCTCTTCATTTGGACATAACGAGTCATCCTACAGAAAGTACCAGAGACAGTTGTTATGACAAATCGAGGCATCTTAGGACGAAGTATCAGAACTGAAGATGAGCTCTGGATTTCCCTGACAATGTACAGCGTGAGAAATAGAAAATTCACCAAGATATGTTCCAAGGGCACTTTGGTTCAGATTTTCAACAGCATTTAAAACTAGAATGTGAGAACTTATACCCCACAATAGTCAAAAAAAAGTTTATTAAATAACACATGGAAAGATTATAAAAGACATATAAAAGACATATAAAAGACATATAAAAAGATGTTCGCATAGGGTTTCAAAGGTATGTTTTCTATAAACATTTACACAGCCTCAAACATGAAACTCTATTGGAGAGGCTTCTTTAGCTCATGAGTTGGAAGAACTTAATTTTTTTTTCCTCTCTGCATGGACCACTCCAGAGAAGAATGTCAGTCCTCAGAAAAAGAAGTTGCCTTAGCTTCTTATGAGGAATCAGAGTTTCATGCACACTCAAGGGTTCCAGGGCTCCAATCATGAAGAGGCCACTTGGAGGGCTGACGTAGAGTCTGCTGCCTTCACATACAGGATGTGAAGGATGTGTAGTCCAGAGCCCCTCTCACACACACAGAAAGGCTACTATGAGAATAATTTGCATTGAAATCAGTGTGGAAAGCCTGTGACCTTTGCTCTGTGGCCAAGAGTCAACAACCCTAACAGAAGATCTTCCCCATCAGTGATGCCCGTGATTTCACCTTGTGATAGTTTGGCAAGATGACCCTGTGGGCTGGCATTCCATTTCAGGTCACCAGGTTTCTGCAGTCTCTGTGAGAACATGAAGCAGTTCGGCAAATGTCGGGCGGCTTTTAGGGTTCTGGAAAATAAAAAGAGAGCTAATCAGCTCAGCTTGCTTCTCACTCAGACACCAGCATGTAGAGCTTAAAGACAGAGACCTCAACGCTCGCTGGTTCAGAACAATCTGAAGAACAGTGTATCTTGGCTGATACACAGTGCCATGATCTGCATGGGGGAAAGCAGAAGACGATAGAGTGTAGAGAAAGTTTTGATTTCTTTTATGTGTTTTGTTTTGTTTTGCTCCCAAATGTGGGATGTAGAAATGCTTTTAGTTTATCCTTAGTTGACAACAAACTTGCAATGGGGCACATGACCTTTGTTAGCGAAAAACAAACCCGTGAGAGGGCATGTGCTGTTTCTCTAAAAACAGACATGTGAGAGAGTGCATGATATTTAGAAAGAATACAAGCAGAAGACCACAGACAGTGAGACGACGCTTTTGCATCGCTGTCTATGCCCTTCTGTGGTTTACATCGTTGGTCTGCTCTGGTCTTTGCTCTACAGAGAAAAATGCTTGAGAAAACTTCTGGCCACTTTCGTTGACTCATGCCAAGCCTTGCTGTTTCTGCTGGATCGTGCCACTGCTGCAGATTTGTTTTGCTGTTTGGTGTTCCCTATTGGACTGAACTGCTGGTATCCTGACAATTCGGAGTGGAATTGGCCCACGGAGCTATGTGTAAACAGGTCACATCCCCACCCTATCAATCTTCGTTCCCTCCTATCTCTGGTTGGTGGGTTAGGAGAGAGGTAGAAGCTTTTGAGAACCCTAAACAAAGTAGGTTTTTGAAAAAAATCTAAATCTACAATGGAGCACTGCACAGATAAAACGGCTAGAGTTGTATACACTAGTTACCTGTAGCTATGTAAATAAATTGAAAATGAAAAAGTATTTCAAGCTGGGTCTTCCATCATACTAGCCATATTTCAGATCCTCTGTAGCCAGAGGTTGCTACTGTATGGACAGAGCACACATTTCCACCCCCTACAGAAATTTCTTCTTGAAAACAACAGGGATTTAGAGTGTGAGGTCTCCAGTTCAGTATCAGTTCCTTACTATACTGGTCCCCTCAAGCAAGAAGGGTTTCACATAGACAGCAAAGGCACGTTTCCTCAAGGGACTTTGCAGATCCTGGAGCACAGTCAACCAAACTGTTGGCCGTGGAAGCAGAGATCAGAGCACCTCTCCCTGTTTGACTTTGGAGATGTGGTTTTGCTCTGACTCCCTATAGAAAGACATGGGACATTGGTATCTTCGGAATCTGTCAGCGTTAGAGCTAGTCACAGCAATGGATGAAAAGGGGCCAAGTGGAAGACAATGTGAGTACATCAAGACCCTTGATGAGGACCCAAGAGTAAATCACAGTGCCTTTCTGGAAGGTTCAAGCTCATCAGATAGAGTCTCTGGAATTTTTATCAATGGAAACATATTCTGTTTAAATTAGTAAAGTCACTTTATTCCAATTAACTCACAATCAAGAACACCACACAGCCAGTTTAAGGAAGCCATAATTAATTACATTTTATTCATGGTACTACCCTCCACAAAAAATAGATCACTATGAGAGAATTAAAACTAGAAGAAAGTAGCTTTGTATTTTGTTTTAACGTGTGTGTGTGTGTGTGTGTGTGTGTGTACACTATTTGGGTAAATTTTCTGACCGTCATTTGAGAGACTGAGTTTGTTTCCTTGTTCCGGCTGCGATGACCCTGTTTACCCTTCCTTCTCTGTAGCTCAGATCTACATAAATAATATCTAAAAATCATCTCACTGTTCCATGCCCTTGTGTGTGCTTATTAGTGCTCCCTGACTTAGGACATGGTCATCTCCTAGTAAATACATTCTAAGTTGAAAGTGTCATACGCTATAGATGCATATTATGTAAGTACTCAGCAAGAAATCACAGCTCAGCAACAGTTTACAGGAATCATTTGCTCCTTCTTGTGATCTGTGGCTGTGAGGAAGGTGGGCCCCTTCCCAGCATCCCAATACTTTATGTTATTCACTAAGGAAAAAAAATCAACATCAATGCTCAAATTACAGCATTATAAAATTGGAAAATATTCCGTCAAAAGCATTGCAGCCACTATCTACATGTCCTGAGATACTATTGTTGCGATGGCAAAGACATTCCTAAGGCAGCTGTTGTTACTAACAGCTTACTTGACATTTTTTGATCTTTCAAGATTCCTTGTGGAGTAATTAATTGTGACTATTTTCATGCACCGGGGAATCCTCCTAAATGAAATACTTGTCTGGAATATGAACAGTTCCACCACTCTTGAAATACTTGTTTTTCCAGTGTTTGTGGATTAGGAATCAAATGATGGGATTGTTTGCTTGTTTGTTGTTTTTCTTTCAGGCAGCAGGAGATCACTAACCAAGCTTTGATTTTTCTGGGCTCAGCCTGCTAACTACAGAGCAGAGCTTTCAAAAGCCACGGTTTGGTGAGAGCAGGAGGGCTGTGTTGAATAGATGCCCAGAAAAGAAGAGAGAGGGGAACAGAAACCCAACCACTCTGGCTTGATTTTTAATCTTAGCATTTCAACAAAAAAAGCAACCCCTAAGTGATGGTTTCCCAAATGGCGGCTCTCAGCACAGTCTGCCTTCAGTTTCTAGTCTGGCTTATTCTATCAGGAGTCCTAAGCGCCAAGGAGAGATGAAACCCGTCACTTTTGGCCTTGAAAGTGAAGAAGTGCAGTGAATAAAACAGCCATCGTCTTATTCTGTGGGGAAGTTCAACAAAACAGATTCTTCTCTTAGTTCCACCACCCAGTTCTTCAAGATAATAAATCATCTGACCAAGAGGCTTTTTAGAGACATCCAGTTGCTGTAGGAACCAATCTCAGACAGAGAAGGCTTGGAAACCAGCTCCCAGATGAAAGTCCATTGTGAAAAACAAAATGGACTGGTGACTGGGTCGGGGTGGGAGTCAGAGAGAATGGTGCATTGGCTCTCAGGGCCATTACCAGGGAACAGGCAGTTGTGGCTGCCATGGTAACAGTCCCAGGAAGAAGGGGCACCTACCTCATGCCAGCAGCTGTACATTACTCTGTAGATGGACATGGGGGCCAGGTAAGGGCGGTACAGCCGGAAGCCTTTTGAGATGGCTTCTACCACTTGCAAATTTGACTTATTTTCAAAAGGCATTTTTCCTTCTGTAAAAACTTCCCACATTAAAACTCCTGCAAATAAAACATGCAAAACCAAGAGTCACATGGAACCCAAACAATGGTTTGATTCAAACTGCAAGATGTTAATCTCCTCCAGCCTTGAAGCCATAATTGCCCAGAAAGAAAGAAATTCTAGGCGGGAAGCAGACTGCACCTCTGAGTCTTTAAGAAGTCTGGACCTTGAAAATAATCCTATGAAAAATGATGCCTCACCTTTTGTTTTGGCCTTGACAGTCTCCCCACGGCAGAGAATGTAGTAGTAGCATTTTCATTGCTAAGTACTGTTCCTGTCCCCACCTCTTCCTGTCCCCACCCAGTCAAATCAATGAGACCTTTCTGCTCTTCCATAGACAATGATGGATTTGTATGAGCCTCTTCCGCCTGCAGTTCCCCAGACAGCAGATGGCACACGTCCACTTCTTTCCACTAAGAGTCTAAACTGTAGGAAAACCCTACAGGATGCAGCCGGGCTGGGATCATAGCTCAGGTGGTACAGTTTTTGCTTGCAAACATGTAGACCTGAGTGAGGTTGATACCCAGAACCCATGTCAAAATGCCCGGTTCCTCAGAGAGACGGTTCAGTGGTTGGGAGTACTGATGCTTTTCCTGCAGAGAACCTACATTTGGTTTCTGGCACCCATGGCAAGCAAGCAGTTCACAGTAACTCCAGTTCCAGGGGATCCAATGCCTCCGGCCTCCATGGGCACATGCACTCACACGCACATATCCACACACATACACATAACTAAAAATAATATAAATAAGTCATTTTTAAATGCCTGTCATGGTAATGTCCACTTGTGATCCCAGCCTTGGGAAGGTACAAAACAAGCGGATTCCTGGGGCCCACTGGCCACCAGGAGTCACAAGTTTAATTGGTGAGCTCCAAGCCAATGAGAGACTATCTCAAAGGAGGTGGGTGGCATTCTTGAAGATGATATCCACAGTTGTCCCTCCGGCCTCTACAGTGTGTGCATGTATATGTACACATACACACACACACACACACACACACACACACATACACACACACACACACCAAAACAAAAAGAAGAAGCTCACTAGTTCATGATCCAGGGAGGAGGAAACGTGTGAACATGAGTGAGCTCCAATTGCCCTTTGGCCACCTGAGGCGGTCCTTGCCTTACTAGTTACCAGGTGGCTAAGGATTCACACAATCCTCCCCAGCAGAGCTCAAACCCTCACCTGCCGAGATGAAGTCAGAAGAGAGCTAAAAAGGTCAATGATGCAAGCTTGACCTTGTGGTGGGGGAACAGACCCAGTCATTTGTGAGGACAAGGGCAGTTCTCTAAACCACAAAGCCACCCAGGAAGTTCTGGATGAAAGCTAATAGACTTTTGCTCACCAGTTGCCATGGTTTGAAAACCAGCTGAAACGAACAAACTGCATTGGGCAAAGATCTACAGCGTCTCTTTCTCACTGGAGACTGTTGATCAATATGAACAAATGAGCAGACCTCAGGAAGCCAAGGTGCAAGTCCCATAACCCTTGAAAGTATAAAATGAAGGGTGCGGGCTATTTTTTTTTAATCCAGATGTTAAGTTCAAATTTTCCAGTTGGAAACCAGTTAGAATTAAGCCGCTTGCATAAGTAAACAATGAAGCTTATTAGACACACTGGAAACTCGGTGATGACGGAGACTGTTTCCTTCAAGCCTCAGTGATTTGGCAGCATTGGCAACACACTTGCCTTCTGGCTCAGCAGACTCCTTGTTACAGCTTCATAGCAACTGTTCGCTTGGGAAGGAAAAGATCCAGAGAACAGAGCTGTGTGGGAGGTGGATGACTCCAGGTGCAAAAGCAGTGAATGCCACATCATGTCAGAAAACAAACTAGCAACAGCAAACATACTCACCAAATGACCAGACGTCAGACTTGCTACTGTACTTGTGAAAGAGAAAAACTTCAGGCGGGGACCACTTGACTGGGAACTTAGCTCCAGAAGAACTGATGTAATCATCATCCAAAACGTACCTGCCGTTGTGGGATTCAAGCATACTGTATTAATGGCCTCCAAAGCCTAATAACTTCAGATTCCTTTGTCAGCTCCGATCTGTTAGAATGCAGTGTGTTTTCCCTAGGAAGGACTTGCACACTGTGTCTTCTTGGTGGTAAATAGCTGAGTGGCTCTTTATTTGGTCTTCTCCTCGAAAACCATGTCTCCTTGGTTTCATTTTCATTGGATCCCTGAAAGCTACAGTTCTACAGCCCCAAAACTATGTTCTTTGGGGCCAGTCTTAATTCTGCAAAGAAATGTGCCCTGTGCTCCAACAACAAAGGTAATGAAAGTAAATAAGTAAAAGACCAGTCATATCATCAAAGACAGACTCAAAATTGGATGCCATATTTTCTTTCATGTACTTAATCTTTTGTTTGGCACAAAACAGGCGAAATAACAGTGTATCATTATAGTACTTCTGGTATAAAAAAATATCCAGTATATTATAATATATATTTTGTACTAATTAGGAATAACTTTTTAAAAGGCTTATTTGCAGGAAAGCATGGGAGCTGGGAGAGAAGAGACAGCTAACTTTGGCTCCTTGCGTATACAATAATGTTTACTGAGTTATTTATTTTTTCTGTCCTCGTGCTCCCATTTTCCCCCACATATTCTATCTCATTTCACCTTTAGTCCCGACACTGTAAAGGCTGCATATGATGACGCTAGGGAGATGGCTCCGTGGTGAAGAGCTCTGGTTTCTCTACCTGAGAACCCAGGTTCTGTTCCCAGCACCCACATGGTGGCTCACAACTGTCTGTAACTCCAACCGAAGAGGATCTGACCCTCTTCTGACCTGTGCAGGCACTCCATGTGTGTGGTACACAGACATACACTCAGGCAAAACACCTACACACTGAAAATAAAAATAAGTCTGAAGAAAATGTTTTGAAGACCGTGAAGCTGGACATATTGGTGAAGACTTTTGATATCAGCACTTGGGAGGCAAAAATGGGTAGATCTGTGTGAGTTCTCACCCAGTCTGGGCGACACAGAGAGTTCCAGGACAGCCAGGGCTACATGGAGAGACCCTGTCTCAAAATAAGAGTGTGTAAGAGGAAACAGTGTGGGGAAGGGCCTGTCATACTGATTTGGAGTTTCTCTAGGTTAAAGAGGAAAGACAGATCTATTAACATGATACCTAATGGGACAGATCCCTGGGTGAGAAAGTTCTCAACCCCACTGGAGGTTGGTGGGACTAAAGAATAACATAGAACTGGTGTCCTCTTCCTAAGTAATGCCCCCAGGAAAGGCAGAAAGATTCTGGAAAACAAACGTGTCTTGATATGCCTCAGTAAGCCAGACCTTAGTCAGCACCATGGAATTTTCTGGAGGGATTTTCTAGCTAGACATTCAACAGCCACCTGTACAAATGGTCAGGCATAGACCAAGAGGGTGAACAACAGCTATACAGATGCTGCTGTGCACATCACAGCAGGACCAGTCAGACCACTTCCACGATAGTACCATGGCCCCAAGAGACACTTAAAACTTAGGTTTTGACTGCTGAAGACTTCAGAAAGCAATATTGAATTCATTAGGATTACATTTCTAGAACTCTAAGAAAAAGAATCTCAAAATGTAAAAATAGATAAATAAAATCGTTTTTGCGTATACATGGCTAGGTTTATTGAAGTGATGGCTTAAAACCAGCTTCCAAACATGGTACACAATGTCCGATGGTGACCACAGAAAATCAGAGCTAATCAAATACATTTCTTTCTTTCTTTCACTTTTAAAAATACACATTTATCATGAAAAAATGCATTCACTTAATCACACACATTTCAGTGACTGAGAAATCCTTCTTTCCATTTTAAGGTCTACCATAGTTGTATCAACAACAACGTATCCTGAAATCCAAAGCACACTGATCCCTGCAACCACATGGACACTTAGCCCACACAGAGGCCTTCCCAACAAGTGCCTTCCTCAGAGCAGAAAAAAAAAGAGGTAATAGCAACTTCAGTGTGCAAGACTGAAAATGGAAGACTTGGCCGGTGAGGTGGCTTGGTGGGAAGAGGTGCTTAATAGAAAGCCTGGCTACCTGAGTTTGATTCCTAGAATTATAGGGTACGAGAGAAGAACTGATTCCCACAAATTGTACTCTGATCTCTACACACACACACACACACACACACACACTGGCTTTTTAAAACATAAGACTGCCTCTTACACATGCGCAAAGTAGACAGACAGAGACATCACATACCTCGTCATCCCGAAGTCTGAGATCTTCACTACACAGGCAGAGCTGACTAAACAGTTCCTTGCTGCCTGTAGGAAGAAGAGAAGCATCAAAGCTGAACCACAGGTCTTTCTTTCAAAAGTTTCTACTTTCATTTTCCCTAGTTTCTCCACGTTACCTCTCTGCATGAGCAACCGTGTGAATTTCATGGTGACACCATTGCTGATGTGCATAACAACACTCTATTGTATGCCATGAATTTCAGTGATTCTTCAGTGTCTCGAAAAGTTGAGATTGAATGTTAACAATTTTAAAAATTTAATGTTTTCAACAAGTATCCTTGATAAATGAGGATTAATTAGTTTAATAGATTATAAACTAAGTGGCATAAAACAACTTCGTTTTTTTGTTTGTTTTTTGTTTTTGTTTTGTCTCTTTTTTTGTTTTTTAACTTAAGTGATGAAAGTCTGACATGACAGATAAGACAGACATGTAGTATCTTTGAGCTCTACAGTGGGTAATAGGAATTAAGAAATTATATATTAAAACCTTTCTTTCACCAAGTAGAACTAGTTCTGGTGGTGATCTTATACTTTTTAAAGTTATTTTTATTCAATGTATATGGATGTTTTGCCTGTGTAGGTCCAACTATTGTGTTGGGTCCTATGGAACTAGACTTATAGACAGTTGTGATCTGTCATGTGGGTGCTGGGAATCAAACCCAGGTCCTCTGAAAGAGCAGCAAGTGCCCTTAACCTCTGAGCTATCTCTCTTGACTCTCCCCTCCCCACACCCCTCCCCCCGCAACTTCTTTCTTATCACACTGAACTAAATATAATGCAGCGTCAATCTTGCTGAAGTCGGAATAACTCATTTTCAGCACAGTTCATAGAGGAAGTCATCGTTTTGATCAGCTTCATTTAGACAAACCATTTGGTAGAATTGTTCTTCTTTCAGTGAATTTGAGGTTTGATGTATCCAGTCACAAAAGCAAGAAGCTTTAACATGGGGATGCAGAGGGGTCAGCTCCGAAGGTACTAGCAAGTACCAGCCACTATCTTGAATTCAAACCACAAGAAAAGTCCACAACAGGAAAAGGACCCACTGTGAGATGATGTATTTTACATGTAATGCAGTAGGTAAAATAGAATATAAAGACCATTATCAATCGAGGGTGGAGGTTAATCTAAGGACAGGAGAGCTTGTCCGCCTGGAGCAAACAGAATGCCTAGGGCTGTGGAACCACAGACTTTTGATTCTACCCCTTATCAGGGAAAGAAACCTTCAGAGGCCGGGAAAGCGAGCGAAGTGGCTTGGAAACCACACACGCCACTCAGAGTTGGCCGGAGAGCTTCCTCGTGCTGGGCATTGGGGGGGGTGTACAAGGAGGATCATGAACAGTGATCAGCACCTATGGTGGCAACATCACTGCAGAGCCCTCGTGGGACAGGCTACCATTGCACACACTGACCCACGTAGTCCCCCCAACAGACCCACAAGAAGGAGGTGATCCATGGAAAACCACATTCCTGCTTAACTAGCTCTCTCAGGGTCAGAGAAATAGCAAGCAAAGAAGGAACGACTCCACGCCAGGCTGCAGCGGCCTTGCAACCTGGACTGCATTTTAATGCCCCGACATCGCCAGAGATTCTGATCTAACTGGCCTGGTTTTGATCTGGGTTTGAAGATTTTGCTCACAGCTCCCAGGTGATTCTCACACCCTGCAAAGTTGACATTTGAGAACCTTTCTTGTACAAGCCACATTCTTTTCCTGAGCATAGGCTTTGGTCTCAGGGTGACCATGGTGCAGTGTTCACATAGAAATGTAAGTAATTAAGTTTCACCAATATAACTGTCCTAATGTGGGCTGAACAAGGATGACACCAATAGACTTGCCAAAGTGGGTGCGGGAAAGCCCATAAGGTCTCACTGCAGACAACTGAGGAATGCTAGGAGAGGGAGAGGTGGTCTTTCCCAGGGAAACTCAGTTATTGGTTATTCAACAGCAAATGGCCAGCCTTAAAAACATACATACAAGTAACATCAACAGTTTCCTTCAAGATTGTAACATTCCATCCTGCAGGAAGTTCCTTAAACAAGAAGGCAAATAACTCAAAATAGCATCAGGAAGTCCCTGAAACTGATCAGGTTCACTAGGCCCCTCCGTGCCAGAGCTAGCAATCAAAGCCGACCTCTTTCCCTCCCTCCCTCTCTCCCTCTCTCTTTCTCTCTCCCCCACCCCCTCCTGAAGCTGAGCTGCAAAGAACACTGTCAGACAAGGAAAGCTGCAAAGAAGACTCTGAGACCAGACATGCTGCCTGGAATAAACAGAAACTAGCTGAGCCACCTAGAAGCCGTTTAGATCAGCTTGAGGCACCTGGAAAGGATGCTCTCTGGTCTATTAAGCTGCCTGTAGTCTGTGCAATGTGCTCTAGACTCCCAGCTTCAGGAGCTACCACCCATGTGGGGTTGGGCCTTGGTGGTGCAGCTGTCTTTGAGTCGTTTCTGTTCCTGGAACATGTCACCCATAACCCTTTAAGTAACCACCTTCCCTCCCCGTGCCCCCCCCCCAAGAAAAACACCAAGCAAACCAAACAAAACAAAAACAAAAAGCTTCATTGGTTCACCCAATTGGACTCTGGTGGGATCTGTACTTTTGTGCATCATGGATTCCCTATTTGAGGTGAGTACACATGTGTTTTGCATCTCCCTAGGAAACATTTTGTCACACAACAACTATATGGACTAAGCAGGTTATGTCAAAGGGTGCACACACACACACACACACACACACACACACACACACACAC